>CM046432.1:67398201-67633993 GCA_025506505.1 Flaveria sonorensis
TAGTACTCCTTACATGTATGTCCTGATTTTCTTTTTAACTATATTTTTATGTTATATGATCACTACATTATTACTATCCTATATGGCTATATACTATACATGAAAAAATAGATTCGTGGAGCCATGGTAGTAACGAGAGTACGTAGACTATTTATTCACCGAACAACGTAATATCTGCCTCCATCTCACGCCTCTAGATCTTACCAAACGTTATATGTTATGACTGAGATTATACTGGATAGTAAGTAAGTTTGTTTTTACAAGATTAAAAAAATACTTTTTGCTAGATTATGGTTATTTTGTAAGATATGAAAAACAAGTGAGTGTATGTTAACGTGAATCCTAACTCGTTTGCAACAAGATGGGTGGGAATCATCCCAGGTTTGTTCGGTTCAGGTTGTTATGTTAACGTCACATCAGTTTTTTTTATTCCCCTAGTTTTTCTTCATTTCATCGGTGTCGTCCCAGTTTTCTTCACATTCCCCATCATGCATTATGAATGGTACAATACAAGTTGCACTAATAAATAAACTATTAAATCCATGAGACTTACACCGCGTCGGCGGAATTTCCTCACCGCACCGGAGGTGGGTTCCCACCACGGGGCCGGTTTCCTCAACCCTTCCCCGATCACGATATCGTCCTTTAATATATGATATTTTTAAGTTGATGGGTTATTTTATTTATCTTATTAATTTCTAATAATTTAAAGATAATAAATTTTGGTTTGAAATTTTGTCCCAATTTAAAAGATTTTTATTAAATAAGTCAAATCTTTTCTTTCTCATTATTTTCATTGAAAGTATAGTTAGTATAGTTATATCTAAATTAAAACAAATATTGTTAATTTATATATCAAATTCCATTTGTTCATATCATGAGAAGTTTTATACATTTGGTTTTAATGTTTTACTTGCATATATTTTACTTATGTAAAGCACAACCATTTGTTTCATTTAAACTCACTGAATTCAGTGGAACTAGAATCTGGTTTGATTTTATGTTTATGTTGAATAATCAGTTGAAACTAAATTCTAAAATTAACTGATAACATGTCGATTGGACGATAAAAATATAAATAAAAATTGCAATAAATTCTTACATATGTTTTTAGATCAAGAAATTTAACAAATTTTTTTAAATAACGAATACATGAATATAAATCTTTCTCCACACTACCTTTGCTACCTCAACACACCATGATGATCACCACCATCATATCTTCGTCGCAACAACCACCCTGATCATCGCCTCTAACTTTGCTACAAGCCTACCACCACTATTGCCGCTTCTAGTAGATTACTAACTCAACACAAACTTTGTTCAATCATATGTGTCACACATTAAAATTATTTTCATAATACTAATCTCCTAAATTCCAATAGGATAAATCGAATTTTAAAGCTAAAATTTAATTTATAATATATCTAATCCATTCAAAACTATGTTTAACGAACCAAACTTCTTTAAAGTGTGGATGACAGTAAACAAGAATACATCTAAAACTTGAGTCCATATGTGATTTGTCCAAAAAGCTTTCACATTAGGTTCATGGTTTTGGAATTTTGACTTATCGGGGAATAAGGGTGTTCTGGACATTAATGATTGATATGACATGAGTGGATTTTATAGCATTTTTATGTAATCTCAAATTAAGGCAAGTAGTGCAGGACTCAATTTTAAACTAGCATGGATGTTTGCACCTTTGACAGCTTTCCTATTCTGGTTGGATGATGTGGGAGGCAAAGATTTCTTTTTATTTATTCTACTTTTTTTTATTATAAGCTGTGTTTTAAATAGTACCATTTAGATCTTATTAAACAACGCATCCGTATTTAATTTAATAATTCATTTTTAAGTATAGTCATTGCTGCTTTAGTTAGATTTAAAAAAGCAAAAAATAGGATATTGAAATTATATAATATATTGAAAGCAAACTTTTAAGTATTAAAGATGTTTATTATTAATTATACAAATGACATTGCGTCACAACAATTTTCTATATGCATATGAGATTAAGAATAGTTTTTACTAAATGTGCCATGATACGTTGTGTCATATCGGTATCTATTTGTATACGGACATGCTATCTATGCTGGTAATTCCTAATACTTCCCGTTAAAATGATGTGACTTGCATGCACCTGAAAGGTGGATATAAGTGTTATCTTTGATTTTGGACAGAATCTGTTACAATTGCAAAGGTCAAAACTTGATCATAATAAATTAAAAAAAGTTCAAATATAAAGTGTATTTTTGCTACAAAGTGTGAGAAGACACAATGAGTCAAAAAGTCATAAAAAATTATATCTCACAATCTAAATCGAATTTCAAAAAAGTAATTATGAGCTTTTGTTCCTCTAGCCGTCCTCACTAAAAAAAAATAAACGAAAAAAAAAAAAAATAAAAAAATTAACGTTTTTTATTGTGTCATTTATGAAAGACACAATGATGTCATTGTGTCATTATGAAAGACACAATGACGTCATTGTGTCATAAAAGACACAAAAAATTTTTTATTTAATTTTTATTTTTTTTTCTGAAGAGTACAACGAGAGGAACAGAGACTCTGAAGTACTTTTTTGAAATTCGATTTAGATTGTGAGATATAATTTTTTTGTGACTTTTTTAGTCTCATTGTGTCTTCTCACACTTTGTAGCAAAAATACACTTTGTAAAATAACCTCCCTAATTAAAAATTAACAAGATCAGACTCCAGGAACAAGTTTATCGAGTTACTTTCCAACCATAGTTCACACGGCTTCTAATTTAATCGGACGACTCCACAACAGTCTATACAAATTAAGTGAGCAGATTTTCACCTTCTGCTCTGCACTACTGTTTTGATCGGTTTCTGAGCCGAATTTAAAAACCTTTTCTAAATTAAAATTGTTTGCAACATCCTAAAATAGTAGACCAGAGAGTTTTAAAAGTTTTTACTTAAAATTTATATTTTTTAATAATCATATGAAACTGTAACAATGAATTTGTCTAAATCTATTTTAATCTTGCAGCAACATTTCTTTTTCTTTGCATTTGATTCCTTTATTACTTAGGTTAATTATCTAACGATAACCTTAAACATATGTTATAATACATATAATATGCTAATTTAGGGTTTCACCATTTCTATTAATCAAGTCATAAGTCTAGCTCATACTCAAGAACCAAAGTGAGTATTCATAGACTATTTTACGTGTTTTATATTTTTTGAAAAAATAATATAATTCATATTCAATCATTATTATTTATTGTTATTCTATTTAATATTCAATTCAAACCATTTTATATAATTACTTGCAATTATATGTTTATAGTTAGATAAACTAGATGATAATATAATTATTAATTCAAGCAATCATGGTAATAATTATAGATCTATTTGTTTGACAAACCTATCCCATATGATTATTCGAGTGATGATTGGAACTGGATTCACACATTCTATCTCAAGGCTCTGTGTACAAACCTAGTCAATTGAGTCATTAGATTTGATTGTTTGATTATCTTTTATGTTATACTATTGCATTAATTCTTGACATTGTCATGTAAATTAAATTGTTTAAATTATTTAATCAATCTATATATGTATGCTAAAGCTGTGTTTACTTACCGGCTAATTTTCTAATTGACTCATTACTTTTCATACGATTTCAAAAAATGCAGCTTAGGTGGATTACATGCCAGTCTACAGATAGGATTTTGAACCTAGATTAAATAAAAACAGTTGTTATGTTTATTTGATCATTGTTTGATTGCAATGATATTTTGTTTTAGTATTTATCAATGATAATCTAAAATTAATATTATTTTAACGTATTTAATACCATGTGTTACGAGCAATCGATTCATATTCGTCTGCTCCGATGATTCTTTCATTGGTCGGGGTGGGACATTGGCACCTGTGTTATCGTGTCATATTATTTCTGATCCATTTGACTTGACTAGACTAGACTGGACATGGTTTGGTTTAGCCAGCCCTATGTTACATTTTTGTAAAATTATGATCATTGTATATATAACACTACATACATATGCATATGTATATGGTTGATTTCTATAACTTAAAACCTAGAGAAGTATTTACCTACGCATATAGTTAGGTTATACATATAATAAATAAAGATATTTGTACATCATATAAAAGATTACATAACTTCACTATATTTTAATACCATTTGTCTACTTAAAAGTGCGTGTACTTGCATAAATGAGTAAAAGAGTATCTATATCTAAAAAAAAGTTTTGAGACAAGACGTGTTATGATATTAGACTTGCTAATTTTAATTTTTTCACCTACCTTCCCTAATAAAAGATATTAGTATATAAATTATATTTTTTAAACATTTACATAATAATATATATAATAATTATATTAATCATAGTATTACACGAGATACTGGACTAGTTTGGTATATTGAGTTGTCTAAAACGTAGTCTTTTTTTTTTAAGATTGATAACTCACACTCTTATGTAATATTCTTTATCTTTATTATACAATACAACTAATAAATCAACCGATTAAATATGGATCTCGTAGCCTTAATCTCAAAGAAATTTCATCATTCTACCTCCAAACGATGACCTTTGGCATGGTCGTAGAATTATGACGACTGTGCATAATTAATGACTCAATGGCTAATTAACAAGGGATAAGAAATATGTCAAGGTTCTGGAAATTCGAAATATAAACTTTCATATAGAACAGGGGTTAAAGTGTAAATTAAGAAAGCAATTTGTTCAAAACATGTGTTGTATGACTCGGGCTGTTAAAAGCGCTCGACACACGTTAGAAACTAGCTCGACACTCGTTAGAAACTAGCTCGACGCTCGTTCGAAACTAGGTTGACGCTCGTTCGAAACTTGCTCGATAAATGTTCGCTCGAACCTTTGCTCGGTTGTAAATGTGTCATACACGAGTAAAAGTCCGTTTGGCTCAATCAACCTAACAAAAAAAATTACCACATATTAAAGTAAAATCCTAAGTCGCTGCTATGAGAAAATTTTGACCCTGTTTTTACTTTTAGTCGATTATCTTCCGCGCTCGCGTATCGTTCTCTGCAATATGTTCACTGTCTCATCGCCTCTACACCCTTATCCTTATCGTTAGCCACAACGTATTGTCATTCATAGAAATGTTATGTTATGAAATGTGGTTGCTTTTGAAGTCATTAAAACCTAAGACCCAACATTATCACCGTCTCTCAATGCAATATAAATCAGATGACACAATAAATTGTTGAGTTGTACAAATTATCCACCGCTTGTTTGCGTTCGCTCAATGCTTGATCGAAAATTAAAGCTCAAAAAATGCTCAATTGATTTTCCACTCGGTTGTAAACGAGCTGATCGGCTCGGTTCGGTTTGGAAACGAGCCAAGCACGAGCAAAAGTTCGCTCGGTTCGGCTTTGGCTCGTGAACAACCTTATGTATGACTCTCCTTTAACCATGCTCCTTTAACAAGGGAGTGGGCTCGTGAGCGGGACGGAACGACTAATTGTTCGCTTGTACACGTGCGACACATTCGTGTAACAACACCCCATCCATGTTGCTCAACTTTTCTTATTTAAGAGCATTACAATTAGTGAAGGGTGGAAATTTTTTTTCATGAGGTCGGAAATTTTTAGAGCTCAATTGTCTACTACCAACTGTTTTAGTTTCAAATAACATTAACAATTAACACTAGGCTTGTAAACGAGCCAAGCCAATTGTGATCTACTCAGTATCGGCTCGCAAAAAACTCAAATCGAGTTGATCTTAAACAATCCGAGCTCGTTTAATAAACGAGATCGAGTCAGAGCTTCAAGTATCAAGTCCGTTCACGTGACTGAACAAGTTATTTATTTATATAAGTTGAATTAATCTATTAAATATATTTATAAATAATTGTTATTATAATTTTCTTTGATAAAATAGTTCATTAATAAACAAGTGAGCCTAAGCTATGCTCAAACTTGAAAAAATAAATTTAACCAAAAAACTAGAGTCTTAGGATTAATACTATATTACTCGAGGTCAAGTGTTAAAATTCAAGTTCTACACGAGCCAGGCTTGAAGACGAGTTTGAGTTCTCTTAAGACAAAATGAGCACAACAAGAGCTAATCAACTTCGGCTCGGTTGGGCTTCTCTACATTATTAGTTAATACTCGGGTTTAGATTTTTATTAATTTCTAACTAGTAAATTGGGTTTGTAAATTGGGCATAAGTTGAAAATTAAATGAGTTATGGGTTTAATAGTCAATTGTTTGATTTAAACTTAAATGATCCATAATACGTTTAATGGACTTATCATCCAAGGTAATTAACTAATATTTGTTAATTATTTTATTGCGGACAGTTTTAAAATTATTGGTTCGGTCTTAAGATTTCTTAAGGTTAGTGTCAGCATTTGATTAGGGTTGGCTCATTATCTTATGGGGTCGGTGTCATAATTTTGTAGGGGTCTATCGAGATTATTCGTATATATAGCAAAAGAAAAAAAAAAATCACCAGGTCCGGCAACCCCCACCCTAAACCACTAGGTCTAATGGCTCAATACCAAGGCACCCATTGTAAAAAAAAATACATAGTGGGCTTTAGTATTGGCAAAAATAACACTTCTTTAGTTAAGCAAAAAATTCTAATGATTTCATAAGTCATTAAAAAGACACAGTCACACAATTCACAAAAAACGACATGTTTGAGTTCCTTTCTCTCCAATTGATCCGATCGATATCCATTAATCTTTTTTTGACTCTTTTTGTTTAAGAAATCAACAATCAAGAAATCAATGTTAGTATATCAAATTTTCTTTTTTTTTTTGTTTAAAGAAAGTTGAATACGTTGCTTTTTGATTATGTTACTTTTGTTCAGATTATGTTTTGAAAAGGGCCTTATTATTATTGTTTTCGATTAGGGCCTAAACAACTTTAACCGGCTCTGCGTTAATCCACCACAACCCAATCTGCATCATTCTTTCTCAAGTCTTAGAAAGCACTACAGGAATTACATCTTACACCGACGACGGCTACAACGTTGACAAACGTCGCTAGGACAAAAACCTATTAACCATTCTTAGATTTATATTTTATACCATATAGTCCTTCATTGTAAAAATTATATGTACTCCTATTCTTAGAGGTCTGTATTGTAATGTTTGTATTATTAATAGTAGGCCTCTCCTCCATTATTGGCATGGAGATTCAATTATGGCGACGACATGTCGCTATAGGGTTTCTTAGATTTTTGAGTTGTCAAATCCTAACGATAACATGTAGTTGCTAAAAAGGTTGGTAGGGTGGAGAAAATTTAGGACGCTATATTCAAAATATGCCGATAGCATGTCGTTGTTATAGAAAGATATGTTTTTTAATATATACTACTAATACAAAATAGAATGGAACGACAGAGTTTTGCTGACCTATGCCGATGACATGTTGGTATAGGCAAGCTCCATTTTAAAAAAAATTACCTGCCTGACTTTTTAGAAAACCCATGCCGTCAACATGATGTTGATACAGGCCTCAAATGATTAAAAGCTTCCAACGAGTCTATATGCAAACTCCTCTTGATCTCCAGCTCATTATCGCGGTAAAGGAACAGCTAGCGAGGATGATAACAATGTGTGATAATGCCTTGGTACACAGTGTGGTATTGACGTGGCCTTAGTCATAGCAAGGCAAAATCCCCAACACGTTTCTTGCGATTTCAAACTAAGAGATTTCTGATTGTAGGTATTCATATATCAAGTGATTAAATTTTTGCTTTTAACCAAAACTTATTTGTTTATAGAAGGTCCTATCTTTGTTGATTAACATGTTCCACGTTAAGTTTATGGTTGGATATTTCCCTCAATACGGCAAAAGAAATGGTAATATGAGATTTATAATGATAATTCAGAGGTTAATCGGGGTTGGATTTACTATTATGTCTTTAATGAATGTTATAATATCCTATTTTTATATCTAAGTGAGATTGATTTGGACTTCATAAGCAAAATAGAACTGTTGTCCTCATGTGTCGTTAATGTGAGTGGCTACAAATGAAGATGTGAAGTACAAATATTATTGTATAATTAGGGATATGAAGAGAAGTTTAACAAAGCACCAAAAAAAGGTGATGCTTTAATAGAATAAATTAGCGGCAATGATGTTTGGATAGGTTAAATTCGAATTGTTTACAAGATGTTTGGAAGACATGGAGAATCTGTTATGTAAATATGGTTTTAAGTCCAGAATGTGTATGCTTTTTTTTATCAATCAATTCATACTTGGTTGTCGCTTAACTTTGACAATTTTTCGTATATGACCTCAGCCAGTAACGCACGTGTGAATACTCTAGTTTTTTTTTCTTTGTAAAGAAAAAGGTTGATTGTAACTCTTTAGTCAAATAACACATCAGAAGTAGACAAAAAAAATATCGACTTATCAGGAATGATCCATGTGAAATACCATCAATGTGTTTTGACGCATTGACAGTGGATTTAAATGATAACTCCCCATTATACGTGCTTGGATGAAAGCATTCAACGATAAGAACGTCCTAAGAATTTTCACTTGGACAATAAATTATAAATTTGTGAGTATCTCGTGACAAATTGAACAATATTGGTGGTATGAGTGACAATATGTTATATTGGTAATAATAGAATTTGAGAAAAAACTTATAATTTTTATTTCGCTTTAAGCTCTAAATGATGGAGCTTCTCTAGAGAAGAAAGATGGTAAGTTCATAACAATTTTCATACCACTAAAAAACCAATGATATTTGAGCTTTGGTTGTAGATAAGTGAATAACTCAAGTAATTAAAATATTCACATGCACAATGACATTCTATCATTTAAGTCATTTTTTCGATCTCAAGTTAGATCACACTCAACCAATACTCCTCGTCGTATGTACGTCATCATCATATGATATCAATGAAACATTGTAGAGTATGGCTTATGTTGGTAACGTGACGCCCAACAATTATAAGAAAAATTATAAAGAAAATAAAGAATAAATGAATATACATAATTCACTAGATTGATGTGATGAAGCTAAGTCTGTGACATAACTAACAAGATCTTTATTCATGTTCTCTAAGTTTCGACAACTGATCTGAATCATCAAATCTACAATTCCATACGAGCAAAACCAAAATTCTAATCTAGTTAGTCAACGTCCAATCATCATAAACACCATAAAAATCATCTAAAAATCAGTTTTAGTTTCATCAGTTTAGTAAAAGAAAAGGCCATATACAATATTCTCAACTATCGTAAAAATATGAGCATGTGACATAAATTATAATATATATTAATCTCATATGTCGGTGCCTACAGTAATGTACCCAATTTGTTGTAAAATGTACAACCCTTCAATTACCAGCTTACAACCACATAACCACCACCGGTGCAATCAGGCCACCAAGCACAACCACGCCTTCGATGTCTCTCCGGTAACCTACCAACTTTGCAATCACACCACATCTATATTATCAGTGGCTACCAAGCACAACCATAGCGTCAATGTTTGCTTCGATCTGCTCCGTCAACCCTCACCGGCGTACATCAACACCATCTTTGACCTGAGCAGGGAACAGTCACTCTCCCAAAATGGTTTCCACAAGAGAAGAGGACCACCACCACAGAACAATCACCGGTGGCGGCTTCGGCCTTCGGGGTTGTTCCATGGACAAACCCATCACTGCAGATGCGCTTAAGGAATCGACGCTGTCTTCCGATCAACTCCATTCCGCCACCTTCGAACCTCCACTATCAACCTCCGCCGGAGCGCCGCGACGTTGCTTGAAATGGTGACGGTTGTCAGACGTGGAAGTGGTGCTTCCGGTGTTGATTAGGAAGATCAAGAATAAATGAAGGGTAGTTGGGTTTATGTGGACAATAAGAAAGTATGTGGGTACTGTTGTAGGTTTCTGAAAAATTATTTTTAAAAATACATTTATACATTTTCTCAACTTCTATCTCAAAGAATTGGAAAGAATATACTTGTATACACACATATATAAGATATATAAAGACATAAATTTAGGTATTTACATATAGATATCTATAAACATAATTGAAGATGTTATTATATAAAGACATAAATTTAGGTACCAATCTTTGAAAACTTACCGAAATCCTCACTTTCACTTTGTTGTTATTAAACTAAGTTTTTTTTTAATATTTAAATTGTGATTATAGTGATGTTTCCTCGTGCTCAACGACCGTCATCTTTTTAAAATCGTCGGTTGAACAATGTTAGTGATTAAATGAAGCACGAATAAAGATGGCAAGCCGGTCAAATGGGGTTTAGCCACTATTAATATTACAATTGAATGGTTAGGTCGATTAGTGTTCGCGATCAAGATGGGAGAAGAAGAGGAAGATTGAAATTTTGAATGATGAAGATAATCACTATGTTCAAAAAATCCCGCGGCAACGCGCTGGGTTTAAATTCTAGTTAATTTTAAAGCTTATCGAAGAACATAATCATAATGTATGATGTATATTGCAATTGCATAATGTTTACCAAAGTCCAAAACCAAAATAAAACTAACCAAGCTTAGTCCATATTCCATAACCACAACAAAAGCCCAGCCCACATACAATCCGGCCCAACAAAGCAAAATATGACAATTTGGCCCCCATCTCTATCCCTAATGTTATATATTGTGTTAGGGTTCCATTATGATCGTCTACTTGAGAAGCAGCACAGAGGGTGGCCGCCGGAGGCAGAAGAGATCAATCAAGTAGCCGCCGGAGTATCGACGTTGAACAACAATGGTTCACGTCTCTTCTACCGCAACTGTAATTTCACCTCTCTTTCTCTCGTTATGCTTACATGCTTTTCATCTGTTTCTCTGAGAATTAAGGTCATCTGAGCTTCTAGATCATGTTGATTTTGAGCTCCTTACAAGTTGTTTATGTTCATGGTTTGTTAATTGATAGCGTTGTGTAGTTGATTTGTTTTGAAATGGAGACAGAATTAGGGTTTTATTGAGTTTGTTTGTTTGTTTGTTGTTTGTTTAGGATCGTGAGTTTTATAGTGATCTGTCTATCTTTTGTGGATAAAATGGAATGCTAAAATTTATGAATTGCTATTTTTTGAGCTCGCTCATTTTAGCATATGATTTTATGCTTAAATGCTATTGTTGTCTCTTTTATCTGTTTGTGTAAGGATTAGGGTCATTTTTATCTCTTGCTCATGTTGATTTTGGAGATCTTTATAAGTTGTTTACGTTGATAGCTGTTATAGTTGACAATGATACAGTTAAGTTGTTTTGAGTTGGAGGCAGAGTTAAGGTTTTATAGATGTTTGCTTTTTTGCACTATGAGTTTTGTGTCGGTTTGTATATCATACTCGCACCAAACGCAATACCAACATTTACAAATTGATATGATCTGTTGCATACAATATGGTTATTGTTTCTGTGCTGAATCAGGCTTATGGATTTAGCTTTGATGATTGAATGTTATCTGATTTGTTTACTCTGAATGGTATGCACTTTTGAGCTATAGCCTTGAAGAAAGTTGAACTACTAGTAATTTCCAAGCAGTTTGGTGCTGGTTTATGTTTTTTAAATGCATTATTAGTTGCAGAAGAAGTTTCAGGATTGTTTTTAGCCTGATTTCATAATGTGTTTTAGATGGTAAGACTTTTAAGAAGCCACGTCGTCCTTATGAGAAGGAACGATTGGATGCTGAGTTGAAGCTTGTTGGTGAATATGGTCTTCGATGCAAAAGGGAGCTTTGGAGGGTGCAGTATGCTTTGAGCCGCATTCGTAATGCTGCAAGAATGCTTTTGACACTTGAGGAGAAGGACCCACGTCGTATCTTTGAAGGTGAGGCTCTTATGAGGAGAATGAACAGGTATGGTCTGTTGGATGAGAGTCAGAACAAGCTTGATTATGTGCTTGCCCTCACCGTGGAGAACTTTCTTGAACGTCGTCTCCAGACCCTTGTGTTCAAGACTGGTATGGCCAAGTCCATCCACCATGCTAGAGTTCTTATCAAGCAGAGACACATCAGGTATAATAGGGTTTATGAACGCCACGAAACATGGTTTATGTGGAATGATTGTAAAATTGTAGTGGTGTTTGAATTCTTGACGTGAATCTAACTTCAAAGTTTTGGGTTTGGGTTGAGTCTAAACGGTTTGGTGTTGGTTCCCTTCAAAGTTTTGAACTCATTTAGCTAAACGGGTTATCTTCGGATCAGCTTATGTTTCCTGTACATTGGTCTTTTTGAACAAGTGTGTTTTCTTTTTAAATAAATGAGTTGGGATTTAATCCAAACTTTTTTACTTATAAGTGTTATTTTTGTTTTAAATTTGTAATTTCAAAGGATTATAATGTAAAATAAATGATTAAAACAGAATTCAGGTTGAATGATTTGTGCTCATGTCAGCCTATAAACAATTTGTCATGTTCAGATTCATGTGGTAAACCTGATTTCTTAGTTTCTGTTTGTGTTTGTGCCAAACTTATGGGTTTGTGTTGGTCACGTTTGTATTCATTTTGGATTGTTTATACCATGATTTAATTTTCATTTACAGGGTTGGAAGGCAGGTGGTGAATGTACCTTCCTTTATGGTGAGAGTGGACTCACAGAAGCACATTGACTTCTCACTCACAAGTCCATTTGGAGGTGGCCGACCAGGAAGAGTGAAGCGAAAGAACCAGAAGGCAGCTGCAAAGAAGGCTGCTGGTGGAGATGCTGATGAGGATGATGAAGAATGAGCTCACTCTTTGGCTCTTAATCTTAATATCTTTCGCAATTATGACGCGTATGAGTAATTGTTATCATCCATAATTACTGTTGGTAGGAAGTTTTGGATGCTTTGTCATGTGTTTGTTGCTTTTTATGTCTTCTCATGGATTTAGTTAATGACAAGTTTATGCTTTGGGTTGCTACTTTGAAACTTGTATCATTATGCTTTTAAAACTTCTACATGTTTGGTAATCTATTTGATCAAGTTTTCCTTTGTAGTGATCATTTTTATAGGCAATATGTCTGATCTTTAACAGCTGTCAGGTAAAATTGTAAAAGTAGATATCATCTTATTTCCTTGTTTTGACAAAAATGGTTGTTAGAACCGTTAATGCTTCAAAAAAAGACACAAAACTTATGTGTGAGTGGGTCTGTTAGACTGGTAAATTAAATCAGTTTTGTTCCTAGTTGTAAATGAGATATCAAAATGATAAAAGTTGCTCAAGAAAATATAGCATATACGGTGCTGTACATTCTAAAGAAAAACAAGAAGGTATACTGTTACATGGTTTGCGTTATAGGTGAACCCTTCAGAAATTTCAAACCGTTTGCTTGCTTTGGTTTGGTTCAACGATGTTAATAATGTTGATCATCAGGAGTGATTTCTTTTCCGGTTCACGTCTCTTTCTATGTATTTATTAAATTTTGAAAAAAAGTATCATCAAAACGAATTAGATATGATAACAGTCGAGTTCTAACACGTCAAAACGTTGAAAATATGGTTGCGGTAAAATCAGGAGAAAACACCCGTCGTGTTCGTGTCAACCCGTAAATTTTCATGTAGTGTTTAGGTTGACACTTATGACACAATTTTTGGGTGGTCATGTTCTGGCTCGTGTAAAATTTTTGGGTTCGGGTCGGTTGGACCCTAGAACACAGCCCTTTAATATTCCTATTTGTCCTACTGTCTTTGGGCCAAGATCCATCTCATGTGCACAAAGAGGTTTCTGAGCCCAACAGGTTGAGGTTGAAACTTGAAACTTTGGGTTGGACCAAAATATGGTTTTTGACAAACCAGTTACAAAACTTTGGTTTGATTTGGGTCCAAATCGTTTCCAGCAAATTGGTTTCGGTTCACAAAACGATTATTTTTCATCTCTTATGTCGATATGGTGTGTAGTTTAGTGCGTCGACAATTATCAATTAGCTATAAATATAATCCCCATACTGAAAGAACGAAGCTTCCTTTCCAACATTAAGGCATCCATGATGACGAGCATTTCTCAATCCATTTTGATCTTCGTGTTTAACGCTTAACACGGAATTTTGTTAGAGTTCATTCTATATAATAATTAGGACAATATATCTCTTAATCAATTTGAATTTGAGATGGTAATAAATTAATAATTCAGACAATTATATGATAGCTTATATGTATGTGTATAGATACAAATTACAAATGAAACTAGCGTAAGTTTTAATTATAAATACATTTTTTCTTTGAACTTTATAACCGATCGATTTTATTTCTTTTATGCTTTGTAGAAAATAAAAAAATATTTTACTGTTCAACTAACTTGATAAATTATATAATAAACTAATATTAAGCCCCCCGCATTGCGTTGGGGGGCATAAACCATATCAATAGCATGAATGTCACACTCCTTCAGCGACCATCAACACCGTAAAAGCTCGTATTAAAAAAAATAATAAAAACGAAAAAAAATAAACTAAACGGAAAGTAGACGAAAAAACGTAACCACGCACGTGAACGTAAAACGTTAAAAACAATAAGTAAGTCGACATAGGACCCGCACGTTACGACGAGTATGTTAAATGGGAAAAAAATAAGCATAACACGTTGAACCACAAGTGCACATTACGACGTGTTAACTCTTAAAATTTAAACCGTAAATCGAAAATTTTGTAAATATAAAAGTATTGGGGACTAAAGTTGAAAAGTAAAAAAGTATAGGGTTTAAATTATGAAATATATAAAATATTAGGTTAAAAAAAAAGTTCAAAAAAAAAAATATAAAACCTTTTGTGCACATTGTACAACAATTAATACATACCACTCAACACTTAAAAACTTAGTTGACTAATGGACAACTTAGGGTATAACTTTTAAAACATACGGTGTAACTACAAAGCATCAATTAAGTTGATAATTAGTATTATATTAATACATATAATAATCAACTAAAACAATTTTATAGTTTTACTCTTAACATATCAAATAGTTTGTTTTATAATGATTTATCGTAAAAATTAATGCTTTTAACTTTTAAGAAACTAAAATAAGTATTTTATTTGTCTTATTCGTGTCAACGGCTATCAACTAAAACATTTTTATAGTTTTACTCTTACATATCAAATAGTTTGTTTTTATAATGATTAATCGTAAAAATTAATGCTTTTAACTTTTAAGAAACTAAAATAAGTATTTTATTTGTCTTATTCGTGTCAACGGCTCTTCTAACTACTTAACTTTCCTAGCATAATTTATTTTTATCTTGATATTTTGACATGTGGAATCCTTCTTTCCTGTAGGAATTTAATGAAAAGTCACATGAATAGTCATTTTCATTAGATATATTATCAAAATAGCCATTGACACATATATTTTTTTAAAATATAAGTTTAATCAAACTTGTTTTCAAAATAGTAGTTGATGTTTTATTAGATCATCAATTCAACTTATTTGACCGTTACATACATTTTATGGCATAAAAAACCGATCACAACTGAATGCGTGACGCAAAACTTGTCAATACCACTGGTCGGGCGTCCATTAACACTATAAAAGGTTTTGTGACGCTTAGATAGGAGACTCTTCCAAAATAGAGAAAAAGCATGTTCTCATGTCATCATCTTTAAACCCATACCAATAGCTTGTAATGGGTGTGATTGTATTAAGTACGTTTATATATTTGCATAAACGCCCAAATATCTTGCAGGCTTCCATCCTTTGGGCATTCGTTGACGCAAAACCTCAAGACTTTTACGCCATATCCTTAAAATTCATGATCTTGAGATGCACAACTTATTTTGATTGAATGTAATGATTCATAATTGTCAAATTGAAGGCTTTAGAAAGAGTTGATGACTATTTGGTTGAGTTTGGTCAAAAGCTTATTATCATTATTTTCTCTTTTTAGTATCATTGAACAATATATATACGGATTTGTTAAGTTAGAGAGATAATCAATCAAATCAAACTAAAACAATGTGAATAAAGGGAAAAAGAAATGAATACAATGAACCCAAATCAAAATCGAATCCAACATGTCGAATATATGAAGTTTTTCTTACATGGCTGATGTGCAACTGCCAGAATTTTCTTCATTACGCATGTATTCATCCATTATCCACTTAGGTAGTTAAAGGTTAAAGACACATTCAAGGCACAAAAGGTATACCTAGGCGTAAGGCGATTAAAAGAGTGCTCGAGACAAGAAGGGGCGAAATATAAACAAGTTATTTTTAGCTGTTTTAAACTTATTTCAATTGGTATATGGATTGTTTAGACTAGTTTAACCATTTGATACTACTTTTTTCCCGTTCACACAAGTTTTTTAGTACCTTTAAGCCTTTCTGCATTCAAGGCGGTTTTTCTACACCTCGTGTTGCAGCACTTAAGGCGGTTTTGCTACACCTCACCCCGCTTGGGTGCTCCTTTAACTACCATGTCATCCGCTAACACGAGGTTAGGCTTCTATGTGTATTTACCAGTGACACACTTTAACACTTGAAAGGGAAAGCTAGCTTTTTCATCTTATAGAAATGCAGGATAAGACTACGTATATCAGACTCAAATTGGTCCAACTCCTTCCCATACTCTGCGCATGCTCATAGATGGCCATTGGAAACATCGTTGGCTTCCCTTTTTTCTTCTTTTAAAAAAATATATATATCGAATGGGTAGAGAGACCATAGTGATCTAAAACGAAATGCTGCTATACATAAACATAACTGACAGAAGATTATGTGACTTGGTGCGATCTGTTCTTGCTTCTTTAACTGCCCTCGATGCTAGCAGTATCACAACTCTAAAGCTTCCGACTTCAACTACTTCCTACAAACCGATACGCTTCGACATGGGATGACAAACTTTTCAATTCCCCTTCCTAAGACAATCAACCAACTTGTAGATATTACATTAGCATCACAGAACACAGAGTTCCATGAAACAAAAACACCAATATCAATGCCCCCCGCCCTAGCTAACATAGAAGCCAAACGCCCATCTAAAATAAATCCATGCCCATAACTTCTTGGCTTTTGATTAATGCATAAGTTTGTTAATTAAAGTAAACCCCCACCCCACAAACCACTTATAATGGAAATCAAGACAAAATAAAGAACCATTAAATTATGTAAAATTTCTCATGCTCACTTGACTTTCGTAGCATCATTTATTTTATTTTTTACCTTTTGACATGTGGAATTCCCTTTCCCATAGATTTTTAACATGGAAATAAAAATCCATGAATAGCCATTTTCACTAAATATATCAACAAAAAGCCATTGACACATATATTTTTTAATAAGTTATAGTTTAACCAAACTTGTTTTCTAAATAGTAGTTGACGTTTTTTAATTCATCAACCTAACCTACTGACCGTCACATACATTCTATGGCGTGGAAAATCAATCACAATTAGACGCTTGCCGCTTGGTGCAAAACTTGACAAGATTTGCCACTTGGTGCCCATTGGCATAGAAAAAGGTTTTATGGCGGTTAGATAGGCGACTTTTTCGGAATATAAAAAGTTTGTTCTCATCTTATCATCTTCAAAAGTTACCAATAGCTTGTTGTGGTTGTTATTTTATTAACACGTTTGTTTGTCTAAATAAGCTCCCAAAATTGTTGACAAGTGCTCATCCTTTGGGCATATATTGAACCAAAACCTCAGGACTTTTACGTCGCATCCATAAAATTACATGATCTTGATACATAACTTATTTTGATTGGCTGTAATCATTTATAACGGTGAAGTTGAAAACTTTAAAAAGAGTTGATGAGTATTTGGTTAAGCATCGGTCAAATGCTCAGCCTTGTGATTTTCCCTTTTTAATACCATTGAACAGTACACACGGATTTGTTAACTTTGAAGCATAATCAGATCAAATTAAAACTAAACTGTGTGTATTAAAGGGAAAAAGAATGAATACAATGAACCCAAATGGACATCAAAATCAAAATTGAAATTGGAATCCAGATCTGAAGAAGTGATGGAGAGAGGAGAATGCAAGTAGCAGAAAGCTTCCAAAATGGACAGAGCTAGTGATGGGTCTACTTTCTAATTAGAATACAAGAAACACACTATTTTAAATCACACGTTGCAGACATCATGTGGTTCGTTCACAAGTCACCAACACTGACGTCAACCAACGATGCCCACATGGGAATCAGCGTGCCATTCATATCTTTATATTGAATTATTATATAAAACATTCATTTCTTATCTTTTTCGTGACATTTATGAAACCAAAAGTTTTATGACTCTAGTTATTGGTTTCTTTTGTTTTAAATAATTATTGCTTGTGTCTCGACTTTCAAGAAAGCTCATCTATCTTGTGTCTCAATCACTCGAAGACTAGAAGCGAACCGGTCACTAAATGCTAAAGTTTTGTTCGTATTTTATTGCACCATTATTTTAACAACATAATTCATCTGCTTTTTTTCTTTCACGAAAACTATTGCGATGATGACTTGATGTTTTACCCGAACCACTTTTTAAAGTTCTTTTAAAAGATTCATCACACAAACATTAAATCACTAGAATATCTGAGATACGCTTAGAATCGGCTTAATTTCTTGACAAACATACGAGATACACTTCTCACAACCCATGTAAGACTACTAGTTTTACTTTTGTCTCTAGTTTGTTTCTAATCCACGATTAAAACGATGCATCTTAGGTCTCAACTACTAAAAAATGTTCTACCTGACCTATGATTGATAGAAAACAACTATTCCAAAGCCTTGATCACTTCGTTAAAAGTGAAGCCTTATTCACATACACAACATTAGTAGCAAAGTCATGACACCATAGTGTGGTTGAAAGCTCTATTAAGAACTACACAACTAATATCTTGTCGCGTATATATGTGGAATTGTGATTTGAAATATAAGAAGCATGCATGATCTAACGGTCCTTAGAGTGTTGTGGTTTTTATGATTTCGTACTTTTCTTGGATACTTTCTAAATCTTGTATGAACACTTTTAGCTTAAAGTATTTTGCATGTATATGAAATCCTTCATCGAATAAGACAGAAAGTTAATTCATAAGAACAAGTATAAATTTTCTGTAATAATTCGAGTGTGAAATCTGACCAAATTTTACTTTGAGTGAGGGTTGAACTGGTGCAACAAATCATCACGACCCTTCATGAAAGGACATCACAGCTAAGGATCATAACTATTGTTACCATCAACTCATCAACTGTTGATAATTGCATTAGGAGTAGCAAAGTTACTACCAACTTACAAAACATAAATAGTAACAAAATTACTACTGATCGTTCAGTTGCTACTGACCATCAGTAGTAACTATCAGTAAGTTGTTACCGACTTTTAGTAACTATCAAAGATCATTTTTACTACCAAAATTCATTTTTGCTACTCATGATCAGTTCTAATACCAAAGATCAAAGTTGTGACAGCTCACGTAACCCGTATCAAGATATTGTCTGCTTTACCCCCGATGGGTTGCCCATCCAGGAACTCACGGTTTTGTTTTCATCTAACAAGTTGTTCGCCAAGGCAAAACGCGTCTTGATGAAAGAGGTTTCCATCCCGTATAAGGAAGATTTCGTTCTCCCCATAACCGATGTGGCACTTACATCTTCACCAGCGGACAAGATCTTGGTACGGGTTACGTGGCTGTTACAGGCGGTATCAGAGATAGGGCCAGACTGGTGTGCCAGCGAGGACGTTGGGCCTCGTAAGATGGGTGAAGACGTAAGTCCCACATCGGTTGAGGAGGAGAACGAAACCTTATAAGGGTGGAAACCTCCTCTATCTAGATGCGTTTTCTCTTGGCGAGCAACTCGTCTGGTGAGAACAAAACCGTGAGTTTCTGGATTGGCAACTCATTGGGATTAATGTGGAATGTATCTTGGTATTGGTTATGTGGGATGTTACAATATTTGCTACCATCATAGTTTTTAAGACTACATGAAATAGTTTTTTCATGATATAAATTTATGCGACTTTTATCATTCATATAATCTTGAAGCAACTAACGAGGTTCCTTTATACTATGATTGAGAATAGTCTTGATTGAGTGTGTACTCCACATCTCTTAACTTGTCGATATATATTCTTATTTCTCCTTTGGTGTTGAGCAAATTCAATTATATGATAATGTTATTGATGACACTAAAATCACTAACATTCCTCCACCACTGGCTTTAAGCAAATCCAATTAACCCTATAGTTGACTTGTGCGTAAGATTTTAAGCAAATCCAATTAACCCTATAGTTGACTTGTGCATAAGATCTCTCATAGCATTTTGTTTAGATGATTAGCTAAACTATGTTGTGTACCATACACAATGTTTGATGACCTAATTGTCTAGACTTTTCATTAACACTTGACTATAAACTCTAGCCCATGTGGCAATAATATCACACCTAATAGATATTGGTGGCATCAATTTTGGCCATACCTGAATCTCATATACTAAATTTTATAGTCATTTAGCTTCTTTAGTAGCCATGAATATATAAAACAATAAAATTTAATTCTATCATTGAGTTTCTAATGCAAGATTGCTTCTTGCCTATGAAATAACTCATAGTCCAAGTATGAATAATCATCAATTAGTTAAGGAATAACCTTGCATGTTTATTATCTAGCTTGCATCTCAATAATCATATAGCACACAAGATCTATTGCAGAACAAACTTTAATCAATGGTTTTCTTTAAGAACTTAAATATTCTTCTTATATCCTACTAATGATATGAACTTGGATTGCTAATAAACCTACTAAGTTTTTTAATATTATAAGGTATATCTGATCTTGTACTAATCCTGGCATACATCAAATAGCCAAAGGCTATAAAGTATTCGAGTTGAGAGACAAATTCACCTTTGTTGTTTAAAAGCTATACATTTAGATTAATAGAAATGCTAACAAGTGAACTTTTCTCATAATTAAATTTCTCCCGTACTTCCTTAATATAATAGGACTGTGAGATAGCAATGCCATTACTATCATGCTTGGTCCTATACCAAGGATCACTATTACCTCCTCCAAATCCTTCATAGAGATGTTAGATGATAAGAGTTCCTTGGTTTTATACACTTAATCTTGGCTAGTGTCATCGACATGCCATCCACATATCTACAAGTTAATATACCTTTATTGAAGTCATCAAACTTGCTATATACAAACTTTTCTACTTGGTTAAAAAAATCCATTAGATATGACATTGTCATCAAAATTTTTTGACAAAATTGGTTTAAAGCTTGTATTGTCCATACAATGATTTAATATGATTTAATCAACTTACGTGCTTTATGTTCGTTGTCTGGCATAACAAACCCTTCGAGTTAACTGTGGTGGTGGTGGTGGTCAAATAATATAATCATACAACATTGTTTAGATGCACTTGACCAGTTTGACCCATTTACTATTAATTTGCAATAACCTCATATTGCAACTCTTTCGGAATTCGGAGGTTATCACCTTTAAAAAATGTCCCAGAAATCTTTATAGTCATAAAATATGATAATTATTTTTGTCACCTATTTTGTAGGAAAATTTATGAGAAAAATGTTTTTTTCACTAAATTTAACATAATAATCTTTTTTTTCCATATATAATATGCTATATATATACATGCGTGTGGTTATTAAGTCCAGTTTTGTAAATTAAGCATCCCAGACTATTAAGATAAGCGTGGATTGATGAAGGCCACATAACAACTAGAAGTCGTCTAGTGTAAGTACCCTACCTTTAAGAGATCCTATCTTTTCGAAGGGTTATACCAACTCAAGCTCTTACATGACCCTCGAGACGTTTATTTGACATATGAGATGATGTTGAGAATGTTCAAAGGATTAACACTGTGTAACTTTGATGTCTGGAAATTATCTATGCACCATTAAAGATTTTTTGTGTTACAAACTTAAGTATACATGGTATCGGTTTAACTAATGATCCTTAGCTCAAGTGGTTAAGATGCGATACTCATAACAAGTGAATACAAGGATGAGATCTAGGTTCAAGTATCACTCTGAATACATGTTACCGTTATAGATTTCCTCTTGAGGGGTTGGGGATGCGGTTCCGGATTTGCGGTTAAAAAAACATGTTATTGGTTTAAAGTATAAGCTTTATAATTACTGTTCTGGCACTCAATAATGTTCCGATCGTGAGCAAATCACCTCTTGTTTTCAAATAGGGTCGGCTCTATACTTTAGTTTGTGATGCAATGGGCTTGGGGCCTTTAAAAGTCCCTATTTTTTCAAAAGCTTATAGTGGGCTTTGGTATTATATGAGTCAATGAAATCTTGAATCGGAAGTAACACTTGATAGTTGAGTCTAAATGAAAATTCAGATGATTTGATCGTTATTGAAGAGAAACAGTCACACAATTCACAAAGGAGACGACCCTTCATAAGTTCCTTCCTCTCCTATTGATCATATCGACTAGCCCTTTTTTGTTTTCTTTTTGTTCAAAGAAATCAACTATTAAGTAATCAAGATTAGTATACCAAAATTTTTTTGGTTTACTATTTTTGTTCAAAGAAATTTGATTGGGTGTTGCTTTTTGATTGTGTTACTTTTGTTTAGATTGTATTTTGAAAAAGGTCTTTTATTTTTTTTTATTCGACTGGGGCTCAGAAAAATGTTGAGTTGATCCCGTTTTCAAAATAGCTTTTACAGGAATAAGAAGAGAAAGATGGGAGCTAAATTTTATGATCGTGTTTTGAGTTTCATAATATTATTGAATTTAGTTGGATAAAACCTCAATATCTTGCTAGTACACATCAATCCAAACTTCATTCATCTTATCATATAATTCACTTTTTAGAGTTCAATATATATTTGGTGTAATCCAATGCGGGCAGATGTTGACGGGTCGCGATTGACGGGAGCTAAGTGGTTTCACCAGTGATGAAGGATGCCTATCGACAAACGAAGTGGGTCACAACCATGTGTTGACTCATTAAAAAGAAATTAAAAGTCCTTTTAATTTGTATCATTTATATACATCTGGTTATAAAATATAAAATGTTATTAAATATTTTTAACTACTCAGTTTACTTTAAAATGTTTAATTTCTAATAGCATTTACAAAGTCATGTACTAATATTTATAACCGTATAAATTAATAAAGAAAATGATTTAATATAAATGATTTACCATACATCATTTGATTATCTATTTATGCTCATCGTCTAATAGGCTAGTGACGTCAGTTATTGCTTTCGGTAAATATGATGTGAGTTAAGACATTACAAGTAACTAAGTAAGATGTTAAGTAGAATTAATCAGGAGAAAAAATTTATTTTCGTATAATTTGTATTAATTTAAATTTCGTTTATTTAATATTTAGTAAAGTAAACTATCTATGGAATATATATATGTTATAAACAAAAAGTTGTACTAATTAATAAGTACACTTAACAGTTTATTCATAAAAAGTAATAATACTTATAAGAGCATCCACAACAAAAAAACACAAAAACACCAACAAATATGTTTAGTCAGCTGTCGCGTCATAAAAACATCCATCTTTTTAAAACATAAAAAACCTTTTCAATAAATAAACTTAAAAATACAAAAAGATCTTGACACAAAAAGATCAAAAACATAACTCCCAATTGTGAAAACGACTTCATGCACTTCTTGGCCTAAAAACAACATTTAAAAACGACCATTGGAGACACTCTAATAGATACCCAACCAGTTTTATATACGTTCGCTAGTCGAGTATATTTTAATGTAATGAACTAAAAATTGAGTCATTGTTTAAACAACGTAAACATAGCAGACAAAAAAAACCAATAAGTTAAAAAGTTAAAAGCAAACTTTTTTTTCATACGTAGGTACATACACAGATCCATGCATATAATTAATTAAATTAAAAGAAAATAATAAGTTAGGATATCTATTTGTATAGTACTGTACGGTTCGGGTCACATGATAAGAATACAAAACCAAATTAAAGCAAATAATTAGATAATTAATCTACCAACAAGTTTTAATTTTCAAACTAAAATTAACAATTAGCACTAGAGGTGTAAACGAGCAAAGATGACTCGTGAGCAACTCAGGATTTGCTAGTAAAAAACTTGGATCGAGCAGAGCTTCATGTATGAAACTCGAGTCAATTTACATGCCTAAACAAACTTTTATTTATATAATCTAGTATACACACACACATACACACACACACACAAACATATATATATATATATATATATATATATATATATATATATATATATATATATATATATATATTTATTTATTTAAATAATAATTATTATATATAAACTTATGAAAAATTAATTGAACAATAAACAAGATAGTCCAAGCCTAAGTTGAACTTGAGCTCTCTTAACAAGAAAACAAGCTAAGCTCAAGCTTGAGCTTGAGTAGTCTAATCTAGAAATATATTAATTAACTGGTGTTTTAACAATTAATCTAGTAAATAATCAATTAATAAGGTAACATGAATGAACAATTATTTTTAATATTTTATTAGGTTTAAAGATTTGTATAAATGATTAATCGGTAAATGTGTTAATTAGGTTACAACATGTCTATATTTGCAAAACAATATTAAAATCTCAAATTGTTTTTCTTGGCGGCGGTGTCAAAACACAATGTTTAAATCTATTAGGGTTGAACTCAAAATTTCATGGGGGTCGTTAAAATTTTATGGGGGTCAGTGTTAAATTTTCTTTTGGGTCGGTCGGTATTATATCGTATATATGGTAACACAAATAATTTTCATGGGTGCGGACGGCCCAACCCAACTTATTGGACACGCCCCTATGACGCAGTATATATGATATTTAAAGAAAAAAAAAATATGATCCAACCATCGACGTAGTTTGCCAATTCAAGTGGTTGGTGGCAAACCTTGCCGTTAAAATAAAAACAGTTTTAAACTAATCAACGAGGCTGGTTGTAACTTAACTGATTGATCTGGTGCCGTTAAAAAAAACTGATTAGTTCGGTAAACAATAATATGTAACACTACAATATTACTATAAGAACATTCTCATTGTACTTGCTACTTTAATAGTACCATACTACCATTCAAATTTCAAACTTATCTTATATTTGATATGGCCAGTCAAGAGAACAGAGTAGAAGTGTACGATCATACCATCCTTCAATTTGTATAATGATTATCAAAAAGTAAGCATGAAATAAATTATAATCTAAAAGGTTGCATTTTTCAGAACCAAGCATTTATTTTAGAAGAAATATTTATTTATTAATTATTATTTATTTTAGTGCAATGGTAGGAACATGTGGTGCACAATATCCACATCCCTTTTCACTTCTATTTTGATTTGTACTCATCTGAATAGATTTAAAAAAGTGTGAAATTTAACTTGTTACCTTTAATAATCTAAAATTAGGAAAAAAACAAAAGTTTTCAAGAGTTGTGATGTTTCTGAAAGTAATCTTTTTATTCTATGAGATAGAGATAAGTTTTAATTTCATCTCACACTTCATATATCATACTATTGGAAGTAGCTTTTTTATCCTATTAAATATAATTAAGTTCTAATAGCATCTTACCCTCGATATACCATATTATTGAGTGACATTTTGTTGTGAATTTGTTGGTAATAATTTAATACTACTATTCTATTCAAATTCATATTTAATTCATTTTTAATATAAGAGTTAAATGGGTTTTACGTACCTGAGGTTTCATAAAAATTATCATTTGAATCCAAAATTTTAAAATGTTATCATTTGCATCCAAAGGTTTCATTAAAATTGTCATTTGAATCCATTTGGCTACACCTACTAACACGGTTAACTTTTTCCGTTAAGTTTCCAACATGAGAGTTATTTTGATAAAAAAAATTACAAAATAAAGAACCAACTCACGTAAGAGTTTTTGTATGTTTAGTCTCTTTTAATAATTGCAGTTATGATTTGACTCTATAACAGTCGTTTATTGTTTTGTCTTCTTAATGTATTTTAGTTTAGTAATCGTGTTACTTTTGCCCATTTTATTAAACATAGATTTCTTTGGTTTAAAATTTAGTTATGATTACGATGATTGATTTTTATGATTATTATTCATGGACAGTTAATGTCATATTATTAATTGTTCTTATACTTTTATGATATTCTGTCTTTTATGATTATGATTCAAATAATTTATATTATATGACTTGTTTGTTTATTTATAAATATTTTTGTTTTGTATGTTTTATAAAATTATAAATGAATCACTTTTAGTTAGCTATACTTATATTTTATTTATATAATATGATGTCCAGAAATGCATTTTTTGATGAAATGAAATAAATGCTGACCTATCATTCTGGTAAATTAAAACCGCAATGATGATTATAAAAGGAGACTGAACACGTAGATCTGATTTTTTATTTTGTAATTGTTTTGACTAAAATACCTTTAATTTAGGAAACTTAACAACTTAACGACGTTAATTAGGAGTAGTTAAGTGGATTCAAATGACAATTTTTATGAAACTTTTGGATGCAAATGATAAAATTTAAATTTTTGGATTCAAATGATAATTTATATGAAACCTCGTGGATGTAAAATATATTTAACTAAATAAATAAATAATTCAAACAAGGTACATAGAAATTGTTTCGGGATAACGATTAGATATCTTTACAACTGATTTCCCATTCCAATCCCATCATTCTCATGCATGTATGTAGATGTAATGCATGCATGCATGCATGTACGGGATGTTGGATGGTGATGTATGAATGGTGAACCCGACATCCTTTCATTAAATCTGTCAAACACAATTATTATAAACCTTAAAAAGCCTTTTGGTGACGCTCCAAACTTGTATAAAGCAGACGTGTGCACATCTATATACCACATCTACTAGTGGAGGTTAGTACCAAGGGACCATCCATGGTTTTCATGAAAAGTTTGATTCCTTCGCTATTTTACAAGGGGATGTGACTTATTTTCAGAAATATATATAAAAATAACCATGGATACATATTTTACAAGGGGATGTCGCCGCAAATAACCGGGTTTGTCGCCGCTAATATGTTGCCGCTATTAATACTAATAGCGGCGATTTCGTGCCTCTATATGTCTATCAAAATTTTTCCGGGAAGCACTATTAGCGGCGACACTGTCGCCGCTAATACTATATTTTTCATTTTAATTTTTATTTTATTTTTTCTAATTTCCAGTTTTAAAACTAAACATACCTGTATAAAAATAAATTCAGATTTCCCAATAACACAAATTATATTAATGAAATCTAATATTAAGAATTACACAAGTGTTAACTAAGTATGTTAAATACATTGTTTAACTTATACATAAAATGTCGCTAAAACAAACTTAAACTATTTATCCGCAATCCTATTCATCTCCTTCGTCCGAATCATCTTCTTTAGCTTGATGTGGAGCTTTTTGCGAGGCAATAAGCTGTGTAATTTGAAACATAAAATTTGTATTTTGAAACAGACTTGCGATTTGAGTCTACAAAACAAAACATATATTATAAGTTGTTGCATTTGGCAAAGTATAAATTATAAGATAATACATCCAACTTTAAGTATATCAAGTGTGTTTGTATCATTTTGACCCATTTCAACCAAAATGTACATAATTCAACTTAACTTTACCCATTTAGACCCGTTTAAGATAACCAACAATGATACACTTAACACCTTCAAGTTTAAGCGGTTAAAGTTCATTTTTACTCATTTTGACCTGTTTTAACTCAAATTAACGTGTTTTTAAGTATATCAAGTGTGTTTGTATCATTTTGACCCATTTCAACCAAAATCTATATAATTTAACTTAAATTTATCCATTTTGACCCATTTAAAATAAACCAACAATGATGCACTTAACACCTTCAAGTTTAAGCGGGTAAATGTCATTTTTACCCGTTTTAACTCAAATTAACGTGATTTTAAGTATATCAAGTATGTTTGTATCATTTTGACCCATTTCAACCAAAATCTACATAATTTAACTTAAATTTACCCATTTTGACCCGTTTAAGATAACCAACAATGATGCACTTAACACTTTCAAGTTTAAGCGGGTAAAGTTTATTTTTACCCATTTTGACCCGTTTTAACTCAAATTAACGTGGTTTTAAATATATCAAGTGTGTTTGTATCATTTTGACCCATTTCAACCAAAATCTACATAATTTAACTTAAATTTACCTATTTTGACCCGTTTAAAGTAAAACTTATATAACTTCAATACATCTGAAAATGTCTGAGGTGTTTGTTCCTGCTCATGAACAAACGAAGTCGACCCTGCAGATGAAGACGTTTCTTTTGGTTTTCTTAGTAATTTTTTATTTTTGTTCATTATAACATACTATTTTTGTTTCCGATAAATTAGAGTTTAAATCTATGATAGTGAAATGTTATTTTGATCATAAAAATAACAACAATAAAATAAACAATTTTAAAAATATATATAATACAAATTGAAACTTAATCAACAAGAATCACGCAAATTAGCTTCTAATTAATCACTAAATATCTCAATTACCTTAAAAGATATCTAAATAATTTTCAATTAATTTTCAACCAACTAAATAACACCATCTAAACAATTTAGACAAGCAGTTTACCAAACACTAAATACCCAATTAATTTTTAATCAACTAAATAACAAAATACCCAATTTCATTTAGTTCTAACCTACAAAATACATAAACACATTCATCAACTAAGCATAAACTCTAGCATATATTATATGTTATCTCACAAATACATTTAGTTCAAACCTATAAAATACAGAATTACAAAATACATAAATACATCTATCTCATCTTTAACAAGTTGGTGTTTGAACAACAAACAAAAAAAAACTTACCTTAAACTCAAGCAACTAGAGGTGGTGATGGCGGTGCCTTCCGGTAGACGAGAGCCGGCTCCGGTGAAGTGGTGGGAGCCTATTTTGGGGACTCAAGCAACTAAGTTGGTGTTTGAAAAAACAAATAAAAGAACATAAAGCTAGAAAAATTACCTCAAGAAACTACAATCGACACTTAGAGTTGGCGGTGGCGGTGACTTCCGGTAGACGGGAGGCTGCTCCAGTGGAGTGGTGGAAGGAGCCGACGACGAGGTGGTGACGCTGGGTTGTTGGGGAGCCGGTCCGCAAGGTGGTGACGGTGGGGTGTTGGGGGGCAAATCCGACGACTGTAGGGTGTTAGTTGGCGACGGTGGAGTGGTAGAAATAGGCCGAAAATCGGCGGTAGGGGAGCAGGCGACGGTGGTGTGGAGTTGTGGAGGGAGTAATGGGATGCGGAGGGAAACTAATCTGGATATTAATGATCTGAAGCAATAGCGGCGACAAGTCGCCGCTAATGGTGTCGCCGCTATTGACCTATGTGTAAGATCAAATGCTCACCGTTAGATCTTGTTTCTAATGAACGGCCTGATTTGGGTTAGTACACGTGAAACGGATCTGAACCAATAGCGGCGACATGTCGCCGCTAATGGGTCGCCGCTATTGATTGTCGCCGCTATTGGTTGTGCTAATGGTGTCGTTGCTATTAACCTATGTGTACGATCAAATGCTCACCGTTAGATCTTGTTTCTAACGAACGGCCTGATTTGGGTTAGTACACGTGAAACGGATCTGAAGCAATCGCAGCGACAGGTCGCCGCTATTGATTATCGCCGCTATTGGTTGTTGTCGTCGCTAATATCGAAAGGTAGACGGCGTATACCCTTTGGCCACTATTCCAAGTGCCGAATATTTCTTGTAGTGTATGTAAATACCATGCTTAGAAGTAACATTAGACTATTTGGGTTATAACTTATATATCTTAAAATTTGAGCTTGATTTAAATGAGCCAAACTAGCAAGTCAATGAGTAATTTACCTTGCTCTAACTTGAGCTTAGTTTGTTTACAAACTGGTCGTATCGGCATAACTCATTACAAATGATCCACTTTTAGAAAACTTTTTTTTGAGTGATCTTCAAGACACGAGCTTCTTAAAAAAATCTACACCAACTTGATTCTTTGACGCTCACTCCATTATAGCTCAATATCCCTAGTTTGGCGAATCTTAAGAGAAGTTTTAAAGAAAGAAAATATGAAGATCTTCATCGGGTGCAACCTCTTTCTCAAATACTTGATGTTTCTATGACCTTATTACAACGACGACAACAAATAATCATTTACAACCCATTCTATTCATTTTTCTGTACGTACTTTTAGAAATAGAAAGTCAATACGTTGGATGCAAACTCAAACCTACATTGTTAAAAAGAAATCGAAGGGCAAACATAAGTAGAACCTCATGTGAGCATAAATATAGTGAGGTCCTTACTAGGTCTTGCCTACAATGATGAAACCCTAGAAAGTAAGAGAAACCAGAGAGTTGTAACTAAAAGTGAACAAGAAAAGAATTAAGAATAAACTCATTCACACACACACACACTTCAATATATAACCTCCAACAAAAAATGAAGCATACACATATTAACCACTCGAGATCCGCATGAAGATTAGAGAGCAAATGAGTCCCAAGTGGGTCACCACACACCATCCTGAAAACGTATCAATACCTTCTCCTTAGCCTACTCCAGCTTGTTTATCTTAGCTCAAATTAAATCTAAAGATCATCCTGTTATCATTTAAAGACATTTAATTAAAAAAACACCTATATAATATTTTGATATAAATATGTAGCTAGGGTTAGTATATTTTTAACACTCCCACAATTCAATATCCAAACATGTCACATATGCATCGACTTAAACATAAAATCATGCGAAGCCACATACAACCCTTTTGTAAACAAGTTTGCAAATTGATTGGCAGTATCCACACCAAAGATCTAATATCCTCACAATAGATTTGTCCTCTTAAAAAGAACATATCAATTTCAAAGTGTTTTGATTTGTCATGAAAGATAGATTTACATTTATTGATACTTACGACATTATTATCACAAAAGTTACACAGGCAAAGAAACTGAAATTTTCTGTTCTTTTAGAACATTCAACAACCATATAACCTCACAAGTTGTTGTACACATTGCATGTATGGAGCTTTACTAGAAGACATAAACACACTCCTTTGTTAGTTTTGTTTCTTGCTTTTCCAAGATACCAAGAATTCCCCAACAAATGCAGACTAAATGACGCACCTTTACTGAATTAAATACATTTACATAGAGCCTTTTTCAAGTACCTTAATCATCTCAATGCAATATTCAAATGAGAATTTGTCAGACTATGCATGTATTGGCTCAATAATATATGATATATCATGATGAATATGTAACATATATATGAGTTTTCCTATTAAATTTTGATAGCCAGTCATGTTTTTTAATTCAGACTCAACTTTTTTTTTTTCTTACATAAAGCAGCAACTACACGGTATTGTTCAAGAGACGTATTAACAGGTTTACAAGCAGTTAGGCCAAACTTAGCAAGATGATCAACGCAATAATTTCTTTAAAAAAGACAAACACCAAGATTAGAGCTAACAACTTCTATCCCAGCCAAAGAAATATTTTAAAGAACCTAAATCTTGAATAATAAATTTAGATCTCAGCAACATTGTAATATTTTCTATTTCTACAGAATTTTTCTAGTAACCAAAATATCATCCACAAACACAATCAAGAAAAATTCAATGAACTTAACAAACAGAGAATTATCACTTTTACTTTGCTACAACCCTAATTCAAGCAATAGACCAACTAGTTTTTCATTTCACACTTGTGACGTCTGTTTTAAACCATATAAAGATTTGGACAACTCGCATACCTAATTTCATTCTGAGAAGAATACCCTTCACGAAAATTCATACAAAAATATTATTTAACTCTAGCTGATATAATGGCTAATCTTTTCCAACTGAAAGACTAATAACACATCTAATGATAACAATTTTTACAACTGATGGAAAATTTTTATCAAAATCTATTCCTTCTATTAGAATATAATCTTTACCAACTAGCCTAACCTTATACCTCTATCTCTCTTATTGATCTATATTTATTCTTATAAACTCATTTACAATATATAGGTTTTCTACCAACGGAAAGATCAACTTGTTCCCAACTTTTATTTCTGTTCAAACTTCTATTTCTTCATTTATTACATTTGACAAAACCTCTTTAAATTTTGTCAGTTTTATACTTTTATTTAAATTAGTTATAAAACTTATTTCTAATGATAAATTAGAATAGTTAATATATAACTCTTTTAATTTAGGCTTTACTTGACATTGCTATCAACAACAAAGTCTTGTGATTTCATAGGACTTAAAGATTTAATCTTATCATTATTATTATACCTCACTTAGTTGGACTTTTACCTAGATAATTGAAAGGATGCCGGCCGTACACCAACCTAACTTTCAACCTTAGTACTCTGCCACTAGGCTTTTGATCACTAGTGGGTTATCATTCAGTGCCTCTTCTCATCATTGAGATTTTTACCGGCTGAAAAATTCTAGATTCACCCATGTAAACAAGATAAAAAACATTTAAATTGTTTACGGTCTTATCATTATTTGAATCAAACTAATTTAAAACATTGTTATCTTTAAACATGTAAACATTACCCTTAATCTAACATCTCTTAAGAAAATAATTTGTTCTTATCCAAATTTTATAATTTGAAACCCTTTTTTTAATAGAGTAACTCAGAAGAGTACACTTTTCTACATGACTTCTAAATTTGCTTGTGTTATATAAAAAGATACTAAAACACAAGCATCTAAAGTTTCTCAAGTAGTTTAGAGAGTGTTTAACATCAAGCAACAGTTCATATGGAGATTTACCTTCTAATTTAGAAGAAGGTGTCCGGTTAATCATTTAAGTTACAGTCAGTAATCTAAGAGGAACATTCTCTTGAAAAACAACGACCTAGTAACATTTAAAATATGTATATTTTCTTTCTACAATCTCATTTTGTAGAGAGGAGTATGGGTAAGAAGTTTAGTTAATTATACCATGAGTTCTCAAGAATATATAAAACTAATTATTCACATATTTAATGATGTTAGCACTTTGTAAGATCTTTATTGTGTTATCAAATTGATTTTTAATCATATTAAAAAAGCTTTGGAGATCATAAAAAACTTCATCTTTACTTTTATTAAACACACAAACACAACTCTAGAATAATCATCTACTATAGCCAAAAAACAAAAACATTTCTGATTTTGAACCTTATATGGACCTTATACAGCAAGATGCACTAACTTTTCTTGATTGGATGACTTGTGCTCACTTAAAAAAAACTGTTTTTTGTTGTTTTGTCTTATGTCACACGCTAAGTACGCATTTAGACATTTTAAAGAATTTTTTTAAAAAGTGTTTGGCACTTGATGGGATGGGTGCTTGGTCTAGAATGCCAATTAACAGTTTATTATCATGTGCTAGTTTATACACAAATCATATTACATAGTATTCTAGAACAACAAACATATCATTCAAAATAACATTGTCACTTATCATTACACAACAAGTTTTAGTAACAGTTGCACTAGTACCATTAGGGTGTTTTACTTTAAAATTAAACTCAAACACATTGACTAATTTGGTTAAACACGTACTCTTTTATCACTCATTACTATGTGTTGATTTTCCCTAGGATCTATTACGCACCAAGAGTCACACTTAGATACAGTTAGACGACATCTACTACTGGTAAAACAGTATATAATTATGCTAAACATATTATAAGAGAAGGAACAAAGTGAAATACCTCCTACTTTTAACAACTCTAAAATATTTTTGAAACTTGAACAGTCGTAAGAGTTGTCATAGTAGAATTAGATGAAAAGTTGGGAATTGAAACAATTTGATGTTATGGTTCAACTTACTTCATGTACTTATCAAGCCCGAGTCTAATGATTTTAATGAGTTGATCAAATTAATGCAGTTTTTATGGGCTTGGATGATGTATATATTAGCTAGTTAGAACAAATTTATTAACTCAGGATCTCTTCTATCCATTTAAACTACTTTACCAATTGTCTCTAGAGATGAGTCATATAGGAGCTCAAACGTTTCTTCCAAACATCAAGCACAAAGTGTTAGGTTTGTGTGAGAAGGTATCAAATTTTAACAACAAAAGAAAATTGAACAGGACCCTAACTCTAGTCTAAAAATGTTCACGTTGTATAAAATATTATACTGTTGAAAGATGTTCTAAAATATTCGTATTCACAGGGGTATTACCCAAGGGAAGTTAATCATATTGACATTTAAAATCTGTAACATCTAATAAATATGTGACTAGTAAAAACTACTTGAAGTTGATGATATGTTCCAAAAAAAGTAATTTACACTACTACAAAGTTGTTAACAGATGATGTGCAAAATATGATGCGCGAAGAAAGATGACGTGAATTTTTGCGTGTCATAAAAATTATGTCGTATATTACAAAATTTGTAGAAAAAATTGCACGCATTTTTGTGTTTCATCTTTGTCTGTCATGTTTTAAAACGCGAGCCCAACTTAATTATAAATTCTCCCGCTTGTAACATATTAACCCTAATTTCTCAGAAACCCCTTCATTCTCCTCACCTTTCACCGCTCCAAATCAGAGACCACCACCACCTCCATTCTGCGGTTGAGGAGGAGGAAGAGAAGGTCGCACTACTAGAAAAATTAGTTGTTGCTACCAAAATTTACAATTCTCCTCTCCACCATCACCTTCGATGATCAGCAGCATCATCGTTCAAGTCTGGTGATTTAGTTCCCTAATGGATGTTTAATTGTTTATTATCTCCTTTCGATTTCTCTGCTATAAGTCCCTTCTGTTATTATCTCCATTCGATTTCTATGATGTAAGTTACCAATCGATGTTTATGATGTAAGTTCCAATAGTTTGATGTTAGATGATGAATTGTTGATCTAACCTTATTAGGTTAAAATAATATAACAAGAGTACCGAGTCCTTCACGATTGATGGTTTTAGAAGGGGAGTTTGACATCTTTGGAGGTTTTAGGGTTTGAGATTGCTGATAATGTGGTTATCTTGTTTGTGTTTATTGATCTGGTTATCGAGACTCGATCAAAAACAAGTTAATATATCAGTCTTAGCTATATTTATTGTGTAAGGGTAAGTAATGTCGTGTACACATGTAATATGTGGAAAGTGTTTAACAAACAAAACTTGATTAAATTAAAGACACAAACTTTAAAACTAAAAATTGAAACTTTGAATGATTTAGAATACTAATCAAAAGCAAGAAACTTTGAAATGAATTTACTAATTAATGGAAAGATAACTACTTTCGGGTTTTCAGTTCCGCAAGATCAACAATTGGTGTGTTTAACCTAGGGTTTGTAAGAAACAATACTTTAAGATCTTAGCTTTTGATTAAAGTGACAACAAAGGAACAAGCTTTTAAGTTTCGTTTGTTCATAATGTTACCAATTTACATATATCAAATTGTCTATTTTTCTTAATAAGCTCAGGATATAAGGAAACCGAAAACTGATAATCAAGCAAACAACTTTATTTATAAGCAAACCTTTAAATTAATCAAAACATAGAGCTTTATTCAATCACTCAATGTTCATTACAAAAACCTAATCAAAACATATCAATTGTCTCACTTGACAAGAATTGTACTCACGGAAGCAATCACGAAAAGCCTAGCCACGCATCATCTTCGCTATGTAGGGCTGCAAAGAACAGTTCCTGAACCGTTCGGTGGGAAGTTCGTTTATGTTCGTTCGTTTAGTAAATGAACGAACACGAACAAGAAAATTTTATTCGTTTAGTTAAATGAACGAACATGAACACAAGCCGTGTTCGTTCATTTATGTCCGTGAATGTTCGATAATGTGTTCGTTTATGTTCGTTAATGTCCGTTCATGAACATTCGATAATGTGTTCGTTTATGTTCGTTAATGTGTTCATTTATATTCTTAATTTTTCTGTTATTTATTTTTATGATTATTATATCAAGTGTTTTTTTTATATTTATGTTAAGTACTTATTTATTTTTGATTGATTTTGTGTAATGTTTGTAATAAAAATATAAATTTTATTATAAAATAAATTTATAATCAATTGTATCCGTTTGTGTTTATGAGCTTTTTTGTGTTCGTTATGTTCTTGAATAGTTGTTTGTGTTCGTTTGCTATAGTTTGTGTTCATTTGCGTTCGGTAAGTGTTCGTGAACAGTTCATGAACATGTTCATTTTCTTAATGAACGAACACGAACAAAGAATCTCGTTCGGTAAGTGTTCGTGAATAGTTCATGAACACGTTTATTTCTTAACGAACGAACACGAACAAGGTCTTGTTCGTGTTCGTTCGGTTCGTTTGCAGCCCTATTGCTATGCCTTCAATCTTGAATTGGAAAATGTTTGTAGATAATTTGGGGAGCCTTGGAACATCAAAAATCACCTAAAGTTCATCATTTTTCATCTCCAATAAGTTTTAGATCAAATTGGGGTTGATTTGGTTTGAATAAACTTTAAAATCCATAAAATCCAGATGTTGTTAGGCGACCGGCGTATCATACGCCCACCGGCATATGATACGCCGCCTCATACGCCGCCCATACGCCCAAATTTCTGTTCTTTTTGTCAAATACGCCCACAAATACGCGCGCCGCTCGGAGTATGATATGCCCAAACCCAGTATCATATGCCGGGTCTCTTTCTTGACCTCTTTTTTTCCTTTTTTTTTTATATTTACATCTTCAGTCCTTCAACTTTTATGTTTTGCTTCTTTAATTTGCCTTAAATTATGTTTTTTTAAGCTTCAAACATCTATGAATCAAAATATAAATAAAATCAACCTGGTCTACAATATTACGATGTAAAATCAATGATTTAGATAAATTAAACATTAAAATATTAACACGTGATCATTTATATTGAAGAACTTAAAGAATTAATGGATTTCGAAGGTCAGTATATAGTAACCTGTTTATTAGTTTTTGAAGGTTGGTAATATGTTGGAACCAATCTCTTTTGATGGTAATTTGTTTCAAACTTGAAGAACTAGTCTATCAGATTTTGGAACCACTGTGAGTTCTTTTAAAAACAGAAATGATCAAATTGATGAAGTGGAAAACAGCTCAGATTGAAACTTGAATACTCACTATTTGACTTTGTTACTAACACTTGAATACTTAGTTGTTAAATTTGATTATTTGGATACCTGATTGCTGCAAACTATTTGTTTAAATTTTGGCACTTGAGTTTAGTTATTATATGATTAAATCATATATGATTTGTTGTTTTGTAGGCGATTAAGATTTGTATAGAAAATGCCTCTAACGACATAGAGGAATGTGAATACTTTAAGGATAGTTGTTCAAAGTGTTTATATTTTGTTGAAGAATCATTATCTATGATTGAGAATTCTTTGCCAAATGGTTTGTTATCTTTTTCCAGCAATCGAATATGCAACATATTTAGCTTTGAGCTTATAATTTAAGCTTCGTTTGATGCATGTCATGGTACCAATTGATTATTAATTTCTTTATTTTTATAGCACAAAACAGTTTTTTACAACCACCTTTTAAAGAAATTAATTCACTTAACATGGTGTTTGCAAGAGCAACTTGCAAATCCAGTTGTACTAATAGTTTTGTTATTGTTGTCAATTGTTTCTTGATTTGCTGATGCGTTGAGAGATCTAGAGGTTTGGTGATGAATATGGGTCAACCATTTGACTCGTCAGATACATTACCAATTATATACAAAAGTGGACTGTTTGGGATATATCATAAGTGGTGTGAATCATTTAGCTCTTACCCAAGAACATATGATCTTCTTCATTTTGATCATCTTTCCTCATATTTTAAGTAAAGATAGTTCATCTATTCTTATGCTACAATGTTTGACCCCTTTCAAAGAGTTTTATATTTTGACTCATTTTGTCATCCCTGCATAAGCTTGATACTTAATCTGAACCACTTTTTATGATGCTTATATACCTGATCATTCATCATAGTAGTCTAATAAGATCAAATTTATGTTATATTAAATAATAAAATTTCTATTTTTATTTTTTATAATTTGATGCTACTTATTATGCATAGGAAATCTACTCTGAAATTGTTAATTGAGATTGAATCCTTCTAATTATTATGCTCTACTTTCAGGGGAGCTACAAAAGTATCTTGAAATTAGGGAGAGAGTTATAACTGCTAAAGTTCTCCACATGATATTAAAGAGAATTTTAGACTTGTCTCATTTTGGAGTTTTATATTTGATGAGTGCTCCAACATCTGTTGATGCAATGTCAGCAAAACTATAAAAGAAGACACTTAAATATATTCGTTTTGAAAAGGCATATTAAATGGTTTTTTTAGTTTGGGTAGAGGTTGCATAATGTAGGAAATGGGTTCAAAGTTATATGTAGTGTCTGATATTGGGAGGCATACAAAAATAAAAACAGATTAAATTTGCTTCACTTAGTAATCAAGTACTTGCTTTTTCAACTATTAATGTATGTTTAATGTTCCTGATTTATTTCGGACTGTTATATACTCATTTTCAAACTTATGCGTTAGTAATGGTTTGGTGAAGCCATATCATCACATACTTCTAATTAGTTATTTTGTGATAATTTATGGGGCTTTTGGTGGTTTTTGTTTTCTGCATAAGGTCCTTTATGTTTTGGTTGAAATTAGTTAATTGATTTAGGAATCTTGAGAACTAAAAGATTGTGTGGTCCGTGGTCATCATATTTGATGTGTTACTCACTGCTACCCATGGTTTAAGGCTTTTTTACAAATGAAAAAGAATTAAGTCAAATAAAAAATTTAATTTAAAGTTGGAAGAAATCATGGTTTGATTGCTAAACTTGGTTGAAGTTTTTATCAGCTTCTTTTAAAATTAGGTTTATTGATATTGGGATGTTGAGATTAGCACTTTCTACTTTGAATTTGTTTTTCTATGTGTTTATTTGTCTTAATTTGAAGTTAATTTAATTGCATGTAGAAGGCAGTGGGCATAAAATAAGGAACACGCATGTTCAACTTTGTTTTCATACACGTTTATAACAAAAAATTGCTTCAAACTATTCTCTCTCAAATTTATCCCTCTCCTTTTTTTACTTTGACTTAATCACAGGAGTTAAATTGGTTTTTTCTTAGGTTGTAGAAGGTAAAGATGAACACACCGATGCTGATTTGGGTGGAATTCGCAAAGAGTGGTCGTGTTATGTTTCGAATTTCATTTATGTGTAAGGCTATATGTTAGATAATTAAATGAATTTGAAACTATTTTGTACTTTTTGTAGTTGCATGTGAATTTGAAACAACTTTGTAATTTTTGTTAGTATTTAGTTAGATGAATTTTGTTTTGTTGTTATTCGACAATTATTGATTTATATTTTTATAAAACAACATGTAAAATTTATAAAAATTAATATATATATATATATATATACACACACACACACACACACATTTAATAAAGCGGCTAAATTTATGACGAGTATTGCGTATCATTTTGAACGCGTCATAAAAATCACAAAGATGACACATGCAAGTTCGTCATCTTGTTAATTATGACTACCCATTTCTTGACGCGCAATGCGCATCATCTATTGCCCGTCATAAAATGCATGTCATCTTATGCGCTTCATACAAAGATGACGCCCAGATGCGTGTCATCTTTTATTTATGACTATCACTTTCTTGACACGCATATGCGTGTCATCTGACCTCAAAGATGACGCGCATTACGCGTCATCAATTGCAGTTTTCTGGTAGTGTTAAGAAATACAAAGCCAAATGGCAGAAATACTTGAGTTGGAGAGGCCCGCGATGAATAAAATGAATATAATCAACAAGGATAGAAGCCAAACATATCCTCAAACGCTTGCATTCAACAATAAACCATTATGCCTTGATTCTACAATATATGATAAGTATAAATAATTTAATTTATGTAATGTTTAATTTTTGTAGTTTTTAATTTGTGTAATATTTTTAAATTAAATGTGGAAATTTATTTTGATAAATCTTATAATATTTAAATATACTCCATTATATTATATATATATATATATATATATATATATATATATATATATATATATATATTACAATAGTAAATGATACGAAATGAAAATTAAATATTTATCATAATAAGTAATTTGGTTATAAAAAAATAATATTTAAAAAATGATGATAACGCATAAATGCAAGGACAACTGTAAAAGGTGTAACTTGAAGAGGAAATAAGGGTTTATGAAGAATATAAACATTTGTGATGTAAAAACTAAATATATTTTTAGGCCTCCCTTTAGCATCCCATTGAAGATGTTCACGCACCTACGCAAAGCCAATTTCCATCAAATTTGTAACAAACACTTTTATTTCAAGAAGAACATGTTTTAAGTACCAATACTTCATTCACATTAGATTTATTTTATACACTTCTCATCTTGTTATAGATCTTTTATCAAACACATACCTATTAATTAATAGTTGTACATACATATAATTATTTTCATTAAAATTAGAATTTTTAAACAAATTAATTTTTCTTAATGTTTTAAAGAGAAAGTTGCATAAATTGTGCTTGTGGTTTAACAAGATTGCAAATTTGGTCCCCAAACTCTAAAAATTACAATGTTAGTCCAAACTTTTATGTATTTTGTTACACGTTCGGTCATTGATATTAAATTAGTTTAGTTTTTTTATACATTTATAAAGTTTGAATTAACTTTTAAAACTAATTTTAGAAGCCAAAAATACAACGCTCACATAAAAGCTTAAATTAACTTTATAATTATTAAAATTTAAAAATTAAATATGTAATCCGGTCGAACCACATAAATCATCAATATAGTTTTCTCTGTTTCAAATTTTTTTCTAAAGATATTCTCAAACTAATATTAGATTTTGATAGAGAAAAGGATAGTAATGAAGTGCATGACAGATGTTGGTGGATTAGGTGGCAATGTCGGCCCCTCTTATCACCATCGCTTGAATTTCCCCTCTTCTTCCCTTGAAATAAGCGTAGCAAATGTGTAAGAGCCATGTATTTCCAACTCATTTGCGAACCAAAATCAAAGTAGGAAAAATCCTCGTCGAAAATCATTTCCAACGCTTTTGCAATGCAATTTGTGACACATTTCTGATAAAGTAGTGTTGTAATTTACTACGCACTTGCGACACAACCTTAATTAATTAAATTTAACATTTATTTATTTTGTTTATTTGTATATTATAATAATCAATGTTTCAAAAATCGTTAGGTGCTGTTTGGTCGGTCGACTAGGGAGTTACGAGTACTCGTTCTAGGCAGGTAGTACTCGGACATAACAAATTATAAAAAAATTAGTTTTTGAGAAGTTCTACATATATCAAATATTATAAGTTTAATAATATTTATAGCATATATGTGAATATTAATATAAATTAAAAAAATACATTTTAAAATACTAAAATATTTTAAAATTGATAGTCATTTTATGATATTATAGACATTGTAATCATTTAATGATCTTCTTTGAAAGTATCTATGTGAAAAAAAAAAAAAAAAAATCCAACAAAAATAATAAAAAATAGTGAAAATTGACAAAAAAACAACGAAAAATCCAAGTTTTTCGAGCTGGGCCGACTTGGGATGCCTAGCTCCAAGTAGAGCCGAGTTGGGCGCCTAGCTCCGAGTAGGTCTGAGTTGGACCAATTTTGGCCGAGGTTGACCGATACAAAGTTATGAGACCGAGTTGAAGAAAGTCGTTTCACTTATGTCCGAGTTCCGACTACACCCCGAGTACTTAGCTGAGTTTTACTACAATGATAATAATTATTATAAATTTAAATAGGTGCGTTGACTTTGACTTTGACCCTGATTTTGACTTTTGACCTTGATTTTTGTTATATTTAAGCTTGGTCTTAATTGATTGTTTATTACATTGTTGACCCAAATTTTAGTTTAATGAGCCTATGTCATAATGTTGGGCCTAGGGTTTTTATCATTAAGATGACCATTGGGTTTGTCATCGTACGAAGTCCTGTACATTGAGCCTAATCAAGGATTTTCTAAAAGGTAAACACAAAAATTTACGTTAAAACCTAATTAATCATACATTCATGGGATTTGCCTAAAGCCTGGTAAATAAACTTGAATTAATTCAAAAATATAGTTTATCCGATTTCTAGGTCATATAATAGCTCGTTGGAACCGTTTTAGCGCGCGGAATTTAAAAACGTAAAAATTGGTTGACATGTGATTCGAGACGAGACGGATCAGACGAGACGGGCCAAGGGCCCGAAGGCCCTTGCCCCTCCCTTTTTGCGGCCGTAAACTAGACAAGGGGGAATCCCCCTTGTTTTCATCACTTTTGCAAAATTGTTCTCCAATGCACTCTCCTTGGAAACCCTAGCCACCACAACCAATTCTCCTTGTTCTTCATCTTGATTCCATCCAAAATCACCATCCACATCCAACAACCATCAATTTTTTGTGTATTTTTTCATTCAAGAGCAAGTTTTGCATTCGAATCGTTCATCCCTACATTATCCGGTAAGAAAAATCGATATTATCTTGATTTTATCATTGTATTTGATGACATTCATCATCCTATACTAAGATTCTTCACTTGTTCTTCTTCTTTTCATTGTCAGGGTGATGACTCTTGTAGGATCTAGGCGTTCAAGTGTCGGATTTGCAAATTGGTAAAACCCTAGTGCATTACTCTTGATTGTTTATTGATCTTTTGATTTGGGCTTGTAACCTCTTGAAATCTGGACTTAATGGACGTTTTTGGATCCCAATTAATTATTAAAAACCATTAATTTCTTGTTATGGGATCGATTCGGGTCAATAAAGGTCGAAAACCAAGTTTTAGAATCCAATAGACAATGCTGAGAAATTGGACAGTTTGCTGTCAGAAAATTGTGACATATTGTACAGGTCATAACTCGGTCATAATACATCCAAATGGGGTAAAAAGTTTGAGTCTAAAATCAAGTTCTATGAGTCCTCTAACTAACCCAAGTGGTCTCGTGTCATTTCGTCATCGTTTGGTCCTCCAAACGTGGCTAACAAAACTGAAGGTTAAAACTGATGAATCTGGGCAACAGGTTGGTCTGTATTCATCGAATCATAACTTTCTCATATTTTGTTCAATGGAGATGATTTTTTTCTAGAGTTTAATTTAAGATCTTCTCTTTCAAATGGTACTTTTTACGCAATGATTCGTTACAGTTTCGATCTCCAAACAGCTTATACAAAACTGATACACAATCAGATATATGTTCTGAAATATTTTGATAAACTTAAAAATAAGGTTTGAAACTCAATAATCCAAGTAAAGACAGGTTTTGTGTTTATAGGCGGTTAAATGAATTTTAAAAGAATAAATTAATATGAGTCACAATAAAAACCTTGATTGACATTAAGGACTGGACTTCAAGGGCTACACCCAACTAGATCAACTTGGCCTTTAGTAATCATTTTGATGTTTTGTGTTCTATAATGATTTGACATTCTTACCGTAGACTTTGGGACTTTGCTATTTCAAGGTGAGTTTCGTGGCCCCGTTTAATTACAATTATTTATAACATCAAGGGGGAAAAGTATGCTCAACCTATTTTCTTGCTGTGACATCAATTATTCATTTGGGACTATGTGTTACTGTTTTGCAAGTTTATATCTGGTACATGCATGAGTTTTGTATGTGGTTCTTTATTTACAACTATTTAACTCCGGTGTTAGAGCCGACGGACAGGTATTGATAGTACTATTGGGTTGACACCCCCAACCTTGTTTGTTAGTATACTAGTTGGGACTGACAGTGGCCACGGACGGGCCCTAGGGTGAATATGTTCCGACAAGATCTGTGTGTACGTCATAGGTTTAGTTGTGATGCTCATGATTACATGTGATGTTGCTTGCTTATAACTGTATACACTTATGTTCTACAAAACTATTACACAGCATCAATTTGTATTTACTATTTAAACCTGCGAACTCACCAACAATATGTTGACCTTTTTGAGCATATCTTTTCAGATAACAAGCATTGAGGATAGCTAGGGATGCTGCCTTAGCGACGACTCTAGGATTTACATTAAACTTATTGGGTGTTTTGACAATCACGTTTGGATCTTCTTTGTTATTCATATTCTGTTCACTTTCTCCCGTGTTGTGGGATTTACATTTCTTTTGTCTGTTTGGCAATGTTTGTAGTGGAATTGACTAACCACGACACAAGTCTTCATTTGTGGCGGGTGATATCATGAAACGTTGACATTACATCATCCAATGCATCTCTATTAATTAACAATGTGTTATGACGATCCCGTCCGTTACATCCTCGTGTTTCCGCTATAAGCGGGGGTGTGACAACGGTATCTTAAAACGGGCATAACTTGAGCTAGGAAAGGAGTTACGGGACCCACGACCTATCAACGGAAAGATATCAAAAAGTTACACATGAAAGTAAAGGTTGTACAGGGGCGTGGCGCCACCGACGCCTCCATAGGCGCCACCGACGCCGGGGTCTGGGTTTTTGTTAAGATTTGACCTAATTTGAAGGGATTTAAAAAGGGAAAAACCCTAATACGAACTTTAACTTTTACAACAGCAATCTTGGATGAAAATTAACAATATTGGATCATTCCCAAGCTTTTCTAACATCAAGATTATCAAATCTACAAGATTCATTCAATTGGCGTTGAAGATTCAATGATGAGGCAAGGGTAATTCGTTTGTGATTCACTTCGGGGGACGGGTTTGTGCAAGTTTTTATTTTTCTTAGTTGTAACCTAGATTTGAGATGGATCTTGAACCTTTTAAGTTCGTTTGGATTCAATTTATGATTTGATTATTTAAACATCTGATTATGCTTAAACCTAATTTTGATATTCTATAACTTTGGTTGTCTTTAATCATTGTGTTATTGATTATTAGAATTAGGGTTTCATTATTCAAATTGGTAATTATGTGAATAAGGTCTTTTAAGATTTAATCCAAAATTATCATTTAAATCCTATCATGTGTAAGTCACCAATAATGACTTCTTACTAGGTTTTATTAAAGAAATTGTAACTTTGTCAAACCTGAATCCTTAAGTGGGTTGTTTTTTCTCCAAGATTGTTAAAAACCTAAAATTTTATTTTATTCATTTAATTATTTCTCAAATAAATCCATAAATCAATTTACTTTTTAATGTTTAATTCTTTTAGTTGATCATTACTAGCACTTTCCTGTGATTCTCTGTGGATTCGACACCTTTCTTACCCTTTACTATTAAGGGTAATTAAGGACTCTTTAATTAATATTTTTGACCGACCTCACGACATCGATCAAAAAATGGCGCCGTTGCCAGGGAATCGATGCACTTAGTGTTACTAATAGTTATTTGTTTTCTTAAAAATCCAAAAAAAAACCAAAAAGATTTTCTTTTTCTTATTTTTAGTTTAGTTGTTCTTTTGTCGTTCGGAATTACACAGGTATTTGTTTCTTGTGTGTAGGTAGTTCAAGACTCTTATGCATACGAGATATTCCGGAAGGACTTCACCGTTGCTCTTTGATCCTGAGATTGAAAAAATAGCACCAGATAACCGAGTCTTTCACAAAGCAAATTCTTCAACAGCTCCTATTTCATAAGGTACTTGGTCTGAAGAAGGAACTTCATCAGCCAAAGCGAGTCAGATTTTATGAAGACTATCCAAAACATCGGAAAGTAATCCACTCAACAATATGAATAACTCGGGTAATCAAGGTGCTCCGCCTAATCAACCTCCTCCACAAAGAGAACAACCTTTAGGTGATATCCCTCCCCAACTGTTCCTACCACATAATACTCCACCACCTCAGCAACAAGCCCCACCATTTAACCCAGTTCAAGGAAACCCTATACCTCAACCACCACAATTCCAAATGGGTGAAAATACTAGTGTATACCCACAACCCAATCCATCCATTTAGCAAGAACTGGTTAGAAATGTTAACTATGAGGTTCCAAGAAATCATTCAGTTCGGTTCAATCAATCAACCTCGAGCCGAAATGATGGTGTTAATGACGATGAGGACATAAGGGATCGGGTATCAAATTAGGATGATGTAATAGGGCATGAAAATTCAAATGCTGGTTATGGAGGGGGAGATGAAGATGGATTTAGGTTTAACTATGGCTATCAACATCAGGGAGGTTATAATCAACATTTTAACCCAATCTTTCAAATGGCTAATCAGGGTCCACCAAGAGGCATGAGGCAACCAATGAATCAACATCCTCAACCGGGTTTTCCTCAACATCATGATGGTCTTCCACAAGTCCATCATCGTGCCCCAATCCAAGGAGTTGAAAGCCATTTCAGACCCCAAATTGCAGTCAACTCATCTCCAATAGTAAGCCCTATTGCACATGGTAGATCTTTTGAAGTAAGACCACAAGGATTGAACATGTTGCCATCTTTCTATGGTAAGGGAACTGAGGAACCTTATCTTCATATTTCTGAATTTGAAGCGGTGTGTGGCACAATTGGAGGACAAGGGTTTACACCGGATCAAGTAAAGCTAGTATTGTTTCAGTTCACATTGATGGATGCTGCAAAACAATGGTTTTATCTTTGCCATCCGCAAGCATCTTTACGTGGGAGGATATGCAACAATAGTTCTCAGAAGAATACTACATACCTCAACGAACAAGTGATGCAAGGGCCAATATTCGGAACTTCCAACAACAACCGGGTGAGCTTTTCTATAAAGCTTGGAAAAGATTTAAACAATTGTTAAGAAACTACCCTCATCATGGTATTCTACAATGGGAGTTAATCAATGCATTCTATGATGGTTTATCCACCGATGACATCCAGGATGTGAACTCCACCACGGGAGGAACATTTCTTTCAAATCATATGGAGGTGGATTGGGAATTCTTAGAGAAGATGGCAGTGAACTCATAAAGTCAAGCTCAATCTAATCGGAAGAAGAAACATGCCACTGTTAGATCTGCAGGCACTACTAATGCCAATGAAAGATTAGAACAATTGGAGAGAGCCAACCAAATGTTGGAACGACAATTGGCAAGTTTGAATTTTAATGGAGGAAATGTGATACCTCAAGGTGGCCCAGCTTTTCCCGTGTGTGAAGGATGTGGTGACTTGGGACATGCCATTGTGGATTTCTTGGTGCAATTGGGTCGAGCCGAGGAAGAGGTCAACCAAGTATATGGTGATTGAAAGCATTATGATATGAATTCTAATACATATCATCCAGGTTTGCGTAATCATCCCAATTTTAAGTATGGTAACACATCTAACCAATCTAATCCTTATTTTCAGGTGCCAAATCAGGGAGGTCAACCATATCAAAATCGCCAGCCATCATATAACAACCAAAATTATAACCAAGGGGGATATAACAAAGGATATCAAAGAAATTATCAACCTAATATTGACCAAAGAGGCTCAAATAACTCATCAGAAATAATGGACTTTCTTAGAGAGATTAAGAAGGACAACGAGGTACGAGACAAAACAGTGGAGGCATTAGCTAAGTAAGTTGGTCAAATAGCAAACGAGATGGTATAATTAAGAAGAAATCTAGGAACATTGCCTAGTGACACCACTGTCAACCCTCAGCGTCAAACGTCTGGTGCAAGGAACACAAAGAGTGCTGATGACTGGTTAATATGCATGCACTTAGTATAGTTAATATTGCATTTTTAATATATTTTAAATGTCGAACAATATTACTTTGTTACGTGTTTGAAATGTAGGTCAAATGAAGCTTAACGGACATTATTTGAGTAGGATACAAAGGATACGAAGACTACGGGTTGAAAGGTGCTGAAAATAAAGAAAACTGTGCAAGTTGCAGGGAGGTCGTAAGCTACGGCCTGAGGCCTTAACTTACGGCCCTGTATCAACACCGTCTGTGAACTCCGTAAGACAGAAGGTTTGGCCGTCTGGTTGAAGGTAGGCCGTAAGTTACAGTCTAGGGCGATATTTTGAGGGTTGTTTCAAATTTCAAAACCTATTTAAACCCTAACATTAGGGTTTCGAGAGGAGACTTGCCTCCAGCCCCAAGAACGAATCTTCAGACTATTTGGAGCCTTTGAAACTATCTTTAATCATCAATTGATCAAGGATTCATATCCTCAAGTTAAAGATTGAAGAGATTATGATGAAGATGCAAGGCTAAACATCCGTGATCATCCCCGGGTGGATGGTTTGTGATTTGATTATGCTTTCTTATGTTCTTACCTAGTCAAGACATAATCTTTGATTGTTTAACAACTTTTATTCGTTTATGTGTTTTGAATCATGTATTGATTAAAGATTCATGTTAGTTGATTTGATTATTACTTATCAAGTTATCAGTTTTATATTGTTAACCATTGAGTAGTAATTAGGTTATCATCATTAATCGGTGATTGCAAATAAAGTTTCTAGATTATGTCATTAGTTAGTTTACTAATTAATTTACATAATCGGATATCAAGTTCATAATTACCTTTCAACATATGTGATAAACAAGTTATGTCTATGTAACTTCAAGATCGGGTAAAACATAAGCCGTGTATTCAATTACATTCCTGAAACCCGGGTGTGATCTCTTTCATCTCAATAGTTCCAAACCAAATCTAAGTTTTCGTTTTGCTTCATAAAGTAATCTTTTTTAGTTAATCTCATCCACATCTATTTACAGTCAAGAGACAATAATTCAGTTTTTTAAATTTGTAAGTTAGTTTAATAATCAAACGAATCATGTAACACTAACCACATGCTCCCCGTGAATACGATACCTGACTTACTCTAGCTACCTAGGTTAATTAGGTTTTTGCATGACCCCAACGACAGGTCATCAAAATGGCGCCGTTGCCGGGGAGCTAGTGCGCTTAGCGTTATTTGATTTGATTGATTTTCTTTCGTTTTAGTATTTGTTTAAGCTTCAAAATTAAAAAAAATAAATAAAAAATATTTAAAAAAAGTAAAAATTAAAAAAAATCGAAATATATTATTTGTTTTTCTTAGTTTGTTTTATTTGTTCGTCTTTACCCTGGGTATTCTAGTTTTTTTTTTGTAGGGTAATTTTCTTACAGGTTTAGTACAATCATGGATTGGGATTGGGATTATGATGATGATTACGATCCATGTATTTTTTGCGGGAGTGATTGTCACTGGGTTCAAGATTGTCCACTGTTCGAGAGAAAATATGGAAACATAGAAAGAGGATGTTCTGAATATAGGAGGCAAAAAGGATATGTGATAACAAATTATGATGATGGAGAGACACCCTCATATTATTCACACTTTGAACCTCCTCCACCATCAAAATATCAAGAATATTATCATGTAGACATTAATTACAAATATGCTCAAGAGTGGGATTTGAACCATTATGAAGTCGAGATACCACAATTCTCAAGCTACCAAGAGGAATATGATGACTACTATCTTGAATACCCTCAGTTGACATATGAAAAGCCTCAGGTTTCAATAAACTCTAAGCTTGATGCAATCATGAACATGATGGTGGAAATGAAGAAGGAAGACAAGTTAAGAGATAAATCATTCGAGGTTCTAGTTAAGCAGGTTAGCCAACTCACTAAGGATGTAGCTCAACTTAAACGAGAGCAATATGAGTTAGATTGTGGCACCGTGATTGATATTGATGTGATAGAAGATGTTATGGGTCATTCAGAGCATGACTTGGGATGTTTTAAGTTAAATGAAGATGTAATACCTCTGAAAGAGCTAAAGCCTAACATTGATCTAGTTTATCCCAACCATTCTCGTGTGCTTATTACTTTAACTATTAAAGTTGGGAAAGAAGATTTGAAGACCAAGTAAAAAAGGTGGCATTGGAAGACATCAGACAAATCATCATGAGATGGAACCACAACAACTACTCAACAAACTTGCTAAGCATGATAACACAATTATGGAACTGGCAAGTCAACTATCGAGCTTTTATTGGGAATTCGGTAGGTAAATGTTCACTTAAACCACCATAACTATATCAGGTACGGTCTGGCTGAAGACCTAAAACTTAGCGCTAATCGGGAGGCAACCCGAAATTGATTTGTTTCTTTTAGTTTTTGGTTTTCTTTCTTCTTGTTTTGTTTATTTTGTTTTTGAGATTTAAGCACCGGATGCAAATATTCAAGTGTGGGGAAGCTCATGGATCTTTAGGAGCATAAAGAAATGTGTGTTTGGGCGGCTTTACTTATCTGAGTTAAAGCATAACCATCATATATTGCTGATGAGGCATCTTTTATCATCTATGATCAGGTCCATGTACTTTTTCTGTATCTTAAAGCTTTGCTAGTTTGGTGTCATTTAGTACAATCATGGTAGGCATAATGCGTCTTTGGAAAGTTAGCCTTATAACTTCACTTGGGTAAAGGTTAGGATGTTTAATAGTACCCTTGTTGACATAACAATTTTAAAATGTACATTGAGGACAATGTAAGATTTAAGTGTGGGGATGAAGGGAAGTTTGAAATTTGAGAAAAAAAATTGATTAAACAAAATCTTTCAAAATGCCCCTAAAGCGACTTATTTATGCATGAAAGGTTAATTTTTTTAATTGAAATCGTGAAAGTATGTTTAACCTGTACACAAGCAGAGGTCCTCAGTCATAGCTATCTCACTTGAAAAAAAAAAGAAGAAATTTATTAGAATTATTAGAGATGTTTAACCTGGGGTAACAAGCAATATAGTGGACTTTTTATGCATGTTTTCACATCCTTAACCTATTTACCATCATTGTTTTGTGAGGATTGAGCCTATACATGAGCTTAGAACATCAACAGGTTAATTGCTCAGCTTTCTTTCATAAGTGTTTACCAGAACGATTGCATTATTCTAGAACTTGCATAATTGATACGTTTCTAAATCACGAACCAAACTGTTGCACATATATGATTAAGGCATTAGGATGAACCTTTGTTTTATTAGCCTTTTTCAATCATATTATCCAACCCTAAAATACCCCCTAGTCGCCAGTTTGAGCCCCTAACCTCTTTAATTGTTTAAACCAGAATCAACCCATTAGCCTTTTCAAATCTTTTTCACTTTTTAAGCCCATGTGATGAAATCTGATAAGTTTGCTTGAATTTTTGATATAATATTATTAGAAGCAATGAAGTGTTTAGATATAATAACCATTCAAAAAAAAAGAAAGAAAGAAAAAAAATGAGTAAATAATGGGTCAAAATGACCACAATATCAATGTCTTGTTCAGTGGTAGTAAATTGTGATATGGGTCAAGTTTACCCAAATTCATTGTGTAGTGTCGCTTTATTATTCAGTACGTTTCAACATTCTTATTTGGATTTCATCACCTTTAGCCACTTCAAATTCTCTATCCGCACCCAAATCCTAAGCCTTACATTACAACCCTTTAAAGACCTTTTGATGTGTGCATGGTTTGTGTTAATTGGTGGAGTTGCGATCATTATGCAAGCTTATGATAATTATGAGTTGTTCTTGGTTGAGAGTACTACACTGATATACTAGCATACCTTTTGCTAGACCATATACTAAACCGAGAGGAGTGAAACTTGTGAGAGGTGTGACTACATGCATAGGGAAGATTAGAAAGCTTGTTGGGCTTGGTTAGATAGATCATATTTTAAAGAGTAACATCTTTGCTTACAAAGCTATAGCTTGAGATATGAAACTGTGAGTTGGGTATTACTTGGGACCTTAGCTAACAGAAGGTGAATACATGGCTGGATCGTATTTGTCTAATGATAGTTGTAGTGTTATAAGCAAGTTTGCTTGGGGGCAAGCAAATGATAAGTGTCGGATATCAAGTTCATAATTACCTTTCAACATATGTGATAAACAAGTTATGTCTATGTAACTTCAAGATCGGGTAAAACATAAGCCGTGTATTCAATTACATTCCTGAAACCCGGGTGTGATCTCTTTCATCTCAATAGTTCCAAACCAAATCTAAGTTTTCGTTTTGCTTCATAAAGTAATATTTTTTAGTTAATCTCATCCACATCCATTTACAGTCAAGAGACAATAATTCAGTTTTTTAAATTTGTAAGTTAGTTTAATAATCAAACGAATCGTGTAACACTAACCACATGCTTCCCGTGGATACGATACATGACTTACTCTAGCTACCTAGGTTAATTAGGTTTTGGATGACCCCAACGACAGGTCATCAAGTGCAAACATAAGTCAGGTAAGTATTCTTTGCTCTGGTAAAGTGTATGACAACAAAGTGGTCCCTCCACCACTGTTTAAAGAAGGAGTGGTGGAGGACCTTGGTGAGGATGGGAAAAGTGATTATGAGTGTGAGTCTGATATACAGTTAGTTAAGAAACAGAAAAAAGTCACTTTTCAAGATACACAACAACCCGTGCTTAAAAAAGAGTTACCTAAGGTCAACGGTAAGGATACGGTGGTTAATGACATCCCTTATCCAAAAGCCTTAGAAAATCCTGAAAAGTCAAAGATATTAAACAAAAGAAGTCCTCAACAGGAGGAAATTTAGGAAATTTTCAAACAAGTTAAAATCAACATTCCTCTACTTGATGCAATTAAATAGGTTCCATCTTATGCTAAATATCTTAAGGACATGTGTACTCAAAAATGAAACAATAAATTTCCGAAAATGCTTGAACCAAAAAGTGAGTGCTGTGTTAATGGGTTCCTTACCCCTGAAGCTTCGGGATCCTGGAACGCCCTTAATACCAATTCAAGTTGGGGACTTTAAAATGGCAGGGGTGTTATTGGACCTTGGAGTAAGTGTAAGTATCCTTCCGGGGAGCTTATATGATCAATACGATTTCGGTCCACTTCGTAAGGCAGATACTACCGTGGTATTAGCCGATTTAACACCTAAGCTTCCAAGAGGGATCGTGTCTGATGTGATTGTCATGGTTGAAGATTTCTACTACCCGGTTGATTTCTTGGTTTTAGATTATGTGTCTAATGATAAAACAAAGCAAACTAATGTCATACTTGGTAGACCATTCTTGGCCACTGCAAATGCTTTAATAAATTGTCAAACCACTACAGTAGATATGACATTTGGTAATAGAAAATTATGTTTAAATGTGTTTTCTAGTAAACCCAACTCTCTGCCCAATGATGAATGCTTTATGGCGGACGTCATTGATGAGTGTAATCCTCACGAAAATGAGGATGCCATCACAGAGACTTGTTTTGCTTGTGATGATGCAGGTTGGAACCATATGAAAGCTCTAGAGATTGAAGAACAAAACTTGGATCTGATGGTTATCGATGTCGGTAGACCACCATGGACATATCAAGTTGAAAGCTTGCCTGAGCATATAGACAAAAAGATGAATCTTTGGAAAGTCCACCAGAGTTAGAGTTGAAAGATCTTCCCAAGCACCTTAAATATGCATTTTTGGGAGAAGACAACACATTACCCGTGATCATCGCCGCCAACTTAGAAGAGGATCAAGAAGCCTCTTTGTTACAGGTTCTTCAGACATACAAAGCAGCAATAGGGTGGACACTTGCTGACTTGAAAGGCATAAGTCCTTCAATTGTGATGCACAAGATCATAACTGATGCCGATGTCAAACCGTCATGTGATACTCAAAGAAGGTTGAATCCAAACATGCGGGAAGTAGTGAAGAAGGAGGTACTTAAATGGTTGGATGCAGGTATAATCTACCCAATTTCTGACAGTACGTGGGTAAGTCCAACGCAAACGGTACCGAAGAAAGCAGGCATTTAGGTAGTCAAAAGCGAGAAAGATGAGCAAATAGCCACTCGGCCGGTAACCGAGTGGCGTGTTTGTATTGATTGTCGGAAATTAAACGCTGCCACATCTAAGGATCACTTTCCACTTCCATTCATTGATCAAATTATTGAGAAACTGGCAGGTCAGAAGTTTTACTGTTTTCTAGATGATTATTCGGGATATAATCTAATTGCTATTCACCCCGAGGACAAACAAAAGAAAACATTCACTTGCTCTTATGGCACATTCGCATTTAGGCGAATGCCATTTGGTTTGTTTAATGCCCCGGCCACCTTTCAAAGGGGCATGATGAGTATCTTTTCAGATATGGTTGGGGAGTCCTTAGAAATTTTCATGGATGATTTTTCAATTTTTGGTTCTACTTTTGATAAGTGTTTACATGAATTAACTGAAGTTTTGAAACGATGCGTTGAAACTAATTTGGTCTTAAGTTGGGAAAAAAGTCATTTTATGGTTCAAGAGGGGACGGTTATAGGGCATGTCATATCTAGTCGGGGAATTGAGGTAGATCAGGCCAAAATTACAGTAATTTCCACTCTACCTCCTCCAGTTGATGTTAAAGGTGTGCGGTCATTCTTAGGACACACAGGGTTTTATAGAAGATTCATTAAGGGATTTAGTGTTATAACTAAACCCCTATGCAACTTGCTTTTAAAAGACGTACCCTTTATGTTTGATAAAGAATGTTTACATGCTTTTAACACCTTAAAAGAGAAATTAGTGCAAGCCCCAATCTTGCAATCACCCAATTGGTCACTTCCATTTGAAATTATGTGTGACGCAAGCGACTTTGCAATCGAGGCTGTTTTAGGTCAACGGGTGGATAAGAAACCCATTGCCATATACTATGCAAGCAAAACATTAGCCAATGCAGAATTACATTATACAACAACCGAAAAGGAATTGCTTGCAGTAGTATATGCTTTAGATAAATTCCGATCATATATATGGAAAGTAAAATAATTGTTTATTCTGATCACAGTGCAATCAGATACTTGATGAAGAAGAAAGATGCCAAACCTAGACTTATAAGATGGATCTTGTTACTACAAGAATTTGACTTGGAAATACGTGATAAGAAGGGAAGCGTGAACGTGGTAGCGGATCATTTATCAAGAGTCGTGCATCACACCACTGATTCACAACAGGAGATTAATGTGACATTCCCAGATGAGCAATTACTATCCATATCTTCAGAACCATGGTATGCTAACTTTGCAAATTATTTGGCTGCGGGTACCACTCCCGACCATTGGAACAAAAGGAAGAGACAACAATTCATGTCACATGTGAAATACTATATTTGGGACGAACCAGACTTGTTCAAGGTTGGAGCGGATCAAATCATAAGGTGATACATTCCAGAATTTGAAATTCTAGACGTGTTAGAGCATGCACATTCATCCGCATGCGGTGGTCATTTTAGCAGGCAGAAAACGGGTCACAAGATCCTATCTTGTGGACTCTTCTGGCCAACTATCTTCCGTGATTCGTATAATTTTGCTAACAACTGCATAAAATGCCAATAAATGGGAAGCATATCGAAACGTAATGAGATGCCCATGCAACCAATTCTTGTGGTTGAAATATTTGATTTATGGGGAATCGATTTCATGGGCCCATTCCCAAATTCGTATGGCAATCTATATATTTTAGTGGCAGTTGACTACGTGTCTAAATGGGTGGAAGCGATTGCCACTAAAACAAACGACCATAACGTTGTGTGTAAATTTGTTCAAAGTAATATTTTCTCTCGATTTGGTCTTCCCAGTGTGATCATAAGTGATGGGGGGACACATTTTAAGAATTTCCACTTTGGTAAACTATTAAAACGTTATGGCGTAGACCACCGAATCGCAACACCGTACCACCCTCAAACGAGTGGTCAAGTGAGGTATCCAAATGGCAAATTAAAGAAATCTTACAAAAAACGGTACGATCTGACCGTAAGGATTGGTCCACTAGTTAAACGACGCTTTATGGGCCTACCGTAGCACTTTTAAAACGCCTATTGGAATGACCCCATATCAGTTGGTCTACGGGAAAGGATGTCATTTACCTTTAGAACTAGTATTTCGTGCTTTGTGGGCCATTAAAAATGTTAATCTTGATTACAACGTTGCAGGAAATGCAAGGAAGTTGAGTTTGAACGAACTAGAAGAATTACGGAACGAGGCATACGAAAAGACAACCGCATACAGACAAGGATGAAAGAAGTGCATGATGCCAAATTACGAAAGAAAACCTTTGAGGTAGGTCAGAAGGTCTGGTTGTATAATTCGCGAATGAAAATGTTTCCCGGAAAGTTGAAAAGCAAATGGATGGGACCGTATGTTGTGATTCGGGTTGGTAAGTTTGGCGATGTTGAGATTGAAAACCCTAAAGACGGTACTAAACAACTGGTGAATGGGCATCGATTAAAACACTATTTGGAAAGTAAGGATGTGAGCGGAAACATTGACGAGTTGGTGAGCTTGTTGGTAACTACACCGACTTATACAACCTATAAGTAAGGGTCAGGTAAAAGTCTAGCTGAAGACTTCAAAAACTTAGCGCTAAACGGGAGGCAACCCGTCATTTTTCTTCTTTTCATTTTATTTAATTTATATTTTATTTTCTTTTTCTTTTTATCATGTCGTTCTTTGTATTTCTATGCAAGAATATGCAAACACATAAGTGTGAGGAACCTTATGGCTAACAAGGTACGTAAACACAAATTTTCAGGATTCGAGGTGAATCATGAATTTTTGGGTGGGGAGCGTGAATGTGGCACGATTTTAGAAAAACAAATAAAAATATTTAAGTGATTTCTAAATATTGTTTAAATATTTATAAATAGATACATATATTTTGCTTTTAGATCTAGTTATTTTAAGTTAAAAAAAAGAGTTTTTTTACATCACCGCCACCGACACCCACCCCACTGCCACCGACGCCTGCACCGTCAGTCCAGCCCAAATCCACTGTCGGGTGGTGGCACCGACGCTGGGCTTGGCGCCGGTCCACCACCACCGACGCCACCTTCACCGCCACCGACGCCGAAGCCCAGCAGGGCGCGGGTCTCCCACTTTTGAGTGGGTTATCCGAAATTCTCATCCACAAACATCTAAAACTGAAAAAAACAAGTTATTATGAATCAAAAATTCAGTTTTTCATCATCTTTCTCAATCTTTCTCTCTACTCCCCTTAAGGACATCAAACCCTAACATTCTAAATTTCTCAATTCTCCACCAAATCAAACAAATCATAGGTGCATCTTGCTTAGTTTTCGAGGGGATCATATCACACCGATTAGTTTCGCAAGATTTCCACTCGTTTGCGAGATAACGGAGGTTTAAAGTTCGAAAATTTTAGGGGTTTTTGCTAAAATTCACTCCATCGTTCTTCTTTTTCGTCTAAAAGCATCACATTGTGCATAGGTACGACTTTCATTACATAATTACGTGTTTTGCTTCTAGGTTGCCATGGTATGTTCAATTTCATGTGTAAAATCTTAAAATCTCTAGTAAATTTTTCATGGGTTCATGTACACGTGATGCATATGTTAAAGTTCTTTGACTTATGCTCTATTGTTAATTATACATGCGTTTAGGAGATAAGTTGAAACATGATGATGCTAGAAGTGAATTGTTGGTAATAAGTTGATGCTAAAATTGTTTCATATAAATGAATTGGTGTTATTGCTTAAATTAACTTAAAAATCCTTGCCATTTGTATGGAATAAAGTGGACTTTATGGTAGATGTGCTTAAAAGATACACAGTCATGAGAATGCTACTTAATATTGTGGATTATAAGTTCATGACACTTATATTTTTCACATACTTGATTTGGTGTCAACTTGCTCAAGATAGACTTAAACGTCCTTATTAGTTATGTGTAATAGAACTTCTAAACAACATAATTACTTGTTTAATCATGATGGTGTCTAAATAGAGATATTGTTATTTGCAGGAATAATGCCATGAACCAAGGAATCAACTTCTAGAGGAAAAGGCAAAGTTGTTGCCTCATCTTCAGAACCCTATGGAAAACAAGCAAAGCAAAGCACAAGCGACATAAGTAAAGCAAGTTTTGACATAGAAACGGATGAAGCAATGGGAACTAACTCTAGTGGCGATGACATTGACTATGACTCTGATGGAATCCTGTTTGGACGGAGTACAAGAAACCATTGTCCAAATTCCCACGAGAGATGCAACCACAGTTGTATATGGATAAATTCAAGGGCAAAAACGACCTCACTACACTTATGGTTTGTGAGAGACCTATGGAACTACCAGAATTTCGAATGTTTGGCGTGGTTGAATGTTTTGAAAGACTGGGGTGGAGGGAAGTGTTAACATTTGTTAAGATGGATCGCCCGTATGTTTATGTGAATCAAATCATGGAATGGATGTCTAACTTGGTGAGAAAAGATGGATCAAACCCACCACAAACCACCACATTAACTGGCAAGGTTGGTGGGAAGACAATGGTTATGTCTTTTCAGACAATCTCACAAGTGGCCAAGTTTGACAATGCACCCGGGCCTTATGAATATCCCCATGAAAGCTCAATTCTAGAAATCCCAACTGGGGATTATCTGCGAGAGGTATTGAACGATATATTTTCTATTCCTATCACTACATTAGACTCTGATAACATGAACAGAAGCAACATGAATATTTTACCAAAGCTACTGACAGTGATCCTGAGCAAGAATGTGATTCCTAGAATTTTTTATAGAGGGAAGGTGCGCCATTATGAGTTAAGAGTACTTCATGCCCTCCTCACCGGTAGGCACATGTTATCCTACCGGCAATTGGTAATGATGAACATTTAGGAAAGTCGAGAAAGTAGGGCCCAATTGATGATTCCACATTGCCGACTAATTACTATGCTTTTACGTAAGCAAAAGGTCGTGTCCAATGATGCTTTAGCCATACCAATCACTATTTTGAAGTTCAAACTTAATCGTCTGGGAGGACAATCATGGGAATACAAGAAGACCGCCACTCATTATCAACCAGGGGATAAGGACAGTGGTCGACTACTGATGGTGAGACGAGATGATGTACCTTACCATGATGATGCAGATGATGTAGCAAGGGGACAAGGTAGTGTGGGGGCACTCGAAGACGTGGGTGCTGATACAAGGAATGAACCGAGGAAGAAGAGATTCAGGAGGCAGTTATCAGGGCCAGACCATTTGGATTCTCAGGATGGACCTTAGATCAAAGGCATATGTATGATGAACAATCACGCAAGAAGGAAAGACAAAAAAGGTGGAGAGAGAGCTACGATAGGAGGACACAGGAGTATGAACAACAAACGAGGGATGCATGGGCGGCACAAGAACAACGTGATAGAGAACTACGTGATGATATGACGATGTATGCGCGGGATTCCGCGTATACACGAGAACATGCTATTAATGATTATTTTTTGTATCAGGAACAGGTTTGCCACTACAATGACTACCATGCATGGCTGCCGTATCAAGCTCGCCCATAACCAGTGGATTGGAGTACTCTACCAGAATACATGCCCGGACAACAATATGAGAGGTACATACAAGCTCAACCGTCTCAGTAGGTACCAATGGATACAACGCCTGATGGGAGCTCACACGCGACAGGAGAAGCCGGAAGCTTTGACATGCACGCCATGCACCCAAGTTTGATGGAATCTTTCTTTGGACCACCACTGCCCAGACTTCTATTTGGATGAGATCATAACACTCTCTGATCACTTGATCAGGTCACGTGTTTCTCCACTCTATCTGTTTCATGTTCGAACATATTATTTTTCTTTTATTTTCTTCGCTTTTATTTTGGTGTGTTTAATCTGTGATTGGGGGTGTCAAACAATAACAATGTATGTGGGAATGTGTGAGTCTAGAGGTACGTTTGTTATGGTAAAACCCGAATGATGTTCTATGGTTGATGATCTTGAAAATATGGTTAGAATGTTAAAAATGCCCTTAAATCCATGCTACTTCTAATGATCGAATGATACATTGGGGACAATGCACCTTCTAAGTGTGGGGATGAGGGGAGTTATGAAAAAAAAATCATGTCACGTTTTAATTTTTACAAAGTTATCAAGTAAAGTTTAGTGTATTTATGAAACCAGAATTTTTAATATACGTCACTTGTTGTTTTTTAGAAGATTGGTATAAATCTTAGGTCATGGCCATATTCTTTAAGTTTAGGAAAAAGCTTTCTAGCAGGTATTTTTAGGAAATGTAAACGGATGCCTGGTTAGGGTTAACAAGCTTTTGATATAATAAACTCATATGCATATCGGTAGCCTAAATTCCTACTTGGTGAGATTTTGAGCCTATTACTTAAAACACAATTATATATATTCATTTGTTGAGAGTAATCCATATACCACTCCTGTTGCAGAACTTGTATTGTTGATGCATATCAAGACTATAAGCAAGGTGTTGCACATAAATGACAAAGGCAATTTAGAAACCCATCTACTTGTTATCGTGTGTTATTTTTATCCATCGTACCCTTTAGTAATCATGTTGAGCCTTAAGCCATTCGTTTGTTGAAACCGACATATAAAGCCCAAGTTGTTAGTTGATAACCGATCGTTAAGCCGTTCAAAGTAAAAGAGCATTCGAAGTTAAGCTTATATTATAAAAAAAATTGAAAAATAAAAATAAAAAAGGAGAAAAAGTAGTGATTCAAAAAGGATCAAAGTGATTTACCTCCGAAAGTCATGATAGTACGGATGGTTTAACGGTCTGATTTATATTTTATGTTTGTGTTAGCCACTGTGAAAATCCAAAAATCTCCTACCCATACCTAAGCCCAAAACCCGTAAGTCCTTTAGACGTGTGCAAGATCTATGCAAGTGGTGGAGGTGTGATTGGTATACAAGCTTATGTGGGCAAGATGGTGTATTGGGTTATTGAGTGATTATACTAGTACATATTTTACTAGTCCAGATATAAACTGAGAAGTGTGAATTATTATGAGGGGTGTGTGCATGAGACTAAAAAAATCAAAATCACGTTAAACCTAGTTGGGTAAATTCCTCGTTTACTTGAATATAATTAACTTGCTAGAATGTAAATCTATTGAACAATGTAAGTCTTGTGAATAAGGGCATGACCTTAGACCTTAAATGATTTTTAATAAGTGATTAGTGATGTATATTATCAATGACAGTTTTATAAATCACAATTGAGTTTTGCTTGAGCACAAGCAAAAGGTAAGTGTGGGGATTGTGATCGGGTGGTGAAAGTTCAATGTTTAATAGCTTTATTTTCGTGTTTTATGAATAAATTTATGATAAATAGAGTTATTTTGGGATTATCTTGTGTTTGTAGGTTAAACGTGAAGAATACGTAGAAATTGGAAGAAACGGGACGAGAATGGAGCTCGAGAAGTAAAGATATGATCAACCGAAGTTGCACAACAACGGTATCTTAAAACGGGCATAACTTGAGCTAGGAAAGAAGTTACGGGACCCACGACCTATCAACGGAAAGATCTCGAAAAGTTGCACATGAAAATCAAGGTTTTACAAGGGGGTGGCGCCACCGACACCTCCATAGGTGCCACCGACGCCTCGATAGGCGCCACCGATGCCGGGGTCCGGGTTTTTGTTGAGATTTGACCAAATTTGAAGGGATTTAAAAAGGGAAAAACCCTAATACGAATTTTAATTACAACAGCAATATTGAACGAAAATCAACAATCTTGGATCATTCTCAAGCTCTTCTAACATCAAGATCATCAAATCTACAATATTCATTCAATTGGTGTTGAAGATTCAATGATGAGACAAGGCTAATTTGTTTGTAATTCACTTCGGGGGATGGGTTTGTGCAAGTTTTTATTTTTTTTAGTTGTAACCTAGATTTGAGATTGGATCTTGAACCTTTTAAGTTCGTTTGGATTCAATTTATGATTTGATTATTTAAACATTTGATTATGCTTAAATCTAATTTTGATATTCTATAACTTTGGTTGTCTTTAATCATTGTGTTATTCATTATTAGAATTAGGGTTTCATTATTCAAATTGATAATTGTGTGAATAAGGTCCTTTAATCTTTAATCCATAATTATCACTTAAATCCTATCATGTGTAAGTCACCATTAATGGCTTTTCACTAGGTTTCATTAAAAAAAATTGTAAATTTGTCAAACCTGGATCCTGAAGTGGGTTGTTTTTTCTCTAATATTATTAAAAACCTAAACTTTTATTTCATTCATTTAATTATTTCTCAAATAAATTCATAAATCAATTTACTTTTAAATGTTTAATTCTTTTTGTTGATTATTACTAGCACTTTTCTGTGATTCTCTGTGGATTCGACACCCTTCTTACCCTTTACTATTAAGGGTAATTAAGGACTGTTTAATTAATATTTTTGACCGACCTCACGACATCGATCACGCACCCTCGGCGACATATTTTTGATACGTCCTGAAACCAATTAAACATTTTGATTATTTTTTATACATATAGTGGAAAGCTTGGTGTGAAAATTTTTAATGCCTATAAATTTATATATATACATAAAAAATAAAACAATAAAAATAATGAATAATTTTATTAAAATTTAATATCAAATATATACATATTTTAAATATTAAATTTAAATAAGTAAATAATTACAATTTAATTTATGCATATTGATCAGGTGCTATTTTTTGGTGGTAAACATAGTTAATTTCGTGTTTTATATATAGTGAATATAAAACAAGCTTACATTAGAACATGTTTGTATTGCAGGTGTTTAGAGCTAAAAGATTATAATTTAGACGTCTTAATGTATGGATGGAAGATTAATGGAAGCATGAAAGTTTTTGAAATTAAAATTAAAGCCATTGGGAGTAAAGAAGCCAAAAACAATGTTCCAACGCATAGTGCTCCACTACAGGTGTATAGTGCTATGACACCAGCGCACTAACCAGCGCAATGCATAACACCCAGATGACCCAAAACTATGCTCCCCTACCGAGCAGTATGCGCTCCCCCCAATCAGCTCCCGAATTTTTGGGTTTTTAGCATTATTTAAAAATAACTCTAGGGTTTCGAATCCAAACTTCACACCTGCGATTTTTAGACGATTATAATGCGTTTTTTAGTGTTCTTTTCACCACGAATTCACCAGAGATCAAGCTCCAACAACATCAATTCAACCTTTGAACATTAAATTATTCCGATGAACGGCTAAATAGTTCGTGATCGCTTTCGAGAAGATAGTTCTTGTAAGTGAAGCAATAGGCTTAGTTTGAATTGGGATATTGGATTGCTTTCTTTCTGACACAAGAATTCAATTGTGCGTTTTGATTAACGTTAAACGATTCGTTTATGTTTAAGGGTTTGCATTCTATCATTCGCATTTGGTTTTCTTGCATAGTGAGCAGTTTAATATGTGTGTGAATACTTGATATATACGGATTGGTAATTGTGTGAATAAACGAATCTTAAAAGTTTGTTTTACAAGTATCACTTTTATTAAATGGTTTTATAAAATTATGTTTTTGTGATTACCAACCAATTTTTATAAATCTATTGTGGATCTTTGAACTTGAAATTCTAAAGTGATTGCCTTTTTTATTATTGTTTCAAAACCTTTATTCAAGTTTGATGCTTACTTAATTTTGTGCTTTTAATTCATATTGTTTCTCAAATAAAAACCACAAATATTTGTTTTGTATTTTTGTTTCTTATTTTAGTTTTTATAAGTATAAGCTTTACACTTTTTATTATTCCCAGTGGAAAAGACACTTATTTATTTGTATTATTTATAGGTAGTTAAGTTTTTAAAATTAACTTTTTTAATCCAATCACGACAACTCGATTACGTATTATTTAATAATGAGAAAGAAACAAGAATAAAACCATTATACTCAGAAAGAATTGTAACATATGATATCACTATTTACTTATTTATTATATATTAAATATTGATCATGATCATTAAATTTTATATTTGAATTTTATATTCCGTAGTGCTTTTGAACATACCTTCCAAAATGTTTGTTTTTTGAGTTGCTTGACGTTATTTTTTGTAACGTGTTTATAAATTTCGAGCCCGACGTTAATCAAGGGTTTAAAACCGCTAAATATTTCCAAATAAACTATGAATTATAGCAACATAATCCCTTATATATTTATTCTCTCTTTACTTTACAAAAGGCTTGTCATATATAGTCTCCATTCTTTCTTTAGCACAATATCACCACTCTCTCTCTCTCTCTTTCTAGAATTCATCTCTTTCCCTCTCTCTAAACATGATGATGAGATCACAAAGAATTATTGAAATATTGAGAAGAGTCACATAATCAAAGCCAAAGATCAGGTGGCTTAAACAGCTGATGACTTGCACTGGAATGGCCTTCTTCTCCACCAATTTCATGTTACACTCCTCCCAAGAAGATGAGCATCATGCCCCTACATCTCTCTCCCCAATCCTCACACCTTGCAGTACCACCACTCAAGATCTCAGTGGTAATTAACTTAACCTACTTACCCCATCGATCTCTTTCAATTCAAAGATCATGATGCATATGCTGCACATCTCACTGATGCATTAGGGTTTCACTTTCAAAGTTTCATTTTTTTTTTCTTTGTTTCATTTTCAAGCATCAAATCCAACTGGGTTTGTAGAAAGTTTGAATCTTTATGGATTAGATGATGATCTTGTGCAGGTGTGGCATCCTTTTTGGGAAAAAGATCGATGTCGACTTATTCGGGTATGAACAACATGGACGGATGTGATCAAGATGGGAACATGAATGGTGAAGATGAGCTATCAGATGATGGATCACAGCTTCTTGCAGGAGAGAAAAAGAGGAGGCTAAACATGGAACAAGTGAAGACACTTGAGAGAAACTTTGAGTTGGGAAATAAGCTTGAACCTGAGAGGAAAATGCAGCTTGCAAGAGCACTTGGACTACAACCAAGACAGATTGCCATTTGGTTTCAAAACAGAAGAGCTAGATGGAAAACTAAACAGTTGGAAAAAGACTATGATGCACTCAAGAGACAGTTTGAAGCTGTTAAAGCTGAGAATGAGTCCCTCCAATCCCAAAATCATAAACTTCAGGCTGAGGTAATATTAAGATTATCTATTTCACATATTCATAAGTATCACGGCTGGTGCTTTTCCTCACGGATCCTTCACATCCGCTGTCACATCCTCCGCACGAACGCTCATCCGGGGGCTAGGTTGGAGATGGTGTTAGCATCTAATCTTTAAGTGATCATAAAAAGTACAATATATATATATTCCCATTTCATAATAGTAAACAACTGCTTCACACATTAATGACAATTAGATTGAAGTTTCTTCTAAGAGCCATGATCTGCTTAATCTGAGTGCATGTGTTTTTCTATACAGGAGAAAACACACGATCGATATACTCAACACTTGCTATACTGTTAAAATAATCACAATTACATTCTCTACGATTTGAAGCTACAATTATTTAAGTAGGAAGTGAGTAAGTATTTAAAAATTGCATTAATCCTCATTTATTATTAATTTATACATTTATACATAATAATATTTAGAAGACTAATATAGCAATTACTTTCCGTAAATAGTATGTCAAAACTTTACATGAGTAAAATGATATAAAGTCTACACAATTTCCCATATTTGTCATGGCCAAAGTTTGTATCTTTTAGAAGGGCACAAGGATCAATAAGGAGCACGGACTACGGGCAAAAGAAGTGAAATATGTGTACTGTAGTTTCAATTTATTATTCATGAGTGATTTACAAAAAAAAAAAAAAAAAAAAAAAAAAAAAAAAAAAAAAAAAAAAAACATTAAACATTTTCATTGATTTTCATTATTTTTAGAAATAAGGTTTGGTTTGAATATCACATCTAGCCTGAATAATTGAAGATAATCACTAACTATGTTTCTCATTCATTCTAACTAACCATAAAGATTGAAGCTTTGCAGATAATGGCCCTTAAAACTAGGGAACCAACCGAATTAATCAACCTCAACATAAAAGAAACAGAAGGATCTTGCAGCAACAGAAGTGAAAACAGCTCTGAAATAAAGCTAGACATCTCAAGAACACCGGCTACCGATAGCCCTCTATCATCACACCATCAACACCAACACCAACACCAACATCATCAGCAGCCAATCCCTAATCTTTTCCCATCGTCGAATATCGAGAGGCCTAATTGCAACAACAGTGTGGGTCATCAACTCTTCCACAATTCATCATCAAGGCCGGCAGATAATCAACTCCACTGCCAGAAACTCGAGCAATCAAATGCGATTAAAGAAGAATGTCTTAGCAACATGTTTGTTGGTATTGAAGATCATTCGGGGTTTTGGCCATGGTTGGAGCAACCACAATTCAATTAATGAAATCAGGAAAGAAAATGCACAAGAAAACGGTATTCGGATCCGCCTTCTGGGCTTTGGTTTGATTATATTAAAGATGGAGATCGATCTGTTTGTTCTCTAAGCTCTAAATTCTTGTTTTTGGCACTTAAATTAATAGAGTAAAGTTTAGAAGAAAAGAGTATTATTATTTTAAATTCAATATTAGTGTTTGCATAATCCTTGTATTCAAATAAATAAAAGGGTATTAATCGTAAATGCTTTTGCATTATTCACTAGCTAATACTTGGAGAAAAAATAAATATTACAATCTCCTTCAAATATTTTACTCATTTTCGGTGGCCGTACCGTTTTGTTGATCTGCATATGAAGTTATTTGTTATTGTTTTGATGTATGTATGTATGTAATGCATGCATGCATGCATGTGTGGGTATGTATGTATGTATGTATGTGTGGGTATGCATGTCTGTGTTTGTCTTTTATTCTGTAAAAGTAATGGCTCTCTCTGTATCAAACATTTTCTGCATCAATGGATGGTTGGTGTGAGTGTGTGACAGTTTTGCTGATTTTGATGTAATCAGTGTACGACTTGCAGAATGGTAAAACAACAAAACTTTAACATATATAATCATTGATTTTAACATATTAGTTTAGATAAAAACAAAGCTATTGTAGCATTCAAATCACCATTCTTAACTTAAATATGGAACTTTTTGATGTCATAAAAACATGAGCTCTAAGTATTACTGATGCATGTAAAATTCAAAATATCAAGTCTACAAATTTCAACCCTTAACTAGCATACTTAAATTTCACATGTAGTTTATACAAATTGAAAAGAAATCTAATGTTTAAATTTACATACATTTGTTTTTATGATAACTTTAAAAAGTCATATGTCTGATCTGTTACGGTATTGACGGATCATATGAGCTAATTAGCGAGTTCAAGAAGAAAAAATCTAAGATTGACAAGGGTGTCTAAAAAGGGTTTTGTGTACGAGAGAGGAAATTAACTTGTTTGAGAGAGGAAATTAACCAAAGCATCAAACACGCATTCCAATGTAGAAAGAAGACAAAGAGATGGAAAGTGTAGAAGAAAAGCAAGAGTTGGAAATGGTCACTTTCTTGAAGGGAACATTTGGCAAACTTTAATCTTCCTGCTATTTTTGACAAGAAATTTAGGGTTTTAGCCATCATTACACTCCTTTAGTTTTTGTACCCCATCACTTTTTTCTCTTTTGTCACTTTATGATTGTTAGGGCTTTCAAAATCAAGTCTCTCCCTATGGTTTCTTCTAAATTGGTCCAACTCAATAAATGTTAGCATATTATTGGATCTTGATCGAACCTGTTATATTTGATTGATTTGAAGCCAACATAAGGATCTAGCTTATCCTTAACGTTTCAATTCCACGCACTCCTTTGCATTTTGGTTATCTCGACAATGAGAGTGATGGTTCGATTACTGACCTTGCAACTAACGAAGGGATAAGAGATTCATAGAAGAGAAAATCATATGAGGTCGTAAGTAGTTTTACATAAATAATAATTTTTAATCTTCTTAAAAACAATCTGGTTGTTTGACCAAATTTAAAATATTACACGAATACTTAGCTATAAATCCCATGTCGCCAGTCATTCAGCAGTAAGAAGAAACATAGCAACGTAAATAAAAATTTTCAATAGTTTTTACGTCCAAACGTGGAGATGACGCTTTCACATGAGGAGATGATAAATAGTTGCGTCAATGGAAAATTTAAGCCTATAACCACGCCAATGGTTAGCTATATCCATATGTGTTGATGTTTTTTGATTGGATTATACTTTAATATAATCAATCATAAGGTTAGATTGTTGTTTTTGTTTTGATCAAACGGTTATATTAAGTAAAATGTTTAGACAATTTTATCTTTTCCGTGATTACCCTACTAGCAAACTTTACAAAATATATAAATTGTGGAGAACAAAAGTTGTTTAAAATATAATTATATGCTTCACTATTTATTCGTTTTCTTGTTTTATGTTTTTTTACAACTTTATAAACAATATAGTTAATATTTTGATTGTTTGAAATGTACTTGCATACATGTTACATATATACATACACATATATGTGTCATATATATGTTACATTATGTTCTCTAGATATATACATTTGTACATGTAAATACAAATCTAAATAAACATATAGACCCGTGTGATCATATGTCATATTATCTTTTTTCTAAACGCGACAAATGAAAATATGGAGAGTAGTTAAAGAAAAGAAAATAGATTCCTTCTGGCAACTTCATGTGAGCTACTGTCACCCACTCCCTAGCATCCAACACAATCAAGGGACCCACTGCATGCCTCTCAAATGCACCAATCTCCAACTTAACATGTTCATTCCCTATCAATGTTTCTTCATTGTTCACACAAACATCATAAAGTTTTATAAGATATAAAGTTTTATCTTCATTACATAAGATCAAATACTAATATAGATTTAGTTAGATCTCGTGAAAAGCAAATCTCAGATATCTATTTTGTTTCAAGTATTAATGTCAGTCTCAACAAATTGTTCAAGAAGTGTGTTGATTAATTATTCAAATCTGGATTGAGTAGAGAAGGTGGTCGGTCTTACCATAGAAACTTTGTAGAAAGAATTGGGGAATTCGTTATGTAAATGTGAACCAAAACTTATTGTAACAATGACAGGTGTCTTAAATAATTACATTAATTACTAATAATATTGTTTAATTTTTTTAAATTAAAAATAGTTTTTTAACAAATTAAAAAAAATCTTTAATGTTATTTCTAAATAAACAAATTTTTATAAAATAAGAAAAAAATTCATAATTTTTTAGAAATATGATATATTTTGAAATTGGTGATTTTAGAAAGTAATTTTTTTTATAAAGAAAAAATAATTAAATTTGGGAGTTATAATAATAAATTTTAATAAATGATATTTTTTTAGAACTGTTTGTTTTGAAACAAAATGTTTAATTTTTTTCTGAAAAAAACAACAAAAGTTAAAAAACAAAAGTTTAAAAAGTTAATGTCATGGGTATATTGATTATAATCCTTACTTATACGTAATTCACTACAAAGAATTCGACCATTAGCGGCGATATATGTCGCCGCTAATGATATCATTTGTCGCCGCTCTTACTATTAACGGCGACATGTCGTCGCTATTAGTTAGCCGCTAATGATAAAAAAATCGCCGCTAATAAGTCGCCGCTAATAATGTCGCCTCAAAAGGTTGTATTGGCGGCGCCAGTTGTCGCTGCTAATATTAATTAAAAAAAAATCTGGAAGACCATTAGTGACGACATGTAGCCGCTAATACTCACTTTTTTAAAAAAAAATATTTTTTTTATATTTTCTTGTATCCAGTTTACAAACTAATCAATCATACATCTAATCTAGATTTCCTAGTAACACAAAATACCCTCGTGTTCATAACTAACATACAATGTTCACATATACATAAACGTTTAGTAAGTAGGTTAAATATATTATTTAACCTAAACATAAAACTACTCTAAAACAACTTAAAGTATTCATTTGATACGCTATTCATCCCCCTCGCCTGAATCATTTTCGTCGGCTTGATTTGAAGCCTTTTGCGAAGCAATAGTTTGTGTAAGTTGTGACATAAAATTCGGATCTTGAAACAGACTTGAAACTTGAGCCTACAAAACAAAATATACGTTATAAGTTGTATTTTGGCAAAGTATGTATATTATAACATAACACATTCAATTTTAAGTACATTAAGTGTGTTTGAATTCATTTAAACTAAAAGTTAGATAACTTAAGTTTATTTTATTTATATAGAGTCAAAATAACCTAAACCCATAATGATAAGATTACCAAATCCAACTTCAAGTCATTTTGACTTGTTTAAACTCAAAATAAAATGTTATTAAGTATATCAAGTGTTCAAACTTCATTTTGACCTATTTTGACCCGTTTAAACTAAAACTTAGATAATTTAAGTCTATTTTACCTATAAAAAGTCAAAATAATCTAAATCCACTATAATACAATTACATGTGTAAAGGACTGAGGTGTTTGTTCCTGCTCATGAACAAAAGAAGTCGATCCTACAGATGAAGACGGTTTACGGCCAATCCCTCTAATATGTCCACGCCGTTGTCCCAACACTAACTCAAAAACATCGATCTCATTCGGCGTTGACGAACTACTTTCTTCTTCATTTTGGGATTGACTTAGCTCATCAAACCGTTTTTTAATTAGTTCTGCCTTAATTGAAAAAAATAATTTAACATAGTTGCAGTACATAAATACATACATACATACATACGTACATACATACATACATACATACCTACATACAATCATACTACATACATACATACATACACATACATACATACCTACATACCTACATACTACATACATACATACATACTTACATACATCATACTTACATACATACATACATACATACATACATACATACATACATACACATACACACACCACATACACACACACACATACACACACATACACACACATACACACACACATACACATACCTACATAGATACATATACATACACACATACATACTACATACATACATACATACTACATACATACATACATACACATACACACACATAACACACACACACACACACACACACACACACACACATACACACACACAAACACACACACACACACACACATACACACACACATACACACACATACACACACACATACATAATACATACATACATACATACACACATACATACATACATACATACATACATACATACATACATACTACATACATACATACATACATACATACATACATACATGCATGCATGCATGCATGTATAATAGTTTTGTTGCTTGGAATATTGTTAAGAAAATTGCATTTCAACCGTTTTTCTATTTTGAAATTTATCAGACTAATTTAATAAGTTAATTGTTATTGGAAATAAAATGTAGTACGTGAATATAGCAAAATTCGAAGTTGCTACTAGGTTGGTTCTAGTTTTTTTTTTATTTTTCTTAATTTTGGTAATAAATCTACATAACTTAAAATATTAAATTATTTCAAATTAATTTACATTATGTTTTGATTTAACTTTAAAACCTTGCTTTAAAAGACAGTCTCTAGCAAGTAGTTATAAAATCTATAGTTACCATTGATGCTATAGTGAAACTTGTCTTGGGTGTAACTAGAGTTTCGTGAATCATTTATTAGTCAAATTATATATATACTAATTACAAACTTTTGTATATATTATGAATTATATCATATGCTTTAGCTCCAACATTTTTTTACTTTTAATTTTGGTCTCATATACTTCTCATATTTTACAATTTATTTCGTTTTACGTTTTGGTCTAAAATTTTACGAGTTAAAACGCCGTAGCGTGCGTGTGTTGTTCAATGTTTTTACACTTATTTCAACGGCATGTCGTAACACGCTGGTCAAGATCGACTTACTTATTGTTTTATATGTTTTACGTTTCGCGTGTATGGTTCAACATTTTTATGTCTACTTTTCGTTTGATTTTATTATTTTCGTTTTTTAATTCTATTTTCATACAAGTTTTTTTGATATTAATAGTCACTGGTAGTAGTATATCATTGTTGTTACTTGAATTTGTTTTACGCCATGCAACACGATGACTACTAGTTTTCTGTAAACACTAGTATCGAACGTTATTGACCGTTTTCTTACACTTTGACTTTTTGCATTATGTAGATTGTAGGGGAGTTTAAAACAAATATAAAAAGAAATAAACTTTTCTTATCCCCAGATTATCATCATTAGCTGCTTGAAGAAAATATATGAGCTAAAATTTATTGTTCTTAAAATATTTAGAATAACAATATGTAACATAAATTAACTTTTTCAGCGCCGTAACATAATCTTTATAATCAGAAAAATGGAAAAGAGTATTAGTATATAGAGTCTCGTATATATACCCATAAGTTCACTTCAATATATAGTTCAATTTATTGAAATAACTAGCAAATCTATTAGCACGTTGCTCCGGACTTAATTTTGTCACTTGTAACCTACATTAAATTCACCATTAAGAACAAATTCTTTCTATTGTTTTGTTAAAGACACAAACATTAAGAAAAATATCTAAGAAAATGATAAACTAAACTATAACTTGAAATAAATAATTAAATAAGCCATGCCTTGATGTGAAAAGCAACAATTTGCTCCACAAGCTCTATGAGATCAGACACAGATGCTTCCTCATTCTAAATTGACACAAATTTGAAAGTAAAAATGTGTAATAATAATTGAATCTTTAACGTGGAAAACATATATAACCACTCTTTATGAGTATTTGTGTGCAATTTCACCAGCCAAATTCCAACAGAATAACATAATTAGTGATCAGACATTCAAAGTAACTAATCAAATAAATAACCATTTTGTTGAGTTGATTTTTAAACATTAAGTGTTGATTTCAGACTCAAAATCACACATAAAAACAATATATAGAGGCAAAACTTGTGAGGTTAAGGGATATAGTGATATGTGTCCCATAGATGTAATTGATTATTAGAATTAAGATAAAAAAAACCAAATATTACCTCTAGTAATTAGTGTTGTTGGCAAATAAATCTATTTTAAACTTTTCATACAAGTATTTGTATTTGATATTAACTTATATCATATTATTAATCTTATGGTAAATTTTATTAAAATGAGACTGATTGTTAATTTGAATTATTAAAAGGTTCGTTCTGTTTATATTTATTACAAAGTCGTTTAAATCAAATTTTTTTATTATAAACAAAACGTTTAAATTGGTTAATTTTCCTGTTAGGAACTTGCTCTTGGTTGAACCACTTCAGATTAGAAGCTGGCTTCTAAGGAGGGAAGTGACGGTTAGGTTTGGTTTCGTTTTAGTATTTTGATCAGTTCAATTCAGATCAAAATAGGTCAAACTGGTTCAAGCATAACAGCTTACAAACTGGTACTAAACCGACGATTCAGATAGAAATCAGACCGCTTCCCAACAAATCTGGTTTTTCTGGTTTGGGTTGGTCGTTGATTCAGATTCATAACCAGGTTTTTCACCTCTGATCATGATTGCAACTAGAGGTCTTATTTGATACGGGCCTAACCAGAGCTATATAATAGTCGATGGCCTTAGTCCATTTGTAGATTGTAATAGGCTCTACGCTGTGATTTCAAGTTTTTTAATAAAAAAACAAAAAGAAGTGGAAAGAAAGTAACAAAAATTTGTGTTCAGAGTTTTTCTTTTACCGGGTGACGTGAAGAAATTAAAATAAATATTTTTTGATAATTTTTCTTCTTGGCTTTCCTCCCAAATCGGAAGTGAAGGAAAGCTTTTTAATAATCTTCTTCTTTACCATTGTATTCTTCCAATATAGTTTAATTAATAGATTAAAAATGTTATAATAGTAAAATTATAACTTTTTTTTTTTTTTCTCTCAACTCGGCAACGTATAACATCTTTCTTTTCTTCTTCTAGTTTTTTATTCAAACTTTAAAACATCAAATAAAATTATATCTTTTCAATTCATTCGTTTAATTTTCTCTTCTTTTTTTTCATTTAGTAAACTCAAGAATGCACTGTTATTGCATATATATAAATGCGACGTGAATATGTAATTTCAAACAATACCATTCCGCAACTATATTATCATAAATGCTGAAGAGAACATATATTTTCTAATGTAAAATACATATATGTTATCGGTAAACATCGTCTTTCTCGGTAAACTTTGCCATCAAGAGATGGTGTCAATTATCGATGTGCAACGAAGACATCACAATGGTGCCAACTGATTTGGGAAGTCAAGGAGAATAAGAAAAGGTGGTTCACTGGTTCTGACATCCTTTCTCGCGATTAGATTTTAGGAACAAAGTTCTTTTGGGTAGTATGATAACATCTAATTGTTTTTTATGCTAGAGTCTCACTTATAATCTCAATATTCAGATTAGTTTGGATGCATTTTAGACGTAACCTAACATCCGTGAAAACTCATGGCAATAGACCATTAGGACATTACACATGGCTATTGTCGTGATCGTGACTAGATCACTTAAGATGTTCACATCATCTAGATGAAAATACGAAAATTGGCTGGTAAAGACAAATCGACGGAAGCACATATGATGTCACAATTGTAGCCAATTTTAAACTACCGGTCTTTTTTATGTTTGGCTTTCAGGTCGTAACTCAATTTTTCTTTGGTCCTAAGAGTGTTATAAGTCATTATAAATAAACTTGTTTGTGGAGCATATCGTTTACTACAAAACTTACCTCTTGAGGTCTGATACATTACACTTTTTATTTTCAATTTTCTTTTATATCCAATTGAACTTATTATGTTAAAAAAATTATGATTTTAATTTTTTTTTAAATTCGATCCAATCGGTCTTACTTCTAAACATTTAAACCAGTGGAGCTGCTGGTATAATGACTCTCTTCGGTTTTCAAAACATCGGTTCATATGCATTTAATTAAAATGCAAAATAAACGTAACAAAATGTTAATATTATAGGACCCAAGTCCCAACTGCTACATTGACCTTTCTGAGACTTTTTCAAAAGCAATGGCCCATAAAAGATTGTGAGGTCTGTTGGGTGTGAACCCAAAACTATTTTCCATATTATATTCTATTACAATCAACATTTTGTATCGTGGATGACAAAAAAAATTACATGATTGATTGCTTTCACTATTAAAGCATGGATGTACAAGAAGACTTTTCATGCCATCATTGCTTCTTTCCACACCACTCATAAAATTGAACATTCTTTTCCTATGTGTACATTTCTTTCAGAATGTATTAATCACCTCCTAATAGTTATTTCTAAATTCTTTCACATTCATGTTTTGATTTGATGTTGTTGTAAAATTATTTGATTAGTTAGATTTTGAATTCATTTCTTTATAATTATAAAAATATAAATATGTAGAGATGTGAAAGCGGAAAGGGAGATCAACAATAAAAAATATAAGAAATGTGTACGTCATAAAAAAAATTAGCAAGGTCGGTGGCAATCACCTACACAATTTTCAACTTAAACCCTCAAAAGTTTTTAAATGTTCAAGTTTACTTTGAGTGTGTGTGTATATATATAACTCATTAACTTTTAAGTAATTTGATTTTTATAGTAACTTTTCTTTTTCTGTTTTTATAAAAACCTAATTTGTGGCTAAGACTACCTTTTTATTCTTAGCGTCACGGAATAAATGTTGTTAAAAACAGAGTTGTATTCAAAATAGGATGAATTTTGTATAATAGATTATATCGACCGAATGTAACTTGTTGGTATAGTGAAAATTGAAACAGATACAAACTAAAGAACATGAGTAACGCTATATATTGTTTCTATCTATGTTTCAATATCCACAACCGAGTCGCCTCAACTTAATAGGTTTCTATTATTTATTTAACCACGTTAATGTCACCGGCTTAACATGCATAATGAAGTTCACAAACGCGTCGCATTGCGCAAACTTAGTTTTTAGTTATTTATTATATATAAAAGAAAACTTGAATTATGTTTATTAGATATTTTAGTGTATTTGTATTGACTTTTCCTGATGCAAAGCCTTTGGCTTAGGATCAAATATAAAACCTTTTCATTTTGATAAAAGTTGTTTCATTAAAAATGGATTGAAATTTTATTTTTAAGGAAATTCACATGTGAAATTCGGTTGAAACATCGACTCTATTTTGGATATTTTGAATTTCAAAATATAAGTACGCAAAAACAGTTTTCTAGCCCAACTCTTGAATACAAAATCAAAATTTTTGGTCATAGATACCGGTTCACAAAATTCATAACACACACATATTTGTTCTTGATCAATTGTTTGGTCTTATCTAGTCGAAAAGTTTGGATTTAAGCACCAAATTGTCTCTATCTCAAAGTGAAAAACGACTTTCAAATTATCCGGCATTTATTTACAAATACCCTATAATTTCTGTAATAACTTTTAGATAAGTTTGGTTGTTCGTTATAATGTTAGCCCAATCACTTATAAGTTGAGAAGAATGATATCTTACTGAGACCTTATGTGAGAAATATTTTATACAAGTTTATAAATACTTCACATCAAAATCTGGCAAAACGCTCGGGTCGGTCAGGGTCAAAATGAGTAGCTTAAAATTATCACATGGAACGTGTCATATTGGCTCCAGACACTAATCCCACCATATTTGTTTTCACTACGGCTAGTGACGAAAAATTAATAAGCATAATGTATTTTTACTAGGATCGGAAACGAGTCAAGTTAAGTCAAGCTCAAGCTCGAGTTTGAGCTCGAGCTCGAGCTCTTTTAGACTTGAGCTCGGCTCGGATTGATTTAAACTACTCGAGCTCGAGCTCGGCTCGTTTTTAGTTTTATTTTAAAGCTCAAGTTCGGCGCGTCTGAAATTTAAAAGCTCGAGCTCGCCTCGGGCTTGGTCGTTTATTAATAATTATTAATTTTTTTCGTATAATTACTTTAACATTTATTTATAGTCATACATTTTATATTTAACGTAACATATATTGTTTAGTTATTTTAATCATAATTTATACACAATAATATTATTTATATATAAATCTATTAAATATGTAAATAAAAATTATATAAACAAAAAACTCGTTTATACTTGTGACCGGCTCAAGCTCAATTTCTGAAGCTCGGGCTAAAGCTCGTTTAGTAAACAAATGATAATACGAGCTCGAGCTCTTTTAAGCTTAACCTTGAGTTCGAGCTGGTTTAAGCTTAACCTTGAGTTCGAGTTGGTTTAAGCTCATGCACGGGGCTTGAGTTCGCTTATGCGCGGTTTGATTCGAGCTTTTTAGAACCGATACCGAGTAACTTGCGAGCCGACTTGACTCGTTTACACCCTTATTTTTAACCTATAAAATTTATTTAAATAATATATTGATTTAGGAATATATGGTTGGCATTTATACCAAATATACAAATGGGTTTACACAATGTGTAAAAAATACCTTTCCGATGGATCTTTGGTTATCCTCAGTTCCTCACACAAATACCATAAGCTAAAATTTTATAGAAAATGGAGAAACCAACCAAAAAATATCATATTTTTGGAGAATCACACAAATATGAACGAAACCAGCTAAATAATGTCACGTGTTCATACAATGTTTATGTGATGTGAATATTCGGGTTTTTTGCATCTAACAACTTGAGTATCATGTTCTTTTCGTGAAACCACAAGTTTTTATATTTTTCTAGGCACATTGTGTTTACCGATTGGATGAACTTAAGCCTTTTGGGAATTTAATTATATGGCTATTAGGTTAATACGTCGGTCCATTTATTATTTAACTCTGAATTTTCCTTTTATTGGACAAGGATACTCAAATGACGTGATGTAGAGTGTTGCATACTCATTTTAACCACTTTGATTTATCATTGACACATATTTTCTAAATCAATATTTTCATTTAGTCTTTATGAACATATATTATTATCCTTTTGAGTGTTTAATGAAACATGTTTGTTCGTGTTAGTTAACATAGTTTTCACAGTTGTTTGCATGTGTTGTGCATGTTTCATGACATAATTTTTAAGTTAAATAAAAGTTTATTGATATGACAAAAGATTATTTATCAGAATATCATAAATATAAGATAAATAAAATAGAAAAAAATGATATTCACGTTATGTACAGGCTCTTATCAGTTTTTTATGTCTCCTTTCGATTGTGTACTCTGAAAGCAATTTACCAAGATACACAACCTTTATAGGATGCGTATGAGTTAACGTTAAGATATTTTTGTATTTATATATAGATATAGTGAGTGGTTGTGTGATACCAATACCTTATTATACTATACATTCGGAAGCTATGCACATTCATGACATGGATATCTCCTCATTACTTATTTTTTATATATTTTATTGAAATTCGGTCTATGCATATACCCTATGCACATTCATTAAAATAAGTTATTTAGTTTGATCATTCTAGTACTTGATATACAGTCTATGGATATGTTCATACTTGTTAGCCAATAAATTTAAATATGTAGGTGGTTTCTCTATAAATTTTTGTACACGGGGATAATCTAGCATATAATATACTTAAATCAATAAAATATGTTTTACAAAATAGAGATTGGGAAGTAGTCGTTAAGTTAAATTAATATATTAATTTTATTTCTTTAAATAATCAAACTAGGTTTAGCGAAAATATATAGGGGTGGTTGTGGTCATTGAAGGTGAGAAAAAACCCAATGTCTTAATAGCAATAAATTCTGTCCTAGGAGAAAAGGTCTAGCGTGTTGGGTGGGGAAGGAAATAAACGAAGTCAAGTCAACTGCTGATTATATATTGTGGATCACTAAAGAGGCCCCTTTTTTAACAAATATTTATACTTCCGTAAGCAAATAGGGTACATCTTATTATTGTATATAACTACACACTCAACCTTGCTTATAATAGTTTTATTAATTATATACATATATTATATGTAGGTCCGGCTCAAAGCTAAAAATAGTAAAGTTAGTGCTTTGGGCCTCTAATTTTAAGAGCCCTTCAAATTTTATATATTGTGTAATATGTGAAAAGGTTTGGATGGGTTAAACACTTTATTAATTTAGTTGGGCCTCTAATTCATATATAAGTGTAACGTAGACTACGAAATATAAAAGCGGTCATATGAAAATACAAAAGAAACAAAAACAAGAAGCGGATATTGAATTATAAAAAAGTCTTTGCACAAATTACAATTATATAATAATTAAACTTCGCCAACTATAAACATTTTAGTTTATTGTTTTCGGTCCCCAATTCAGATAAAGGAGGATTTATAATATTAACTTCTGAAATGGTTCCGTTTTTATGTTCGTTTAGGGCCCCTAAAATCATTAAGAAGGCCCTGATTATATGTGTTAGCCTTGATTATGTGAAAAAGATAGGTTTATATAAAAAAAATGGCTCTCTTGACTGAAAAGGCAATGAAAGATATTTTTAGCCGCTTTAAACCAGGCTTAAACGAACTCCAATTAAACTCATGCTTAAATGAACTTCAATTAAACTCATTCCAACTACTTGGAATCGACTAGTTGACTACCATCTTAGGTTTTAGCGTTTAGTTTTAAGATTTAGGGTTAGAGTTTGACGTGCCAGTTTCAACGCCAATTAAATAAGTTCAATCCTAATTCGTTTGACCCAGTTTACAATTAAATGGCTAGAAATCCATTTTAGCCTTTTTTTTAGGAAATTTCTTTTAATTAAACTCCCACTCGGCGTGAGTGTGTGTACACAAATACTAAACTTCATCCATTACATGTTTTGATTATCAAGCTATAATACAAACTTTTTATATTCATCAACAACTTTGTTCGATGAGGTAAGATGTTAAAAATAGACAACAAGAAGTTTGAAACTCAAGGACCAAGACATATAATCAAGCTTGGATGAACGATCCCTGATTTTCGAACAACACCCTACATCTATGCACGATCCCTGAGACATGTAGGAAGATGCTATCCAAGACGGAAAAATCGCACTACAATCAGGGTTGTTATCATCCGGACAGAAGTGGGATTGTAGGAACTATAATCATAAATGAGTACCCTGACAAGATACAAGGTAATTATGATTATGTAACAAAGACCAATTAACTACATGACAACGCACACAAAGTAGTGCAGTTATAAGTGATATATCGAGTGTATCTTGTACTTGTTAAAGTAATCTGACTGACGTGATAAAGACATCCATCCAAATGGTGTATTTAACATAAGCGATTTCAATATCAACCGATGTGTGTAAATATCATTCATCAACCAACATACACACAATCATCATCCACATTATTATTTTTCTTGTATTATATGCTCTTTACTTGTTTATCTTAAAATGCTTATTCTCAATTTGAAACAAAATCATGACATGTCAAGATTTCATCAATCATTATTTTTTAAAAAGGTAAAATTTTGTGAACGAAATCTGATGAATACATGATTTGGATAGGAGCACTAGAAAATTCCAAAGTTAGGAGATGATTTGGATTGGAGCAATATGTGTTATTTGACCTTAAAACAAAACTTACCTGATAAAATTGACTTAACGCACAATTAAATTGACTTTTGCATAATAATTATATCAAAATAAAATGTAAAAAGTAACAATGAATGAAAATCTGCTACACTAAATTTCTATTTAACATATATAACAGCCAAACAAACAAATTTTATAAAAACAGTGCGACGAACAGCCATATAATTATAAAAATATAATACGAAAATACTTATGTTTTAAATTGGTTAACATAATTCATTTATCAAATATGTTAATATGAACATAATGTGTGTACTAACAAATTAAGCTATTTAAGTTTCAACAACATTTTAGGATTCATATTTAGATTTGAACTATGTTACAATTTTTTATTTTTGTATCCCATTATTGTTGACATATACCAAGTCAATCGAGTGAGTGGTTGTTTCTATCATCTGTGACGAAATTTTCCCGTCGTTTCCTGTTTCGACCTCTTCCTCACTTTGATAGCGACATCCTTCTGTCACCACCATATATGAACACAAATCCCTTTTCAGTTTAATTTATTCTCAATTTGCAGTTCATCTCTTCAATCAACATGGGTAACTGTTTGAATTTTTCTTCCGCTAAAGTAGACGCCACAATCAGCCCCCGAAACTCCGGTATAGTCTTTGATTTCATCGAATTTGATGCAGTTATACGTTTCATGTTTTTGTTAATTTCATGATCTTAGATTGTGTTGTTTATGAGCATGGAATCAGAGCGGTTGTAGTTTGAAGTTGTAATCGAAGCTTTTTTTGCTTCAAAATTGAATCGTTTTCCCCCAATTTCAGTTTTAATTTATGGAACTGTAGTTCAATTCTTGTAATTTAATTCAAAATCGATGAATTGAACTGTGGTTCGTGGATTAGAGGTGTTAAATTGGAACCCTAGAGGCTAATTTAGTTCAAATTCGTTCAAACTTTCCCCGATTTCGATTCCAACCAGATGAATTGGGGGTTATGCGTGTGTTGATCGATTCTAACAATTCATATCTGGATAAACAGGGATCTCGAAGGTGGGTTCGTCTTCAGGGCCTTCGAGCACGACGATTTCGACTCACAGTGGTGGAAGCAGCAGTATTGGTAGCATTAGTACACCAAGATCCGAAGGAGAAATCATATCATCTTCACATGTGAAACCCTTCACTCTTATGGAGTTGAAAAACGCCACCAGAAACTTTCGATCCGATGGTCTTCTTGGCGAAGGAGGATTCGGGTATGTTTTCAAAGGATGGATTGATGAACTCACTCATCTGGCTTCAAAACCTGGATCCGGCATCACCATTGCTGTCAAAAAGCTTAAACCAGAAGGTTTTCAAGGCCACAAGGAATGGCTGGTATGCAACTATGCAATTATGCATTCTTTCATGTTTGATTGTGCGGTATCATTTGAAGTCGTTCGCGTAATGTTTGCTGATTGTTGTTTGTTGTTTGTTGTTTGCAGACAGAAGTGACTTATCTTGGTCAGCTGCATCATCCTAATTTGGTGAAACTTATTGGATACTGTTCAGAGGGTCATAACAGGCTGTTGGTTTATGAATACATGCCGAAAGGGAGCTTGGAGAATCATCTGTTTAGAAGTATGGTTTCAAGTGTTTATATCTTGTTGTTAGATTTTGTGGGTGTGTTGATTTAGTCCTGACTGTTGATTGTTTGTTTGGATTTGCAGGGGGTCCTCAACCACTTCCGTGGGCAACAAGGCTCAAAGTGGCAATTGGTGCTGCACGAGGCCTGGCTTTTCTTCATGACGCTAAAGATCAGATTATATATCGCGATTTCAAGGCTTCAAACATCCTTCTTGATGCGGTATGGATCATTTTGTCTATTACTTTGTAGTCAAAGGCGCAAAAGCCGCCCACTAAAACTGGCTTAACATATCTAAAACAGCTAAACCGGATCTGAAACATCTGAAAGTGCCCTAAAACCAGCCTAAAACATGTTTAAAACCCCTAAACATTGTCTATTCATACTTTGCTCTTTGCTTAAAAAGGCTCTCGTGTTTTAAGCGCTTGACACCTAGGCTGAATGCGTACCCTTTGCACCTTGAGTGCGCCTAGCGCCTAAGCTCAAGGCTCATCCTTTGCATCTTGAGCGTGCCTAGCACCTTCGACTACCTAGGTCTATTAGCCCCTCAAATTAGCAAAATTTTCTAAACACCCGAGCAACTGATTATCTGGTTGTAATTATTTACGTCAAATCATCAAAAGATCGACACACTCATTATGCTTTATTGAGACAGGACTTCAATGCAAAACTATCTGATTTTGGTTTAGCGAAAGCAGGGCCAACCGGTGATAGGACTCATGTGTCGACTCAAGTAATGGGTACACACGGGTATGCAGCCCCAGAATACATTGCTACAGGTCGTTACACTTTAACTCTTAATGCATCAGAATTGGCTTTTTAACTTGACTATGAAACCAAATTTTTTAACTTTTAAACACACATGTTCTGTCCAACAGGTCGGTTAACAGCAAAGAGTGATGTATACAGCTTTGGGGTCGTTCTGCTAGAACTATTATCGGGTCGTCGAGCCGTTGAAAAAGATAAGGTTGGTATTGAACAAGATCTTGTCGAATGGGCAAGACCGTATCTAGGAGACAAACGAAAGTTGTTTAGGATCATGGACACTAGATTGGAGGGACAGTACCCTCAAAAGAGTGCCTTCACTGCAGCTACACTTGCTTCACAATGTCTCAACAAAGAACCTAAAACACGACCTCGAATGTCTGAAGTTTTAGCCAGTCTAGAAGAGCTTCAAGACTCCAAAAGTGTAAAAGATCGAAGAATAGTGTCAAGTCCCGTTCCTAGATCACCGGTGGGACATCGTCAACGGCGTTCAACACCCTTAGCATCTCCGTTGCCCACACCGCGACAAAGTACTACTCAAGTAAGATGATCAGCAAACCAACGTAAGTTTTACATGAGTTTTGTTGTTTGTATGTATATGATGGCGTATGTACTTCCCTTAGAATCTTGTTTTTATCACCATATTATTATTAGCAACAACAAGCATTATGGTGTGGCATATATATATTAAAATGTTTTTGTAGCCCTTGAAGTTGATTGTATAATGGTATTTATTGAAATTCATTTCGTAAATTTGTTTGTACTTGCAAAATTATAAATGGAAAACTGATTAGAGTTTGCTAGATTAAAGTCTAAAGTTGTCTAAAATGTATGTAAAAAATAACTATTTTAAAATAATAACTTGTTAGCTTAAAATTTGATAAGCTGACATGATATGTAAGTATATAATCTGTTGTTTGGCCTAGTATAAGAGGTAACAAGTCATCATCTTAGCATGATTTTAGACAAGTTTACAAACTTTAATATATTAGAGTTAGCTTGAGTGATTTTTTCTATTGTTTTGATTTTTATGAATTTGACATACCAAAATTAGGTTAACTTCCGTGTAAAATAACCATATTTTATGTTATCCGGTTTACTATAACATATGCATATAAAACGGTTTTTGAAGCCAAGGTTTATATTAGGAGAAGACTCTCAACCGTCTATGATAGAAGAATAGTTTACTCTCATCTTATTTTTTGAGATCTTAATAACTTTGTTACGTGTGATATTTTGTTATGTGCATTTATTTGCTTGTAATTTTAATCTAAAATAATAAAAACTCCCTTGTTTTTTTATGGACTTAACCCAATAAGTTATTTCTGAAAATTTAAGTGGTTAAAGCTATTTTATAGCAGTGGTAAATAGTTCATAACAATCATACTTCAAAACATAATACAAATACTTAAACACAAAACTCATTCTTCTTTACAGTTTCAGGAAACTTGAAATTATTCGCAAAGTAACCAAACTTATTCACCTTTTAAAATCAACAAAAATGACACAATTTCATATATCTTGAACCAATGACATGATGCAAGATGAACTTTAAGCCCATTTTGCCATCAAAGACATCCCACCGGCACCAAGCAACACGGCTGCATAAGATTTAACTTGAAGCTTAATGCTTCCTTGAAGCTTCGGACCCATGAAATCCGACGCAAGAAGATCGACCAACGCCATGTAGATAAGTAGTCCAGCCGATGAAGCGTTGAGTAATCCGACTGTGATTAGTGAACTTGGGCTATTCTCTTTGTATGTCTTGGACAACGCGATCCCAAGAGCAATCCCAAATGGGGTTGTTATTGAGAAGAAGAAGGCCATTGTTGCTTTCTTCATCATCTTATACTCAGCCTGTTATATTACAGTGTTAGTATAGACGCTCATACTACACTGATACTGGTTTGATATATGGAAAGTATGGAACATAAATATTATTTTTATAATACCTGAAGAATGCATCCACCAAGACCCATGCCTTCAAACATTTGATGGAAACAAAGAGCTGCCACCAATGGCTTTATGGTGCATACATCATTTGATGCCCCGACTCCAAGCCCGATCACAATCGAGTGAACTACTATTCCGAGTTCAAGCACCTGATAATCAAATGTTCAAGTTCTATTCTTTTAAAACCATCGGTTTTCTGGAATATAAAACTATATGTATACACTGCTACTAAATTGAGTATTAGTCATGAAATTTTTCTACAAAACGAAGCTTTTGTTAATTTTGCTACAAGACGAACATGAATGGTCTCAAATTTAGTCAGGGAATTTACGACGAACAGTGTCTGGATGATGTAACTGTCGTCGGTACACGATTACGTACTTGCTAGTGACACTAAAATAACATAAAAAGCCATTAAATGTCAATTTTCTTCATTTATTTTTCAAGACTTGTTCAAAAGTGTCAATGTTCACCGATAATTATTTATTTAAATTTTTTATAGTTTTAAACTAAACTTGTTTCAAACGAATATTAATATTGTTATAATTTAAAACTAACCATGGCCACAACACGATAACGAAGTAGTTGTTGTCCTATTGCACCCTTTTGGCCGTGACCGTGACCGTGACCGTGTCCATGAAAATGCATACCACCACCACCACTTGCCACCGCCATCTCCTGGTCTCCGGAAACCACGTCACCGCCATGAGCCGCAACAACGTTGTTCTTCTTCGTATACATGCTTGTAGCCATCGAGTCGACCATGAGTGTGAAAATAGTAGATAACATGGCAACAAAGCCCGTGAATGGGAACTTTTGCCACGGGTTATCATCCAAGCAACTCGACCTCAACATGTCGAAAGAATCAGGCAACACATGCATAAATCCCGTAGCCAAAATGATGCCCGAAGCAAAAGCTTTGACGATCACAAAAAGGCTTCGGTCGGGCCCGAGGGCGGGGATGGACCGAGTGATTAGAGGCAGGCATACACCGATGATGCTCGTGATGAGGATAGCCGCTATACCGATGATCTTTAAGGTTAAGGCTTTGGACTTGTTGTTACAAGGGTTGTTGGTTTCATCTTCACATTGTGCAAAGGCTTTGGTGCATAAAAATGCCATAAATATGATGGAGATTGAGACCATTTTTGAATTGGAAGCCATGGTAATTAGTTACTTGAAGATTTATTGAGTTTTGTTTGTTGGGATGCGTTTGAGTGAAGCTCATGGCCGGTTGTATTTATATATGAGCTTGTACATCATGTGTTTGTACATCTTAAACATGATTAGACCCAAACGGGGATTATTTTAAAGAAGTATTATCAATTATCAATTGGGAATGTTATTTGGTCAACTCTTGAGAGCATTATTCATGACTTCTACATATTTCAACTGCTATACAAATATCCTGTACTCTTTTAATCACCATACCATTTGTATCGTGTGTGTGTGTATAAACACAACATAAAAGTATTTATTCGTTTCTCACATTTTTTATTTAAAGTCAGTTTATTAGACAGCACTTGCATATATTTTACATAAAATTATAAGAGTTGTTTGATTTAAATAATTATAATTAAGCTATATAATTAAAAAGTTAAAATGATGGTTTTTCCTTATTTTTTACCACTTGATTATGAAATTAGCACCCCGCATATTAACCATTGATTTTAAGTGACCTGTTACATTTTATATTTAGTTTGGCTTCTATAGGTTATATACTTATATAAAATAAAAACTACCAAAAAGTCTTTCCTCTAACAACACTTATATTTTCAATTTTTTACGTTTGATTTGGACTCGATTCCAATCGCAGTAATAATTATGAATGAAATAAAGAAACATACAAGTTAAATTGAGCCTAAAATAAATACAAATCGACGTAAAAAATTGAATATTATGTCACTGATACTATTGTTGATAACAAAAGTGAAAGTTGGGTATATTGTTGGCCAAATTAATAGTATGGATTAATATCGGGCAATAGGTAATAGTTTGGATTATTAAAATCCAATTTGCCTAAAAACTTTAACTCCTTTACATCCTAACACATTTTAAAAACTTTGTAAAACATCACTTTAACCCCCTTAGGTTTTAAAAGTTTCGGGTTTACGTGTCAGTACGAGTTGGGTCAAATATAAAACGTTTTCGTGCATATTTTAATATATGGTTTGAGATGATCTATGTTTCAACGTAAATGTTGTTTTAAATTAAGTGGGGTCAAATATTAAATGTTTTTATTCAACGCTATAAATTCCAGTTACTCTACATTTTAGCGTAAATTTAATTGGGAAACGAGTCGAGAAGATCGTAATCTATACTTTATCAAGTTGCACACGACGCGGTTGCACGTGTTTTTTATGTACGTGAGTTTGACTACGTTTCGACATAATTTTGTTTGGAAGAGAGTCAGATCGAGTATAATACGTTTTTGTTCAACAGTATAAATTCGAGTTATTTTATGCTTCGACGTAAATTTAGTCCAAAGACAAGTTAGGAAAACCTAGTTATCATTTAATAAAAAAACTAAATTAATTATTCGTTTTAAATTTTAAATACATTATTTAAATTACAATTTTGTTAATTATAAGTTAAGTTGTTCAATCATATATTTTTGAATTCTATATACTAAAATGATTTTGATTATAGGAAGTAAGTAACCACTAAAAAAAATTTATTAGATATTTACGTATTTAACGATCTAATATTTATAATGATTTGTTAAATCACATGATATAAAGTTTTATATCTGCATAAAAAATAAATGAAGTACAAAATATATATTCATTTTTTTTATTGTTTTTCACTTGATTTTTCAAATCCTTCTACTCTAATAAAAAGGTAACTAAGAGTGACACGGTCAATACCACATTCATCCTCATCAATTTTTTCCCATCTATCTCTTCTAAAAATAATCATATTAATTACTAAAAATATCATTTAATTATTTTTTTGATTAAAATAATTTTTAATAAATTAAGAAAGAATTTTTTCATTAATGTTATTTCTAAGAAAAAAGTTTTATAAATAAGAAATTTTTCAAAAACATTGATTTTTTTTAATTTGAAATATTTTAAAAATAATATTTTTAAAAAGTAAAATTTTTACAAACAAAAAATATTTAAAATTTAGAGTTATGATAAGAAAGTTCTAAAAAAGACATTTTTTTAAAACGTTTATAATAAAGAATATTTAAATATATATTATCTTAGAATACCATTTATAATGAATATATTTTTATTTTATTTATTTTAACTATGAATACACGAGTTTATTAAAACTAGTTTAATGTATAGAGGTTAATATTCTTTTAGTAAGTTCAAGAATCTCAACTGCTAGCATTAATAATCTCAGTGGCTGGAGAAAAAATAGGTAACACACGTTACTTATAAAGTGGAAAAAAACAAAAACTTCGGTGTCAAAGAAAAAACATATTCATTGAAAATTAATCCCCCGACCTAATACCCCAGAAGTTTTCAAAGGAAAAAAATATTAGAAACATGATTGTATGAAATATAGCAAGATTCATGCCGTTGGGAATTAAGTTAGTAAATGTATGAATGATTAATAATGTTGAGAATTGAATGTCACACTATTTATTTAGTTTACTCTAATCTTTTCCTAATATGTAAAATTGTACCACTCAAAAGTACGGCAAGCACCGTGCTGGGTACGTGTACGACCTCGTCAATTTTCTATATTTGATTATTTAGATAAATGATATTAATTTCACGAGCCGAGCCAAGTTGAGTTAGAATCTGGCTTAATTTGGTTCGGTTTGAAACGAGCAGAATCGAGTTGGTACGGTTTGTAAAAGATCCAAGCCGAGCTCCTTTGATTTATACAACGATCCGAGCCAAGCTGGCTCACGAGCCGAATTCAAGCTATTTTTTGTGCTTGTTTCGAACAAGATTCAAGCGACAAGTTATTTGAACAACTACAGACTCAATTTTCGCAGGTTGACAATATAAATTATTGGGTATTTTGGCTAGAATTAGGGTATAAACTAAAATTTATATAAGAGTTAATTTCGGTTGTAGTCCCTGAGTTTCGTAAATTGTTTACATTTGATTGCTAACATTTAATTTGTCTTCATTTTTTGCCTAAGTCTTGCAAATCGTTTCTGTTTTCATCGTTTTGACTAACGGTGTTAACATTTTTTATTATATATTTTTAAAAGAGTAGATTGTTGTTTTTCTCCCTGTGGTTTGATCACATTTGTCATTTTCATTCAAAAATGTTTTTTTGTATTTGACTCACAAGGTTTGAAAAAAGTTTCCCTTTATATCCAAAAAATGTTAACTCTATTATTTTAAAATGTTAAATATTCATCGTTAAAATGATACTTATGTAAATTTTCATAAAAGAAAAATCTAATCTATGTTTACACGTTGCTAATAACATTTTTTTCACTAGATTCATGTTTTTAGATGAAAATAACAACTTTTTCAAATCTTGAAGAGCCAAATGTAAAAAAAACCTTTTTAAATAAAAATAATAAATATGACCAAATCATAGGTAAGAAAACGATAACTCACTCTTTCTAAAAGACCTAAATACTAATAGGAGCTTAAATGGTTTATAAAAAATCTCACAACTATCTCACTTTCTAATTTCTCTCTCTACTCTCTCTCTCTCTCTCTTCCTCTCTTTCTCTTCTTCCTGCACTACTCTTCACTGTAATATCTTGCCCCCACCTTCTAACAACCACATCCAACACCACTATCTGGTAACATCTTGCCCCCACCCTCCAGCAACTACCGCCACCGTCCTACCCCATACTCTTCTCTCCCCTACCCCTTCATCTTCAATTCTCCACCCCCATCACCAGTGCCACACAATTACCACCGCAATACCAGCAACTAGAACCACCACTAAAAACCTAATCTACAATCACCACCACTTCTACACCATCCAGCCACCTCACAACCACCACCACCCCAACCTTCGCATCCATCTCTATTTAATATGAAGGAACCCTTGCCATACCATTACCGCCGCAATACTAGCTTTGGACCAACCTCTCCCACCCCTTGTACCCCTTCAGCTACAACCAAACCACTGTAAAACCTAGATCTACATAGGAAGGGAGACGATCTGAAACCTAAGAGAGCCATAATCAAAGGTTTATGGCGGATAATACCACCCACGAAGAACCCTAATAATCTACCACCATTATCAAGAACACAATCCCCTCCACAGCCACCAACCATCACTATCGATTTCTTATGTGACACCCCACCGGAGACCCGGGCAGACTGCACAATCGATACAACTTACAGCGGAAGCAAACTGAGTTTACATTCAGAACTTACAACATTCCGAGTACAATACATTATTTAATTACGATATTAAACAACTAGAAACTTCTATAGCTTCAGGTTCTACTGTCTACTCATTGTGACTAATCTCACAGATAGGGTGCAATACTTATTTAATTACGATATTAAACAACTAGAAACTTCTATAGCTTCAGGTTCTACTGTCTACTCATTGTGACTAATCTCACAGATAGGGGTGAGTATGGTCGGTTTGGTTTGGTTTTAACCTAAAACCAAAACCAAAAACCGATATTTCGGTTTCTAGGTTTTTAAAACCTTCCGGTTTCGGTTTTTTCGGTTTTTGGTTTTCGGTTTCCATTTCGGTTTCTGTTTGGTTTCGGATTTTTCAGTTTTGCCTTTTGGGCTTCAAGTTTTTTTCTATAAAAATTAGTCTAAAGTATTTAATATAAGGTAGAAGTTTTGGGTTTACATCATTTGTTATTCTCTAAACATAATCTCTATATTTTTATAAATTACTTGACATTAAAATTAATTGCAATTTTTAAAATACAATAACAAAAAAATCAATAAAACATATTAATGTATAGGTTAAATAAGTAAAAAGTTTAAAGCTTATTTTCGAAACCTAAATATTCAATGTATTCTAGATAGCATAAGTTAAATAAGCAATTTATAGGCTAGTCATGCTTATTAGTATATGAATACACCTCTAAATTTACAAGTTTTGTTTTATGGTTTTGGTTCGGTTTTTTCGGTTTCTGTTAGAAGCAAAACCGAAACCAAACCGAAAAAATCAGTTTTTAAAAAATCATCAAACCAAACCGTTGGTTTCTTATTGGTTTCGGTTTTTTTTGGTTCTGTTGCGTTGGTTATTTTGGTTGTTGTTATGTTATTTCCGTTTCTTGACACCCCTACTCACTGATTACCTATGATACATATACTCAAAAAGAGGTTCGCTAATGTTTGTGAGTTTATGCTATACAGTTTACAAAATTAACCTTGACATGCATACAATATGGGTTGTGATATTTGGGTACATAGCCATAGCGTATTCCTTGGTTTTACCACAACCACCGGCAGCGGTTTTGTCAGACCCTTCCGGCCGTCAAATAGGTATGAGCGTGTGCCTGATGCATACGAGGAACCCTATCTTTTTTTCAGCGAGCTCGACACGCCCCATTAAATATATCAGGATCCCATATACACCTACCGACCCGTGTATATTTGTAAGCATTATAATTATTACCAGTTCAGATAGAATGAGTAAATTATCACAGTAAATTTACTGTTGTATCTGTATTTTTGGGAAATATTATTCAAAACCTTATAACGTTTTTAATATATTTTAAGTGGTTGTGAGTGGATGAGAGATAAAAAGTAATGATAAAGATATAAAAAATATTATTTAATTAAAATAATAATTTTTAATGTAATTACACAATAAAAATGAAGATCGGTAACCAAACACCCCACCAAGCATTTTTTTTTTGTTGGTGAGTACCAGCATCACTAAACAATATTTTAAGGGGAAAATTGTTGATTATCAGAAACTTTCGTAATGAGTGATGATCTTAGACAAACTATTAACTAAAGTACTAATTTTATTACTATATATCACTTTTATTTTTATATATTTTATTATTATTATTATTATTATTATTATTATTATTATATTATTATTATTATTATTATTATTATATTATTATTATTATTATTATTGTTACTACTACTATTACTATTAATATTATTATTATTATTATTACTATTATTTTTTTACTATTATTATTATTACAATTTTATTAATATTATTATTATTTTTAGTATTATTATTATTACTATTATTACTATTACTATTATTATTACTATTATTATATATTACTATTATATTTTTACTATTATTATTATTATTACAATTATTATTAATAATAATATTATTATTATTACTATTTATTATTACTATTATTATACTATTATTACAATTATTATTAATAATAATATTATTATTATTACTATTATTATTATACTATTATTATTACTATTATTATTTTTATTATTACTACTACTACTATTAATTATTATTATTAATATTATTATAACTATTATTATTATTACTATTTTTATTATTACTATTTTTATTATTACTATATTATATTACTATATTATTATACTAATTATATTATTTCTATTATTATTATTACTATTATGTTATTATTATTATTACAGTTATATTTTATTACTATTATTATTTATATTATTATTATTATATATATTATTATTATTATATTATTATTATTACTAGTGATTATTCTGCGACGCGCGTTGCGCGTCTTGAAAGCCGGGTCAATTTTGTTGTGTCATCACAGCCACAGCCAGAAAGTATCACTCAAAAATATCAAACGACTAACATAAATATTATCGACTTTATCAACTAACAACTATATTCCAAAACAAAACAACTCTAAGACGTGGCTTGCACATCATCATCGAGCAAACAATTTTCATCAACAACAGTCGGTTAAGGTGCGTGGAGACTCAGGAAGGTGGCCTCATTACGGCTGCATCCTACATGGATGCCACGCCGAAACAACGAAGGCATCAACCCCTCTACATCACGGTCTCAGTTGGGCTGTAGTCGAGTCCTCAAAATACACAAACATACAAATGGGTTCTCAGATGAGGAATTCTCATCATCATAGAACTTAAACGGGGTTCAGATCTGAAAATCCGAGCAGAAATGCCAACAGATGACAAGAGTCACCACCTAGTGGCCAAGACGGTGATCCTCAAACGACTACCATGCAGGCCCCGACCATGACAATGATACCACCGCCAGCTCCACCTCAACCAAAAAGAGGAGGCGAAGCGGCAATAGAGCCAAAAGCCACCGCCATAGTGACGGTCGGCGAGAAAAAGATGCCAGCGACCGTAGGAAGACCACAACCACCACCTTCCCTACCACGAACAGCAATGGCGGCTTGTACCCGCCGTCCAAACCCTAAACCAAGGGCAACAATGTCTCTTTAAAAAGCAACATACATAAGGGTTTTGCAGCTGGCCGGAACCAACGAACGAACATCTAGCCGGAGACGGCGGCAGAACCAAGGGCCGAAGGTTCAGCCGGAGCAAAAGCCCGGCCGTACATGATAATTGGGTATAATGCATTTACGTATCATAGTTAATATCGTGTTTTTAATATACTTTATGTATCGAATGGTATTACTTTGTTACGTGTTTGAAATGTAGGTTAAATGAAGCTTAACGGACATTATTTGAGAAGGATACAAAGGATAGCAAGACTACAGTTTGAAAAGTGTTGAAAATAAAGAAAACTGTGCAAACTGCAGGGAGGCCTTAAGCTACGGCCTGAGGCCGTACTTACGGCCCTGTGCTAAGTCCGTAAGCTACGTCTGGTTGAAGGTAGGCCGTAACCTACGGCCTGTGGGTCGTAAGTTACGGTCTAACGCGATATTTTGAGGATTGTTTCAAATTTTAAAACCTATTTAAACCCTAACATTAGGGTTTCGAAAAATACTGACTCCCAACCTCAAGAACGAATCTTGGAGCATTTATGAGTCATTAAAACCCTCTCTAATCATCAATTGATCAAGGATTCATATGTCCAAGTTGAAGATTGAAGAGATTATAATGAAGATGAAAGGCTAAACATCTGTGATCTTCCCCGGGTGGATGGTTTGTGATTTGATTATGCTTTCTTATGTTCTTACCTTGTCAAAACATAAACTTTGATTGTTTAACAACTTTTATTTGTTTATGTGTTTTGAATCATGTGTTAATTAAAGATTCATGTTAGTTGATTTGATTATTACTTATCAAGTTATTAGTTTTAAATTGTTAACCATTGAGTAGTAATTAGGTTATCATCATTAATCGGTGATTGCAAATAAAGTTTCTAGATTATGGCATTAGTTAGTTTACTAATTAATTTACATAATCGAATATCAAGTTGGTAATTACCATTCAACATATGTGATAAACAAGTTATGTCTATGTGATTTCAAGATTAGATGACACATAAACCGGGTATTCAATTACATTCCTGAAACTCGGGTGTGATCTCTTTCATCGTAATAGTTTTAAATCAAGTCCAAGTTTTTTTTTGTTTATTAAAGTAATTTTTTTAGTTAATCTCATCTACATCCATTTACAGTCAAGAGACAATAATTCAGTTTTCTAAATTAGTAAGTTAGTTTAATAATCAAACAAATCGTGTAACACTAACCACATTCTCCCCGTGGATACGAGTTACCCTAGCTACCTAGGTTAATTAGTTGCATGACCCCAACGACAGGTCATCAGTACATCCTCACCATTAAAGAAACCCCAAAAAAGTTTGCAAAAAAGAAGAAGAAGATCGGACGTAGAGCAAGATCCGAGTGCAAAAACGCGACCAAGCAAGCCGTCGCCAACGGCCGCCGCCGACCCAGCAGCGAGACTGGCCAAAATTGGAGGCCAAAAACGCGACCAACCATGTCGTCAACGTTGGTCGCAGTCGAGATCCGCGCACAGAAAGGCGACCAAGCATGTCGCCGCCGTGACCTGGGTTCGTTCTCCCTCACATCCCCTCTCCCTCTCTCTCAACTCATATATGTAATGTAAAAAAAACTAGAGTAAAGGGGATAAAATAAAAAGTCTAAAAAGCTATGTGGTGTAATCTCATAAGACCAAAAAACAACTGCTGATGATAGTTGCTTTTTTCATATATAGGATAATTAGTATTATTATTATTATTATATTATTATTATTATTATTATTATTATTATTATTATTATTACTATTAATATTACTATTATTATTATTATTACGCAAATGGTCCCTCTGGTTTATTAAAAATAACAGGTTTGGGTACTAAAGGTTTTTTGTAACAGGTAGGGATATTGTGTTTTAAATTTGTAACAAGTTAAGGTATTAACACTAATAGACGTTAACTTTTCACTTAAATCTAAGTGTATTTTTTTATTAACACTAAATGTATGTGTGTGTGTATATATATATATATATATATATATATATATATGTATATATATATATGTATATATATGTATGTATGTATGTATGTATGTATAAATGCACAAAACACCCACACACACACCTCTTACATTTCGGAACCAATTTCACCATAACCACCACCCGCTTCCACCACCGGGCACCACCACCCCAGTCCCCACTGCCGGCCACCACCCCCCAAGCCCCCACCGCCGACCACCACCCCCAAGCCCCCACCGCCGGCCACTACCCTCCAAGCCCCCTCCGCCAGCCACCACCCCCAGCCCCTACCACCGGCTCCCACCCCTAGCCCCCACCACCAGCCACCACCCCCACTTAGCCCCCATCTTCGGCTACCACCCCCGACGGCCCTTATCACCGGCTACCACCCTGTCATATCATCCTCACCGCCACCATACCAACATAAGCCTCGCCTTTGTCGAAATTTTCTGCTTAGAAAAACTAAAACCCACATCAAGAGTTACCTAATTGGGGATTATAGGAGGAGCTCTAAACCAGATGAGTAAATTAACGGTAGTGTTCTGATGGAGAAGAAAGGTTGGAGGTGGAGGTGAATCGACGGTGACTGGTAAGATGCGATGATGATGGTTAGATGATGGCCGATGATGATGATGCAATTAATCTGGGTTTATACAAGAGAGTCGGTGGAAATGGTTCAATGGACGATGGTGATAGTGGCGGCTGGTGATTGGTGGTTGGTTGGAGATTAGGGTTAACTGGGGAAAGGGAAGGGGGAGATGATGTGACGATGGCGATGATGGTGATGGTGGTAGCAATGGCTTGTGATCGGTGTAATAGAAAGTCAGAGATGGGCGGTGGAGATGGATGGCGGTGGTGTGAGGGTATCAGAGTTGCTCCGATGGCGATGATGGTGGTGGTGGTAGCCTCGGTGATGACAATGAGGCTACAAAGAAATTTTGTTTTATATATTTTGTATATTAGTTAGAATTAATTACATATTCAGCCAATCAAATATAAATGTTACATAACTAGTCCCTTAGATGTGAAAAGACTGAAATACCCTTGAACTTAACAGAAAAACTAACGATTGTTAATCTTAATACCTTAACTCGTTACAAAATAAAAAACATAATACCTCAATTTGTTACATAAAAACTTTAGTACCCAAACTTGTTATTTTTAATAAATCACAGTGACTATTTATAATATTAACTCTTATTATTATTATTATTACTATTATTATTTACTTTTATTATACTATTATTCTTCGTATTGGAATGACAACCACACTCTCGTAATCAAAGCTCCTACTAAACTCATATAGATTTGAACAATATCCACACCCTCATCTTTACTATAATACACACACACAGACATATAATAACTTATTAAAAATGATGGTGATAAATAGTATCATAATCACACACAATTGTCATGTGTGCTTCCACTTTTATTTATATATTTATTAACTAGGTTTAGTTACCCGTATATTACACGGAAGAGAAAGAGTTAATTATTAAATAACATAAAAGCATAAATAAAACCAAGTGCATTATATATTAAATAAGACATAACAACTTTCGATTATAAGGTTACATATGAGCAAAAACCTCATTGTAAACTACATTTGTAGTAACGTTAGTAAGTTTGTCATCATTATCTAAAACTAAGAGTTTCAATCTATTTTTTACTATTGACTTGTGACAAGACAACATAAAATTTACTATACGTAAAAACAAACTCTTTTAAGTACAAACCGACTTTTGACAAAGATTGACCTTAACTTTTGTTTATTGTCATAGCGAAATATACAGCCAAATGAAACTGTATTCTTTTAGACTTAAAAAGAATCTTTTGACAGGTCAAATCGTGAGCTAGAATGTTGATTATTATTTAATTAATACTAACTTTAGTAAACTCGTTTATTATATGGGTTAAAAAATAAAGTATTAAATATAATGAATATTTATGAAGTTAAAATGACACTCTAAAATAAGATATGATCAAAATTACATACGAGTAATAACAATAAATAATAAAATAATGATATTAATTTTTAAACTTAAATGTTTTTTCAAAATGAACCGTATTAAAAATGTTATTTTTTTAAAAAAATTAATTTTAAAATATTTTATATTTAAAAAAAGTTAGATGTTTTAGAAAAGATTCTTATTTTATAAAAAATTTTTTTCTAGAAATAACACTAAAAAATAGGCATCTTTCTTAATTTATTAAAAAAATTAGTCTAAAAAAGAATTAAAATTATTTAATATTTCTTAATTTAGATAATTATTTAAGAGGAGAGATATGCGGCAAAAACGAACTTAGGGGGCTTAGGAATGTGTCAAGTGTCCTCCTAAGTTACTCTTTTAGTATTATATATAGATGTAAAACTAACGTTAGTAAACCCGTGTATTATACGGGTTGAAAAAACAAAATATTAAATATAATGAAAATTTTTAAAGTATAAAATGATATTCTAAAATAAGATATGATTAAAATTATGTATAAGTAATAAAATAATGATATCAATTTGTAACCTATTGTTTTTAAACTTTTTTTCAAAAAAAAAAAGTTAAACATTTTTTCAAAACAAACCATATTAAAAATGTCATTTTTTAAAATTTCTTATTATATATCCTTATTTTAATTATTTTTAGTTTATAAAAAAATTACTTTTTAAAAAAGCCAATATTAAAATATTTTATATTTTAAAAAAAGTTAGATGTCTTAGAAAAAAATTTTATTTTATAAAAATTTATTTTCTAGAAATAATATTAATAAAAAGACATCTTTATTAATTTATTTAAATAATAATCTAAAAAAATCAAAATTATTTAATATTTTTTAATTTAGATAATTTTTAAGAGGAGAGAGAGACGGGAAAAATAAAGTTAGATGGGGCCTAAGAATGCGCCAAGTGTCTCCCTAAGTTACTATTTTAGTATTATATATAGACTAGGTTTAGTAAACCCGTGTATTACACGGGTTTAATAAATAAAATATTAAATATAATAAAAATGTATTAATTATATAATGATATATTAAGATAATATTTAATTGAAATCTTCCTTATTATAATTAGAATGAAAATTTGTTTCAAAACAAACGATTAAAATAAATATCATTTTTGAAAACTTTCTTATCATAATTCATAATTGTATTTTTTTTGTTTATAAAAAAATTATTTTTTAAAAGCACTAATTTTAAAATATTTTGTATTTTTAAAAAAGTTTGATGTTTTAGAAAAAATTCTTACCTTATAATTAATTCTCTTTAGAAATAACATTAATAAAAAGATTTTTTTCTTAATTTATTTAAAAAGAATTTTAATCTAAAAAAGATTTAAATAATATTATTAGCAATTATTGTGATTATTTAATAGGAGAGAAAAACGGAAAAATTTTGGTGCGGAGAAATGTGGTGCTGTCATATGTTCCTTCTAGTTACTACATTCCGCCACGTGTCTCTCATAGTTACCCTTTTATTAGAGTAGGAAGATTATTATTATCCGTCGCTACCACCACCATCATCATCATTGTTTTGTTTTTATTTTCGGACGATTAGCATATTAAAGATGTTTACTATCTTTCACGTGTTTTATCTACAACGGATATACATTTTATTTAAAAGGAACTGTGTTAAATGTTGGTTTTCTTTATAACTTTAGGTATATAATACTTTATAAAAATTTGCATATATTATTTACAAGATTTTTATTTTTTCCTACATTTTGATATAAATTCCATTCAAATTTAGCCGCCACAAAACACAAACATAACCAACAACTTTTAATCAAATATCTTACTTAGCTGAAAGAAGTATTTATATTCAAAAAACTTAAAATTGAATTTAAAAACGAAATAAAAACAAGATAAATTAAATAATATTAAATATCATAACGTCATAGATAAGTCACATGTTTCTTCATGTGGTCTTAGTAATATAAATCATATCCCCACAGATCACATGCACATTTATCCTTCACTTTCTCCTTCATTAACTTTTCTTACATACAAAATGCTTGCCAATAATCACTTGCTGATCTTTATAATACTCATCTTAACACCAAAATCCATTTTCTTCAACATCCCACTTGCATCAAGCAGTGACACACTTGTTGCTGATTGGAAGCCAATCGAGAATTTGAGTGACACGAAGGTGGTGGACGTCGGGAAGTTCGCAGTAGCGCGACACAACTTTGAGGCCAAGACTCGACTGATCTTCGACAGTTTGGTATATGGTGAGACGCGTTCAAGAACCGGTACGAATTACAATCTAACAATCGCGGCGAGTGATGGTGGTGATGATGATGAAACATTAAGAAATTATGTGGCCATTGTCTCTGATATGCAGTATCAAGACTTTATGCATCTTGTTTCATTTAGAGGGCCTGTTTAGGTGTTAAGGAAGTTGGTTTATGTGAGTTGTAATGATATCCATAAATCAAATAATGAATCACATGTTTTTTTGGGTATCATACAAATTGAAATAGTTTTCCTTTTTTTGCTTTTATTTTATTGGTATGTCCTGTTAAATGTAGTTCTTATGGACCTCACTAAGGGTAGTCACTCTGTTAACCAAAGAGCAAAAAAAGAAAAAAATAAATAAAAGAAATACGTCTACCAACCGAGTACGTATGTTTTAAATAATCAGGCTGGAATCACCTGATAACTACGAAGATTTTTGGAACTAATCTCATACCCGGTTATGCACTGTAGCATTTGTCACAAATGTTTTGGGTTTTAAATTTTTCTATTAAATTCGTGCTTGTTTTTCATCCCTAATCAAAACGATAAGAGGTTTTATGCATGTATATACATGAATTAAAATAGCATTTGTGATGTATCCATTTGCATCTTTATTCTTTAACTAGTGTTTACACCCGCGCTACGCGCACGGAAGTTTGTTTGTTTTTCGCTGTCTTACGCAATGTGACTCTGTTCGTTGTCGGGTCGAAACCACAAAAAACGAATACCGATACCGGTTCCGATAATATCTATACCGGCAAAGATGATGTTCACTCACAATCGAGGCTTCGAAATATCAATATAAATAAATGCGCCTAAACCGGAAATTCTGGAAATTCTTAAATGAAAACTCAAAGAATATAATTTAAAATTGAGTTAAAAGAAACCAATAAATAAAGATTTCTAAAAAAGTTAAGAAATAATTAACACGCTTTAAAATATAATATAATAAAACAAAAATAGATTAAAGTGATTCAACAAATTGTAAAAGTCTAGTGCCCAATATGTGAAACTATAAAAGAAACCAGTAGCACCGACATTACATTTTAATATATAGTATAATGTCATGAGCGTTCGAACTCTATAAAAACAAGTAATAACAATCATTTAGCCTTATCGTAGTTTAGAGGTAACATATCATCCTTAAAAGTATTCACAATCAATCTCCTATCCTCATCTTTATAATTAAACTAAACATCACTATTTTTAATCTCTTTTTTCCAGCTAAATAATATTTTTTCATACATTTATCATTACATTTTTTCTCTCATCCACTCACAACCATTTTCAAAAATATTAACAAATTTATGAGGGTTATACCGTGTTTCCCTAAATATAAGAAAACACGGTATAATCCCCATAAATTTTATAACTCTTTCACTCACGAACACTTACAACTATCTCTTAAAATATAAAACATTCACTCACATATATATGAAAACAAATTGTGAATGCTCTAAATAGTTAAGGCCTTAGGGTTAGTGCCCAAATAATAGTTTACGTTCAAAAGTAAATTATAAATTGTTTGAGTTAACCTAATACATATGTTATACGTATCCTTTTATGTTCAAAGAATCCCAAGTATTTTTAGTTCTTAAGTAAATACCATTTACTCAAATAATATTAATTTATATTAAACAGTTAAATTAGTTTTAGTCATGTAAATAAAGTTCTAGTTATATTTTGTTTATAAATTTGTTAAAATAAATAGTTCACAAAAATAATAATCTATTGTGAGATATTAGTATTTTAATCATGTAATATATAGTTAAAAAGATACATACTTTATTACAATAGATAATAAATTAAAAAGTACTACCAACCCAATTAAAGATATATGATAGTTGCAAGGAGGACACATACATATTATTTTATTTGGAAGGCAAGCTTATTCCTAAACTACACAACCAATTACTCTATAAGACTGAATCTAATTTAACTGTAAAAAAGTTTTACCTTTTAACACGGAGCTACAACCAAATGGTCATTTCTACATATTAAGAGGTAAAAAAGTTTTACCTCTTAACACCGAGTTACAACCAAAGATATTTACACTTCGAAGACGATAGCCGGCTCCAGAATGGTCCAAGAAAAAGACTATAACCTCTTGAAGCACACGCAACTACAATTTAACTGACCCTTGTTGGCATGGTATTGCGGGTCATAAGTTAAGGGTTTTTCATTAAAAAAAAAACAACTATAAATGAAATCGTGCATCCTACTAAGCTGACATATTAAGGTTGAATATCAAAAGATACAAAAGGCAAAAGATTCTTAAAAGTTGGATTCAGAAAAGCTGAAGATATGAGATAAGATCATACCACCTAAATAGTAAATACAGCCTCATGATCATTGGTAAAACTAGCAATGACTATCTACTCCATTCTAAATCAGCACCATACCGTGAATTAGTGTTGTTCAAACCGCCTGTGCCTTCGGGTTTAATGGAATTCACAAAGGTATGCCAGCCCAAAAGGTATGGCACAGCAAACTGCAAAACATACAACATGTTAGAAAATGCTTATGGTCACAAATATCACCAATTTCCAAGAGTTATCCAAAACAATGTTTTTACAAAGTATATTATTGCTCCTTTTTGTATCTTTCTAGAAAAAGTGGTATTGTTGTAACAGAGAATAAAGTAAGAGGGTTAGATAGTGCATCACTTGCACTAAATGTATTGAACCAACCAAAATGTTCTTAAAGCGCCGCTTAGGCGACTCCTAACAAGATTTCTGTAGCAACGGTCAGGTTTGGTAGGTTGCGTAACATGTCAAAAACATGTTCTAATCCAAAAGAATATTTTAGGTATGGGTCAGGATGTGCTGGTATGATATGCTATTTCCCAAATTTTGTATAAATAATTTGTGTTAATCGCAAGAATAATTATAAACACTATGTATTAATTAATATTATATTTTGAATAATTATGCCTTAGTAATATGTTTTGTGTGGATTCTAACGTGTCTGACCCACTTGACCCGTAAGAACCAAAACAGAGCCCACGTAAATCGGCCCGCTCTTAAATAAATTGGCCAAAATTGCTACTATGTAGTTTACAGAACCTTTTTATGAGTAACATAGCTAAGGGGATGTGGAAAGGAGCATACATTGAAAGCTGAGATGAGGATTGCAAACTCTGCCTTTGTAACAGGGATATAAATGCTTTCATCCATGTTTAAAAGCTTGTTTTGAACACCTTCAATTCAGAAAAAAACCATTTAGCTAAATATAATTTCAAGAAAATGAGTTCTATAAGAAAATGAGAAAAAGTAAATGAAAATAATTACTGAGATTAAAAAAGTGGCCAGATCCATCAGGGAGAGGCTCCACCTTCAAAACCTTCCTGACCCTACCTTCATCGCTGCCAAAAAACGTACGATTCAGCAAAAAGAAATGACATTTTTACCCTCCGAATGATCATGGTTGAAGATATATGAACCTTTTTCCTTTAAAAGGATCATGAAAGAATTCACATGATTCTCTTGCACCAAGGCTGATAAGGCTTCCAATTTCAGCCACTGATAACGAGAATACCTGGAATTACGGATGAAAATTTATAAAACAAAAAAGTAATTAATAAATTTTATAAATGAATAGTATGGAAGAAAAACTATAACCAACATTTCACATATTGTGACAAGAATAATATAACAGTATTACTACAAAGTTAAAATGGTTATATTAGTCACAATCCGAACAATCCGCGTAACCATGTATAATAGAATCTTTATTTATAACTGGTACAGAGATGATAGTTCCATATAAATACAAAATAACAAGCTGATTACATTAGTCACAATTTGAACCAACCATGGATAATAGATTTTTAATTTATAATTAGTATATAGATCATGATTTCATTTAAAAACAAAATAATAAGGTTCCTCATATATAATTTTTTTCCAGATTTTTGATATCATAATTAGTATATAGATCATGATTCCATGGTAGTTATAAACCCTGTATCTTGTTGTTGCTCCAAGCAACCCCCTTGTCATATGTTTCTTATGATCCCATATTACATGTTTCATATGATCTAATATAGCATTGCACATCATGTTCCCATATCACATGTTTCTTATGCTATAATATGGTATTGTATTTCATGTCCCGTATCACATGTTTCTTAGGAACTAATATAGCACCATATATCACATGAGCTTACATGGCCATGTATCTATCATGTTTATATGAGAATACACCATTAAATTGCATGTGAACTTATACATTCAAGATATAGGATATCTTGTAAAAGGTTGTCTAATTTGAGGGAAGATAATTGTATTCACTCCAATATGGGATCTTTACTTTTTTTTCATCCCCCATAAAATAATAGAAGTTAAAGAACCTTACAAGTTCAAAGCTTTGTTCTATAATATCTTCCACCATGGTTTAAAAGTTAATTACGAAGTTATAGTGCTAGACCATGACTTTAAGCATTAACATCTTACAATTTGGGGATTTGGGAAGCATGTCTTGGTAACTTACGTTGTTTCTTGGGGCCACAAGTAAAATAAATCTAAACAAGACTCCACAGTCAAACGTGCTTGGGCAAGAGTAGTTTGTAAAGTTTTTGCCTTGTCACTTGAAACAAAAACATGAGTCGATAGAGCAAAGAGGAGAATATTGTGGCCACGGTGGGCAGGGCGTTACAACTACGCATATAATTGTGTCTATTAAATAAAAAGTAAATTTTGTATCAATACTATTCAATATTGGTAATTTGTTTAACATCTGACAAGATCTTCAATATGATACACTTCATTGAAAAATAATTTGTTATCTAATAAACAACATGAGCAGGCTAATAAAGAGGAACTAACTTTCACCCTTTTGATGTAATAGCTATCCATTTAGATATATTATTACTTCTTCAAAGAATGTTTTATATAATGAGTTTGTACTTCCTTTCAACATCAATTGGCAATATGATACGTTAAAGATACTCTCTTACTAAATAAATATAGTACAAATTATAAAGATCCAGTCACAAAGTTTAGAATGATACCAATATTGAATAGCAATAAAACTTTATTATTTTATTATTATTGATATAGGATGATCAAATATGCATTTATTTGAAATATAACTTTCATAGTAACTTATTAAAATTGTTTGGAGGTAAATCAATGTTTTTTAATCTTTTGGAGGAAAATAATTATTTTCATCAAATCTCAGGGAGCAAAATATAACAACTTCAAATTTTAAAATGTAGTAAACTGACATCCAAACAATAAAATCGAAAAAGATGGAAAAAAAATAAAATAATTAAAATTGAAAAAGATGAATAAGTAGAAATAAACAAAAACAAAAATTCACATGTTTTATATTGTGTTATATACATCATTTTTCATGTGATCTTACCGCTATAAATTCCTACCCACACCACCCCAACCATAACTCCTATGTCCATTTCTCTTTCATGCTCTTACCACAAAATCTTTTTCACACAAAATGAGTTCAAATTATCAAACTCTTCTCCAAACATTACTAGTCTTCCTTTTGGGTTCCATTTTCTGCAATGTCTCCCCTGCATTTGGTACCAAGACACATGTGGATAGTTGGATTCCCATCAAGAATTTGACAGACACTAAAATTTTGCGCCTTGTGCGGTTTGCAGTGACAGAACACAACTATAAGGCCAAAAGCAACCTCGTGCTCTACAAATTGGTGAAAGCTGAGGTCCTTCAAGGGTATGGAACAGTGTACAACCTAACGATCAATGCCAAAGATGGTGCTCGTGATGTTAGACCTAAAACCTATGTAGCCGTTGTTGTTGATGATATATTTATGAATAGTTTGCGTCTTGTTTCCTTTAAAGGACCTATTTAGGTGTAAAGAAAGTTAACTTATGGAAATTATGATGGCATTAATAAAGATTTTTCGGAACTATGTGCTTGACAAAATGTTTAACCAGCTGCTTCTCTATCTACAAACTAAATAATAATCATAACATGTATTTCCCATATGGACCATATCATGCCTATTGCAAAGCTTCCTTTTGTTGAACTAACATTACTTGCATGTTCTAAGTTCCACCATCACTTATAGGGTGAGATTAATGGAGTTTTTCGATGCCTAGCAGAAGCGATTACCGCAATTCATGAAAATTGAAAAACTTAACTTATTTCTGCAGAAAACTTTAACTTTTCTATTAATCAAAAACCAAGGATTCAAAGTTACCTGCTTTCTACTCCAATCGTATTGGCGAACACCCGCAGCAGGAGCAAATTGAAGATATATGAAACCCTCCTTTGTCAGCTTAAAAGCCCCTGACTGTACAAACACAACCACCCCACAGATTAATCATAAGCTAGAGATACAATTTCACTTTGGAGTCAAACACATAACTTTTAAACTTCAAAATTGACATGGGTTTCAAACGTTTTCACACAAATTTGCCACTAAAATCAAACAGAGTATATCGAGCATACATCCAATGGTGCGAACTCAGGTGGACGAGGTTCAACGGTAAGAGCAGCCTTCCCTTTGTATATCGAATGCCCGATGAACACCTTCGGAGCATCTGTTCATCAATTGAAAGAAAACCCATGTCGATTTAAAGCAAAATTCCCCTCAACAAAAGGAAAAAAGAAGAAATTTTAACCTTGTCTTGGTTGCGAGAACGATGAAACATCGGGCCTTTGTTGTTGGTCGGAGTATTGACATTTCAAACGGAGTGTTCTTGAGGTTTGATTTACAGGTTTGATTGTAGATAAAGAAGAGATTTGTGGGTTTAAGGACAAAGGGGGTTTAGGGTTTTGGATGATGGAGGCTCCTCGTGTTGTTAAGGGTATTGAAAGATTCAGCATCTTCGCTCCACCCTTTACAACTCGCTTTAACGGAAAAAAGCATGAATTTGTTATATATAAGCTTGATGATAAACCCTAGGAAGTTGGAACCCTATCTATCAAAACATTATATAATATGCTAAGGTAAAACGTTTACCGTGTATTACACGGATTGAATAAATAAAATATTAAATAATTAATATTAAAAAATTATATATTATAAGATCATGATTAAAGATAAAATATTTTAAAATTCATCTGTTTATAAATTTTTTTAAAAACAAAATGATTTAAAATATTGTTTAAAAAAAGTTTAGTGTGTTAGAAAATTTCATATTATATAAAATTTTAGTTTTTTATTATTTAGATTTTAATTAAAAGATGTGATTTCTAATTTTCTTAATAAAATCTATTTTTATAAAAGATAGATTGATTTAATAAGAGAGAGAAATATAACAATTAATATAATTTATTTTTAATAAGAGAAGAAATTTATTTGATATTTAAATTACTATAATACCTTTTTGTAGGGAAAATTGATATGTGTATGTCTAGAAGAATGACGAGTGGCAAATAAATAAGATAAGAGAATGACAAGTGGCAAAAAAAACCTTACTTTATTAGAGGTAATAGATTACTTACGGTGTGTGTAACCGCCATTGGGTTTGATCATGATCTTTTAAAAGAGCTGAAATGAAATCCTAGCCCTCCAAAGTCGACGGTTGCACCTTTTGTGGAGCGGTTTCTAGCGGTTATCCCCCTGATTAGTTTCACTTCTCCCCGATCAAACACGTTCTCCCCAACCCCACGATTATCGGCGGTTACCATTCCACGCATAAAAAAATCGTCCTTCCTCATTTCTATTCTAACCCACAAAGTGCAGAGAGTAGGATCAATTCGCATACCTCAAGTTCTTCACTTTGTAAAGCAATCGGAGGGAGAACGAACGATGGAAATGAATCGTGACAGATTTGGTGTAAATTCTTTTTAACATTTGAAATTGTTTATATAATTGAGTATCACAATCTGCTTATGGAACTGATGCTGAGTTGCTTTTGTAGTTTACATCACTCTGGATTTGCTTATTTAAGCTCTGAGATTGTTTCTGTTCATTTTCTTCCTAACCTATACGGCGATTGGGTGGAGCTTTGTGCCAAGTCTTTGCGAAGAAGAGCCGAATCTCCTTATTTGGATGAAATTTAAGGATTTGATGCTGATTTGCATTTTGTAGTTTACATTGCTCTGATAAGGGGCTAGAAATTTCAAAAGCTTTAAGTAGGATGTTGGAACGTTAGGAGAAGCATCTATTTTTTCTAGGGGTCCAGAAAGGACACCCTGGATCGGAAGATGGCTTGCTGATTTGAAAAAAACTAAGGAACTTTTACGTGGCTCTTTTGAAGATGATGACAAGAATCAAGAACCGCATCATCTTCCTTCCTTCTGAAGAACTAAATTCAATTTGAAAAAAGCCATCTCTAGTGAGTAAACCTACTTTTTTAATATCTCCACCTGCCATCATAGAGATATATTTCAATTTTGAGTGTATACTTCACTTGATTGATGGCCCACCAATTAGTTTATTATGTTTCTCATTTTGAATATGAAGTATCTTTTTATTTGGTTTTATTTTACTTGCGGTGTAGTAATAATAGAAATAAATATGTTATTTCTCCATATATGATGCATATTGTGGAAAAAGGCCATTCATTCTTGTGCTAATACTTAAAAATTATGCAGGTTCTGTATCACGACTTTGATATCTTTGCCTCTTTGGAGATTCAATGAATTTCAGTGATATTTTTCTTTATAATGAGGCCATGAAAGGCATTATAATATCTATGGAAAAAACACCTTCTTGAAATGCATAAGTAAAAACTGCAACTTTGTTGTATGCATGTAACTACATAGCTTTCTCATTAACTAAATGAAAGATTGCAATTGGTCATCTGAAGCAAATAAAAAAGATATAGAATACATTCTTCTCAAGATTATTAATGAATTAGTAATATACACATAAATCATATTTGTATCTGGCTAGAAGATTAAGTGGGGAGGAGGTTTCACTACTTCTTGAATATTTTTGGGTAGGTAGCATCCTTTATATGAGTTTATATCTTTCCATCACGTGAACAGCCTAGACAACAATCTTGTGTTTTAGGAAATAAGTTCATAATTCCATAGTCAGTGGCATATAGGATTTGGCAAAAAGCATTTTTAGGCTGTGAAGATGAACTTTTGATACTAATGAAACTTTCCTTAAATATCTTATACTTTTATCAGCTTTTACTATTTGTTAAAAATATGTTTAATTATTCTTAAATGTGCAAATATGGATAATTTTTTAAAAAGGCTTTTTATGAGAATAGTGATCACCAGTCAATAATTCAATGTTTAATTGATCTAATTATGTGATTTTACATCGTTTTTATTGTGGAATAGGATTACTTTGATTGTGTTTTGTTTATAGGTGTTCGAAGCCTAAACAAGCTTAATTGGAAGTCAAAGAAGCCAAACACGAAACTACAAGGACTAAAGATGTAAACTTCAAAAGTTACAAAAAAGGCATAAATTTAGGTATACCGTCGTATGATATGCCGGGTATGGGCGTATAATACATCGATCTGCGTATGAGCGGCATATAAGTGGGCCTATTTGGAAAAAGTTACAAAAAGTTCGGCATATGGAAGCTGAGGGGGGCGTATGATACGCCGACCCTGGGCGTATCATACGCCGGTCATCAACAAACACCCGGATTTTGTGGATCTTGAAGTTTATTTAAACACATCCAACCCCAATTCGAATGAGAACTTTTCCCAGCCTAAATCTAGCAAATTCAAGGTATTTTTGGGTGCTTTCAAGCTTCCCAACACATCCCAAATCATCGTTGATCATCATCAAAACATGATTGAAGATTCGATGAAGACCATGAGTGGCTAGTTTATTTGTAAATGCTTTCGGGAGTACAATTCTTGTCAAATGAGACAATTGGTATGTTTGATTAGGTTTTTGTATTGAAAAATGTATTAGTGAATGAAGCAATATGTTTGATTGATTTAAAAAGATTAACCTATAAATAAAGTTGTTTGCTTGATTATCAATTTTCGGTTTCCTTGCATCGTGAGCTTATTAAGAAAAGTAGACAACGTGATATAGGTGAATTGGTAACTTTGTGAATGAACGAGTCTTAAAAGATTGTTCCTTTGTTACCACTTTAATCAAAAGCTAAGATCTTGAAGTATTGTTTCTTACGAATCCTAATTAAAAGTATCAATTGTGAATCTTGCGGAATTGGAAACCCGGAAGTGGTTGTTTCTTATTATTTAATCAAATTCGTTTTAAAGTTTGTTGCTTTTTGCAATTGTGTTCTTAATTTCATCCAAAGTTTCAATTTTTAATCTTAAAGTTTGTGTCTTTGAGTTAGTCGAGTCATATCGTTAAACACTTTCCACATATTCCCTGTGAAGACGACCTTACTTACCCTTACACAATAAAGGTAGCTAAGACCGACATAATAACTTGTTTTTGATCGAGTCTCGATAACCCAGATCAGATAGCATATGTATTCTGAACTTTGCTTTGCACCTTAACCTTTGAACACTTCACTTGTATAGAAAGAGGTTAATTTTTGCATTACATTTCACCCCAATACTTAATTTAATCGATCCCATGTTTCAGTATTTCAACCCGTACACCTTCTTATGATTTTGTGGTTGCATTGGTATAGCAGTGATAAAGTAATCACTGATTTTTATTGTTTTATGGTTGTATTAGTATAGGTACTTATCTTTTAATGTTAATTTAATAAGTTGTGCTTTGATTAGACTAACTATATATTTTTCTCAAAATGTAAAGAAAGTAGCTTTGACTAATATATGGTTTATATTTCAATTTTTACTCACTGGTTAAACGAGTCAGACTTTGTTTTTTGTTTAAAAAACAAAGAAAACTAGATATAAAGGAACTGGTCACCGGACATGTATAAAACTAGTTATATATACCATTGGGATAATGTCTTTTGTTACGTTTGTTATCTTTGTTCAAACCACATTACAAGAAGCTTTTTTTGGGTGTTTGATATTTACATTTTAAAGAGCTGCCATGTTTGTTTACAAAAGGTAGTTTTAAGGTTGGCCTTAATCATAAAAATTGATATTGTGCAACATGCATGACGCATGCTTAATAGTTACATTTAAAAGCATAGGATGTTGTATCTTTAGGTTGTCATGTTGCTTTCTGTCAAGTGCTTGTTCAAGAACGACAAAAGATTGTTATAGTGCTTGATCGAAGCATCGGAGCACGATGCGAGTGAAGTATCAAGAAAGTATAGAAACACAATAAACTGGAATGCATACTTTATTCATCGAAACAAATGGCCTTAAATAGCCAGAGAACAGAAAACGTTCAAAATACATAACAAAACAAGAGACAAATACGGCTACCTAAAATGACTCCAACAACCTACCAAGACTTGGTATTATCCCACGTGACCCACAAACCATTATCCCACGTGACCGACAAACCCAAGACTTAGTTTATTAAACAACCCAACAAACAGAAAAGACAAAACAATAAAGTACTTCATGCAACTCCAATAATTCCTCCCCTAAACAAGACCTCCTTTACCTTTGTCTTGTTTAACAACACATACCCCCATTGCTTCACGTAACTCACTGTAAGTTACTTCCTTGACTGGTTTTGTCATCACATCAGCCACCTGATCCTTGGTTCCACAAAACACCAGCTGAACTACCTTATTGCTTACCAACTCTCTTAAAAAATGATAATGAACATGTATGTGTTTCGTTTTTCTATGCATGATTGGATTTTTTGCCAATTTAATTGCAGAAGTATTGTCACAAAAAATTGTCACCATACCTATCTTCTCTTCCATTTCTTCTAATAAACCCTTCATCCACACACAATGACATGCACTTACCCCCGCTGCTATGTACTCTGCCTCGATTGATGATAAGGTAACCATGTCCTGCTTTCTAGAACACCAACACTCCGCTGCACCACTTAACAAACACACATATCCCGAGGTGCTTCTTCTATCATCACCCTCCCGAGCATAATCACTATCTGTGAAAACTGTTAACTCACCTTTCTTCTTCTTATCATATCTTAAACCGTAACCATAGGTTCCTCTAACATACCTTAGTATTTTCTTAGCTGCAAGTAAGTGATCTTCTTTAGGTTTCGCCATAAATCTAGAAATGAAGCTTACCACATACATAATATCCGGCCTGGAGACAGTCAAATACATCAGACTTTTGACTAAACTCTTGTACAATGAATCATCAACATCCTCCCCTGATCCATCCTTGGTTAATATGGTCCCTGGAACCATTGGTACTCGTACAACATTAGCATCTTGCATCTTGAACCTCTTGACCACCTCTCTAGCATATTTTTCTTGACAAATTGTGATGGCTTCATCTGTTTGTGACACTTCCACTCCTAAAAAATATTTCATCTGACCCAGATCAGTCATTTCAAACTCCCTTTTCATTGATTCCTTGAAGCTATCACATATCATCTTGTCACTACCTGCATAAATTAGGTCATCCACATACAAACTAACCATTAAGGTCTTATTCCATACCTTTTTGAAGAACAAAGTATGATCATAAGCACTTCTCTTAAAACCTTCCTTCTTAAAATATGCTTCAATCCTATGGTACCAGGCTCTTGGTGCTTGCTTCAAACCGTAAAGTGCCCTTTTGAGTCTATACACCTTATCTTCACTTCCTTTCTTGATAAAACCCTGAGGTTGTTCAACATAGACGACTTCATTTAACTCTCCATGTAAGAAAGCACTTTTCAAATGTAATTGGTAGACCATCCAATTTCTTCTTGCTGCAACTGCTAGAAACGTTCGAATAGTATCCCATCTCGCCACAGGTGCAAAAACTTCATTATAATCAATCCCATATTTCTGTGAGTAACCCTTAACCACCAACCTTGCTTTATATTTCTTAACTTCACCTTTCTCATTTAGCTTTGTTTTAAATACCCATTTAACTCCTATAGGTTTGATTCCTGGTACAGCACTAACCAACTCCCACGTATTATTATGCTCAATAGCTTCTATTTCTGATTTCATTGCTCTTACCCATTTGCTTTCTTTAACAGCTTCATCATAACTTGTAGGATCTTCTAGGGAACTAAAAAGAGCCATTATGTCTTCTTCTGTATAACTTGTATAATAATCCTCCATCCAACCTGGTTGCCTTCTAATTCTACCCGATGCAACAATATTAGAGGTGTCATCATTCTGTTGGTTTGACTCAGTGGTAACAGAAGGCCGGGTTGCAAAAAAACTAGGGACATTATTGTTATTTTCTTCACTGCTTTGCACGTGATCTGAGCTTTCCCTTTCACTTTCTTCATTACCTTGTTGTGTACTCACATCATGCATCACTTCCAAAGTATGTGCTGGTCCCACTTCGATCAAAGGAGAGTTATCTTTATGTCACTCTCTCCTTCCACAATTAACTCTTGCCACTCTTCTTTATTTTCTTTCCAATCCCACTTCCCTTCTTCATCAAAGATGACATCACGACTGATTACAATTTTCTTGTTGATAGGATCATAGAGTCTATAAGCTTTTGACTCTATGCTAACTCCAAGAAATATGCACTTATGACTTTTATCATCTAATTTAATCCTTAATTGTGTTGGGACGTGTACATATCCAATACTCCCAAAAACCCTACAGTAATCTACCTTAGGTTTTGTTCCTTTCCATAATTCCTCAGGTACCTTACTATCTAGTGCACGACTTATGCATCTGTTTAAAACGTGACATGCCCAATTAACTGCTTCAGCCCAGAAATGCTTAGGCATTTCCTTTTCTGACAAGAGACATCTTACCATATTCATGAGAGTCCTATTTCTTCTCTCTGCAACCCCATTTTGTTGGGGTGTGTATGCTGCAGTTAATTGTCGTTTTATACCAGCAATTTCACAAAACTCTTTAAATTCATTGGATGTGAACTCACCACATCTATCACTCCTTAAACACTTGATAGTCTTACCTGCCTCATTCTCTACAAGTGCTTTAAATTTTTTAAAGCAAGTAAAAACTTCTCTTTTTGCAGATAACATAAAGGTCCAGGTCTTTCGAGAAAAATCATCTATAAAGACCAGAACATACCTCTTATTACTTTGAGAAGTGGGGCTGATCGGTCCGCATATGTCTGTATGCACCAACTGTAACTTTTCTGTTGCATGCCACCTGCTTTTTTTTGGTATTACTTCTCTATTCTGCTTCCCTATTGTACATACCTCACAAACTTGAGTTCTTTCAACTACTTTGGGTAAACCTTCAACCATCCTCTTGAACTACATTGTGCGAAGAGATTTATGATTCACATGAGCAAATCTCCTATGCCATAAGTCATCTCCCATACTCACTTGCATACAAGTTACAGGTTGTGTGGGCGTTGCATAGACCGGAAACATACGATTTTTGGTCATTTTTGAGGTCAGAAACAAGCCCCTCTCTGGATGATAGACTTTACATGTTCCTTTGTTGAAGATAAAGGTTACATCCTTATCTTGTAGTTGACCAACGCTTATTAGATTTGAGGTTAAATCTGGAGCAAAGTATACCTTTGTAATTATTTGAGTTACTCCATCAACCACCAGTTTCACATCACCGATCCCTTTGATCTCTAACCTCTTGTCATTGCCCAACTTAACCGAATGGGTAAACTTCTCGTCTAGCTTTGTGAACCATGATTTGTTACCTGTCATGTGGTTAGAGCATGCAGAGTCTAGAAACCACAGTCGTTCTTTACCCTCTTTTACACTGTCGGATGACATCATCAACACTTCTTCTTCCAACTCATACTTTTCTAAGTCAACAATTGCCATCAACAGTAACTCTTCACTATCATCGTACTCCACATAGTTTGCTGCTCTCTCTTCTGCGGGACATTCGTGTGGAAATGTCCAAGCTTATGACATTTATAGCACTCCACCTTACTCTTGTCAAAGGAGTTTCTTCCTCGTCCCCGGCCTCTGCCTCTGGTATAACTTGATCGCCCCCTGCCACGACCTCGACCATACACACCATCTTGTTCAACCTTAAGTACTTGTTCCTCTGTGGACTTCCTTGTTAGCTTCTGCTCGTGAACTAGCAAAGAACTTTGCAATTCGTCAACCGACATGGAATCCAAGTCTTTTGACTCTTCAATAGAGCACACAATGAAGTTGAAGTTTTCAGTAAGCGTTCTCAGCACCTTCTCTACTATCTTCACGTCAGTCATGTCTTCTCCACACATTCTCATCTCGTTTGCAATGACCATGACTCGTCCAAGGTAATCAGTCACACTTTCTCCTGTCTTCATCTCTAGCATCTCAAAATTCCTCCGAAGCCTTTGTAGTTGAGCCCGCTTAACTCGTGCTGACCCTTGGTATTTTGTTTTCATTGCGTCCCAAATTTGTTTGGACGTCTCCTTCTGAGTTATTGTTTTCAGTATTGCCTTATCAATAGACTGAAACAAATAATTCATCACCTTGAGGTCTTTCAAACTGTTTTCATCATAGTGTTTTTGCTGTGTAGGAGTAGCTTGTTCCCCTGGCTTGATCACCGCATACCCGTCGGACACTACCTTCCAGCATTCCCTAGATCGAATGAGATTCTCCATGACCATACTCCAGTGGTCATAATCTCCATCGAATTTTGGTACGTGAGTTGCCTGGAATTGACTCGTCTCCTCTGTCATCCTTCTATTGATCACAGCAAGTTTTTCTTCTTCACTCAGCACTCTAATGGATCTCACAATCGTGCTCTGATACCACTTGAAGTATCAAGAAAGTATAGAAACACAATAAACTGGAATGCATACTTTATTCATCGAAACAAATGGCCTTAAATAGCCAGAGAACAGAAAACGTTCAAAATACATAACAAAACAAGAGACAAATACGGCTACCTAAAATGACTCCAACAACCTACCAAGACTTGGTATTATCCCACGTGACCCACAAACCCAAGACTTAGTTTATTAAACAACCCAACAAATAGAAAAGACAAAAACAATAAAGTACTTCATGCAACTCCAATAGCGAGGACTGGCGTGGTGCATGAGATGACACCTCAAAAGATGAGGCAGATGACGATGCGGCTTCCGAAACAACATCACTCATACGTGCTACGCTTCTGTTGTGGCTAGTAGAAGAACAGCACACGTACTTATTAGATATTATTGGACTACCATAACTCTATCTTAGTAATTTATTGTGTATTAATGTACATTTTATGTATTAATATAAAACTTTTTTGCTACTCTCGAGGTATGGGAGAATCATTTATTCACATGGTATCAAAGCGACCTTCTCTTTCCCCACCACTCCATTCGTCTACCTTCTTCCCTATCTGTCAACTCTCTGCAATCCGATGGTTGTCTCATCTTCTATAGTTCTATGGATACAACTATACCTATGAACTCTAGCATGCACATGATAACCAACAAGTTAACTCTCCTGCTACTCTCGGGGTATGAGAGAATCATTTAATCACTTATATAACAATAATACACACCCCAACTAATGTTAGTCAAAGGCGACAACAAAACCTGGTCGCCCCGCAAGACACCATACACCTGCAAACTTACGTATCTTATAACGTCACAGACAAGCCGACAGAGATTGACAACAAAAACATATGGAATATAAGGGTACATGACACCAAACACACACGGTACAAGAAAAATATGTCGAAAAAACACATGACTAAGAAAACATACCAGCATACATTATCCACGCAAAAAAGGGGTACCTACGTCCTCTTCAAACTCCGCTGACGCGAAACAAAATTAAGAGCACCCAACAATCAAATTCCATATCATAATCCAACCCAATGTTAAAGCGTACTTTACTCATAAGTTCGGCAACAATAAAAATACACCCGTAAGGACGCTAGCAACATATTCATCATTCAACCAGATAAACACCACAACATGAACGATCATACAAACATACACTGCTGCAATCCCTTAATCATACCCAAACAAAACAGTTTGACACACACTACACCTGTAGAAACATAATCAGAATACTTTAAAAAAAATAAGCCATCAAAAAGCAAGTACAATATATGTTAAGAAAACAAAGCTTATATTGTTCATCCATTTAACAGCAGACTTTGTGTAACAGGCAACCCACAAACCATCTTAAGTGTTCTAGCGCAAATCAACCCATATTAAAGGAAATAACAAAGATCAACTAACCTAATTACACAAATAAACCCATTAAAAGTATATAACAAATAATTATCACAACCCGACCGATAGCAAAATCATCGAGACGGATAAAGGTGAATCGATTGTTCATGCACATGTTATTCAAAGCATTGAAATATTAGTAAATGTAAATTTTATTAATTCTAAACATCAGACCATCATTCAAAAACCAAATACAATTGAAACATAATAACATGTCTTTATTATTAACTAGGTCCAGTAACCCTAGTTGTACAAGCAGCTTGAAATCCAATTAAACAACATTTTTTGAAATTATGTGAAAAATAATATAGTTAACTAAAAAATTACCCAGTGAATAAACATAAGTTTGCATACATGATATATATATTAAAAATGATTGAAATAATTCAATTCTTATAACATGTCAAGACTTATAAGGCAATTGTAAAACATATAAGATAAACCATAAACAATCAAACTTAATGACTAAATTGACTCAGTCCTCAAATGAAGTCTTAGTTAATAAGACACACGTATGAATCTGATTTCAATCACCTTCGAATAATCAAATGGAGTGAATGTGTCAAGCAAATAGATCTATCATTGTTCTTGTGGTTTATATAAATTAATAATTATGCTAGAATAAATGTTTATCTACTTATGGACACACATTACAAGTAATAACATCACATGAATATGAATTGAATTTTGAAGAAAATGAATCAAAAATAAACACTTGATTGAATAAGTTCACATGATTTTTACCAAATTATAAAACATAAGAAACGGGACTATGGATACTCAGTTGTTAATTGCAAGTGATTAGAATAACAAAATGTTAGAATAAACACTAAAGATTTTCTCGTAAGTATTCGTGTCATAAGTTAGATAAATAAACTATTTTGAAATTCTAAGGTCGATTTGAGATCTAGGGTTTCAGATAGGGATTTGAGAACTTAACAAATGATTTAAAATAGTATAATTAATTTTGTTGTGTAACTTGATTAAATAAAATATAATAAATTAATTATTTAATAAGATTTGAATTTTTAATAATGATTTATAATAAATGTGGTTGAATGATTAAATTTTACTTGAATAAATGTTTAATTTATAATATTTTAATAAATAGAATTTAAATATTAAAGTGTGAAAAATAACTAATATAATAATTAACTATTTAAATAAATTGAATTTGTAATAGATTTTTGATGATTGGTTAATATGCATGCACTTAGCATAGTTAACATTGCATTTTTAATATATTTTATATGTCGAACAATATTACTTTGTTGCGTGTTTGAAATGTAGGATAAATGAAGCTTAACGGACATTATTTGAGTAGGATACAAAGGATACGAAGACTACGGGTTGAAAGGTGCTGAAAATAAAGAAAACTGTGCAAGTTGCAGGGAGGCCGTAAGCTACGGCCTGAGGCCGTAACTTACGGCCCTGTATCAACACCGTCTGTGAACCCCGTAAGACAGAAGGTTTGGCCATCTGGTTGAAGGTAGGCCGTAACCTACGGTCTATAGGCCGTAAGTTACGGTCTAAGGCGATATTTTGGGGGTTGTTTCAAATTTCAAAACCTATTTAAACCCTAACATTAGGGTTTCGAAAAGATACTGCCCCCCAACCCCAAGAACGAATCTTGGAGCATTTTTGAGTCATTAAAACCCTCTCTAATCATCAAGTGATCGAGGATTCGTATGCAAAAAGACAAGATTGAAGCGATTATGATGAAGATGCAAGGCTAAACCACCCGTGATCATCCCTGGGTGGACGGTTTATGATTGGATTATGCATGCGTATGTGTTTACCTAGTCAAGACATAAACTTTGATTGTTTAACAACTTTTATTCGTTTATGTGTTTTGAACGATGTGTTGATTAAAGATTCGTGTTAGTTGATTTGATTATTACTTATCAAGTTATCAGTTTTACATTGTTAACCATTGAGTAGTAATTAGGTTATCTTCATTAATTGGTGATTGCAATTAAAGTTTCTAGATTGTGGCATTAGTTAGTTTACTAGTTAATTTACATCATCGGATATCAAGTTCGCAATTACTTTTCAACATACGTGATAAGCAAGTTATGTCTATGTAACTTCAAGATTGGGTAAAACATTAGCTATATATTCATTTACATTCCTGAAACCCGGGTGTGATCCCTTTTCATCGCAATAATTTTCAACCAAGTCCAAGTTTCGTCTTGCTTTATAAAGTGATTATTTTTATTGGTAATTTCATTTAGTTCTAATTTACAGTTTAGTGACAATAGTAAGTAAGTAAATTTTGAATCAGTTACGCGTGACACCATCCACGGACTCCTCGTGGGATCGACACCCTATTTACCCTAACTAGTTAAGGTATTTAGGAATCATAAAACAAGCAAAATTCTTTTCTTATTTGATCGGGTCTTCGACACCGATCAAATTTTGGCGTCGTTGCCGGGGAGACTGTGCGCTTGGTGTTTAGTTTAATTGATTGCTTTAGTTTTTATTTTGTTTAATTGCGTGTGTTTTGTTGTTTTGTTTTTCTTTCTGTTCTTTGTTACGCTTGGTGTGTTTCAGTGTGCAGGTGACAGGTTGCATGCATACTCGTTATTCGGGTCGGAAATCACCACTTGTTTTTGATCCAGAGATTGAGAGATCAGCAAGAGAAAATCGTGTTTTGCATAGATCGGGAATTCCAGTACCACCAATTTCTCGTGCCATTGAACAAGCAGCTTCTAGTTCATCTCAGTCAGTAGAGATGGAACCGATAGATATCCCACAAGGAGGAAATGTAGCTCCGAACCAAAACCCACCCGTGAACCCTGATAATCTGAATCCACCCCCACCACCGAATAACAACCGCAACACCTTGAATCAACCACCACTCAACAATAACATGAATCAAAATAACCGTAATCAAGGAGATGACTTTGATCATGTGAGCATGCATAGTGTCCACACTGGTGATGAAGATTATGAAGATGAGTGGAATAACAATGAAGACCCATATAATGATGCAAATTATGATGCTTGGGAGGGACATTTTGGTGGAGGTGATGGATATAATGGAAACCATAATTGGAGAAATGACCAATACGGGTGGAATGCACCACCTATCAATCAACAACGGGGTGGAGTTAATAATCATAATGTCAACCAACAAAGAAGACCTCAGAGAGCTCCTGTACAAGGCGTGGATAGTCATTTCAGACCAGCTATTTCTGAAAACCCGAATCCTTTTGCACCTCCAAATCGTAGAGGAAGATCTTTTGACGTACGCCCTCACTATCTCACTATTCTTCCCGCGTTTAGAGGTACTGCAATAGAAGAACCATATTTACATCTTGCTGAATTTGATGCAATATGTAGCACTATCAGTGGAAATCACTTTACACAAGATGAAGTGAGACTGAGACTGTTTCAATTCACCTTGAAAGATAGAGCTAAGCAATGGTTTCTCACACTACCTGATAACAGCATTCATACCTGGCAAGAGATGCAAAGGGTTTTTCTTGAAGAATACTACTCTATGGGGAAGACTAGTGATGCAAGAGATGCCATTCGATCCTTTCAACAACAAGTGGGTGAACAATTTCATGAGGCGTTTACAAGATTCAAAGAGTTGATCCGCATGTGCCCTCATCATGGCATTGAAAGGTGGGAATTGATTAAGGCATTTTCAGATGGATTAACACCGGAGGAAAGAAAATATTTGTACTCCACAAGTAACGGTACGTTCTTATCTAATCATGAAGACATGGATTGGGAGTTTTTAGAAAGAATGTGCAAGAACTCCAAGGCTCAAGCTTCGGCTAGCAGAAGGTCAAAGCCTGCTCCAGCAAGATCAACTACCATTGACCATGAGACTAAAGAAAGAATTGCTTCTTTGGAAAGGCAATTGGCCAAGATGGGACGTGGGGGAGCCAAAGATGTAGCTTCAGTTGGATTTGATGTGTGTAATGAATGTGGGGAATTGGGGCATTTAAATGCAGATTGTCCGTTGTTGCTGGGACAACATGAAGAAGTGAATCAAGTATATGGAGAGAGAAAGCAGTTTGATATGAACTCCAATACTTATCACCCCGGATTGAGGAATCATCCTAATTTCAGGTATGGAAATGCTACTAACCAAATGAACCCAAACTTTCAAGGTTACAATCAAGGTAATCAGCCGTATCCAAACCGCCAACAAGGGAATTATCAGGGTAGCTCTCAAAGAAATTCCTACAATCAAAGTGGCTACAATCAAGGTGGTCAACAAAGCACATCTAAGAATTGCCAAGGTAATCAAACGGGAACATTAAGTAATGATGATTCTATAAACTCAAAGTTGGATGCATTTATGAACATGATGAAGGAAAATAAGAAGGAGAATGAAATAAGAGATAAAGCATATGAAGCATTGAATAAACAAGTGGGACAACTTGCACAAGATATTGCTCAAATTAGAAAGAACCCGGGCAAATTACCAAGTGATACAACAGTGAACCCACAACATCAAAGCTCTAATGGGAAACATCATGTCAATCAGGTAAGTACTCTACGTAATGGTAAGGTATATGACAACAAAGTCATCCCTCCACCACCTTTTGTAGAAGGAGTGGTGGAGGATATTGATGAAAGTGTAAATAGTGATGATGAGTATGAAACTGTAGTGTCTAAACCATTAAAGAAAGCAACTTTTTTAGAAAACACTAAATGGTTTTAAATGATGAACTAAAGGAAAACAAGGATAAAGGTGTGGAGGCTAATACCATTCCTTATCCAGCAGCTTTAATTGATCCGAAGTGAAAGCTTCATCTATAATAAAAGAGGCCCACAACAAGAAGAAATATGGGAAGTTTTCAAACAAGTTAAAATCAATCTACCTCTTTTAGATGCAATTAAACAGGTTCCTGCTTATGCAAAGTACTTGAAAGATAGGTGCACTCAGAAAAGAAACCATAAGTTTCCTAAGAAACTTGATGTGCCCGCAAATGTGAGTGCCATTCTATCAGGTGCCCTTCCACCAAAGCTTCGGGATCCAGGAGCACCGGTTATTCCCATTCAAGTGGGTGACTTTAAAATGGCTAGGGCATTGTTGGATCTCGAAGCCAGTGTTAGTATCCTACCAGGGAGTTTATATGACCAATATGACTTTGGTCCACTTCAAAAAGCCGAAACCACTGTGGTTTTGGCTGATCTTACTCTTAAACTCCCCCGTGGAATAGTAACCGATGTAATTGTAAAGGTGGAAGATTTTTACTATCCTGTGGATTTCTTGGTTCTTGATTATGCGGCTATTGATAATAACAAACAATCTAACGTCATTCTTGGCCGACCGTTCTTAGCAACCACAAATGCTCAAATTAATTGTAGAAATGGAACAGTCGACATGACATTTGGAAACCGTAAGTTAAGAGTCAATGTTTATGAAAATGCATCTAATTCTCCGGTTGGTAATGAATGTTTTATGGCGGACATTATTGACGGGTGTGATCCTTATAAAAATAGACCACCATGGACATCAAGTGGAGCCTCTACCCGAGAAAATTGACTCAAAGCTGAAGCCATCGTTAGAAAGTTTCCCAATTATGGAACTCAAGGAGTTGCCAAAGCATCTAAAGTATGCATTCCTCGGAAAAGACCAAACATTACCGGTGATAATCGCATCAGATTTAGAGAATGATCAAGAGGAAGCATGTTGAAGGTATTAGAAGAGCACAAGGCGGCAATTGGATGGACCATAGCGGATTTAAAGGTATTAGTCCATCAATTGTTATGCATAAAATTATTACTGATGCAGATGCAAAACCCGCACGTGACACACAAAGAAGGCTCAATCCCAACATGAGGGAAGTTGTCAAGAAAGAGGTATTAAAATGGTTAGATGCCGGAATCATTTACCCTATTTCCGATAGCACATGGGTAAGTCCGACACAGACGGTGCCCAAGAAATCGGGCATCCTAATTGTAAAAGATGCACAAGGTGAGCATGTTGCTACCCGACCCGTTACCGGGTGGCGGGTATGCATTGATTATAGAAAGTTAAACGCGGCTACCTCTAAAGATCACTTCCCGCTCCCTTTCATAGATCAAATAGTTGAGAAGCTAGCAGGTCAGAAGTTTTATTGCTTTTTAGATGGTTACTCAGGGTATAATCAAATTGCCATTCATCCTGATGATCAACAAAAGACAACGTTTACGTGTCCATATGGTACTTTCGCGTTTAGGCGAATGCCATTTGGACTTTGTAACGCCCCAGCCACCTTTCAAAGGTGTATGATGAGTATCTTTTCAGATATGGTTGGGGAGTCTTTGGAGATTTTCATGGATGACTTTTCAATATTTGGTCCATCATTTGACAGTTGTCTCATACAATTAACCAACGTATGGAAGCGATGTGTCGAAACAAATTTGGTTTTAAGTTGGGAAAAAAGTCATTTTATGGTTCAAGAGGGTATTGTTCTAGGACATGTCATTTCTAAACGTGGGATAGAGGTTGATCATGCAAAAATCAAAGTAATTTCAACTTTACCTCCCCCCACAATGTCAAAGGCATACGTTCATTCTTGGGTCATGCGGGATTTTATAGGAGATTTATAAAGGGATTTAGCACAATCACCAAACCGTTATGTAATTTGCTAATAAAAGATGTGCCCTTTGTTTTTGATGAAGAATGTTTAAAAGCTTTTACAACACTTAAAAGAAAAATTGGTTGAAGCCCCGATTCTGCAAGCACCAAATTGGTCATTACCATTTGAAATTATGTGTGATGCTAGTGATTTCGCAATCGGGGCTGTATTGGGGCAACGGGTAGACAAGAAACCCGTGGCAATTTATTATGCTAGTAAGACATTAGATGGTGCTCAATTAAATTACACGACTACTGAAAAAGAATTGCTTGCAGTGGTATATGCTGTTGATAAGTTCAGGTCGTATATGTGGGGAAGCAAAGTCATTATATATTCAGACCATAGTGCAGTGAAGTATTTGATGGAGAAGAAGGATGCCAAGCCAAGGTTGATTCGATGGGTCTTGCTATTACAAGAGTTTGATTTGGAGATATGCGATAAGAAGGGGTGTGAGAATGTTGTGGCTGATCATCTATCCAGAATTGTTATGGAAGCGGATGATACTAAAGCGATAAACGAAACATTTCCTGATGAGCAACTATTAACAATCTCCACTTTACCTTGGTTTGCTAACATAGTTAATTATTTAGCTGCAGGTATAGTTCCAGATCATTGGTCAAAGAGGAAAAGACAACAATTTTTAGCTCAAGCAAAGCATTACATTTGGGATGAACCGGACCTTTTTAAAGTTGGTGCTGATCAGATTATCAGAAGATGTGTGCCAGAAGAGGAAGTGCAAAAAGTGTTGACACTAACCCATTCGTCTGCATGTGGAGGACATTTTAGTGGTCACAAGACCGGGCATAAGATTCTATCTTGCGGGTTATTCTGGCCCACAATTTTTAAAGATGCTTCAATTTATGCTAAACAATGTTTAAGATGCCAGCAACTTGGTAGTATCTCCAAACGGGATGAGATGCCCATGAAACCAATCCTTGTAGTTGACATTTTGACGTTTGGGGGATTGATTTCATGGGACCACTCCCGAATTCACATGGCAATTATTATATTTTAGTAGCAGTGGATTACGTGTCTAAGTGGATTGAGGCCATTGCTACTAAAACAAACGACCATACTGTTGTTTGCAAATTTGTACAAACCAATATTTTTCAAGATTTGGCATCCCTCGTGTGATCATAAGTGATGGGGGGTCTCATTTTAAAAACTTTAACTTTGGAAAGTTGCTCAAACGGTATGGTGTAAATCATCGAGTCGCAACACCATACCACCCACAAACAAGTGGTCAGGTTGAGGTTTCGAATAGGCAAATTAAAGAGATTTTGCAAAAGACGGTAAGAACCGACCGAAAGGATTGGTCTTTACGTTTAAATGATGCTTTATGGGCATACCGAACCGCTTTCAAAACACCTATTGGAACCACACCATATCGCTTGGTTTATGGGAAAGGTTGTCATTTACCTGTCGAGTTAGCTCACCGTGCATTGTGGGCAGTGAAAGCTGTCAACATGGATTATGAAACTGCAGGTAAGGAGAGAAAGTTGCAGCTGTGTGAATTGGAAGAATTAAGGAACGAAGCATTTGATTGTGCATCGGCGTATAAAGACAGAATGAAAGCTGTTCACGATGCCAAAATCCGAAGGAAATTGTTTGAAGTAGACCAGAAGGTGTGGCTGTACAATTCCAAACTTAAATTCTTTCCAGGCAAACTTAAAAGCAAATGGACAGGCCCGTTTATTGTTACACGAGTTGGCCACTTTGGAGATATTGAAATTGAAGATCTGAAAGATCATACAAGGCGTGTGGTGAATGGTCATAGATTGAAACCATATTTGGAGGCGACTGACATCAACAAGGTACAAATGGATTCGGTGAAATTCCTTGTGGATTCACCAACATATGCGACAAACTAGTATATCAGGTACGGTCTGGCTGAAGACTTAAAACTTAGCGCTTTCCGAGAGGCAACTCGGAGAACTTTGTGGGTATGTTCACTAGAAACCCTCACGAGACTTAACTCGTCCGCTCGGGCCTACCGAGAGGTTTAAAAGGCTTGTTGCATATGCTAAATGCAACCGTGATTCCTACGAAAGTGAGTTTAGAATTTTATTTTAGATTCGTCAATTATTGTGTCTTTGTATTTGTGTAGTTGGTATGTTTTGCGTTTCAGTCTTTGGATGCATACTAATCCGCAGGTGGAAGCCTTTAGATTTTTAGGTAAATATAGGTGCGATTGAGGGCAATGCACAATTAGTGGGGGGAGTGGCAATGTTTTTCGCCGACTAAAATAACAAAAGAACTATAATTAGTTTTTCAAATATTTTCATGAGTTTTTCAAAAAAAAAAAAAAAAAAAAAAAAAAAAAAAAAAAAAAGGGGGGGGGGCCGTAACTTACGGCCTATGCCAATGCGGACGGTCCAAGCTTCTGCCTTACGGTTACCACAAACGGTCTCAGCATAACACAAGAGACCGTAAGCTACGGCCTTAGGCCGTAACTTACGGCCTGTCGAGGCTGGGCACATCTTGACCGCATTATTACATAAAAACCCGACCCAATCCCAATTTCCACAAACCCTTTTGTTTTTAACTCCAATCCACCACCAAAATCTCAGTTTTACTCATCCATCTTCACCTTCCTTCTCAAAAACACTCAAGAACCCTAGTTCTTCCCCCTCACATAACTTCTTCAATTCTTCATCAAAACATATGAAATTCATATGCATCTGGGCTAATTTCTCGAGACAAACACAACCCATGGTGTAGTTTTCTCCAATTCATGGTCGTTTGTTAGATCTAGTTACAAGAGGACTCGAGAGTTTTGGGGGTTTTGGTGACATTGTTGTCAAGGTTGCATTTTTCTTTGTAGACATCACTTTAACAACAACAAGGTATGTTATTTACTGATTTTCGCTTATCATTGAAGGTACTCACTTACTTATGATGATTATTGAGTAAATTTATCGGGAACATGGCATGTTTTGCGTTGTTGAAACCATGAATTACATGATGTTAGTACACCTAGGTTGCTTGGGACATATCACAGTTTTACATTAATTTGTAGAAATTAACGAATGGTTGATATCAATGTGGTAGTAAGATTCAAGTGTGGGGAAGATTTTGGGTTAAAGGTTACTTGTAGGTGTTATTATTGTTATATCTTTCGAATTGGCATGTTCTATGTGTATAATGGGAGAACCTTGAATGGTTAATGTCTATAGTCAAAGGGTGAAATGGTATCCAGGTTGGTCACTTAGTTCATGCTGCTAAGAATGTGTTATGTTGAGAATTATGATGATTACAAACACAATGAGTAGTAATAAGATATATGCCACTTTTCTTTGATGGAATTGGTATCTTTGTTAAGGTTTAAACTCCTTTTTCAACAAGTAAAAGAAGCATGTAAAAGATTATCACTAACGACATCATAAACTATCATACACGTTAATTACTGATAAGTAACTTAATCATTGTTTGATTGCAGGATCGATGGCAGGTAATAACCAAAAAGGTAAAGGGAAAGCGGTTGCTTCGACATCAGGCACTAAAAGGAGGAAGTTTCCCGAATCAGATCCACCTAGGACTGAGGAAGAAGACATTGATATGGAGGAAGAAGAAGAGTCTGGAGATGAGGCAGAATATGATGAGGATGGATTACCCAAGTGGAGAAAAAGTAGACGTTTATCCTCATTTGCAGAAGAAATTCAACCTTTACTGTATCATAAGAAGATGAGGGACATTAAAGGGTCACTTCAATCCCTCTTGATCTGTGAGAGGCAAATTAATCAAGATCATTTTGAAAATTCGGGATTACTGATTGCTTTACAAGATTGGGATGGGAAGAACACATGACTTTTAACAATGATGGGAGCGATGACATTTACATGGATGCAATTATAGAGTGGATGTCAACACTTCAAAAGAAGCCAGGCAACAACCCACCGGAGACAATAGAGTTAGTAGGAAAGGTCAATGGCAAACCCGTAACATTATCATTTGAGATCTTGAGTAGAATAGCCAACTTCGACACGGGGGCCGAAGATGATGAACCATATGAGTATCCCTCCGATGCATTACTAGCTTGTAAGAAAGCCAATGAAGACACGTGGAGAGATATGATCAGAGAACTGTTTGTTGTGCCTCAAGGCACAGATGTAGCAAGATGGCCTCTACGTCGGCAACATCTCAAACCATTACCCAAGTTACTTATGATATTTTTAAACCAGAATGTAATGCCCCGACTAGGTGATAAAGGGTCAGTCAGATTGTATGAAGTGATGATTTTGCATGCTCTTGTGACGGGAACACCTGTCCTATCAGCCCGTCATCTTATCTTGTGGAATGTGTGGGAAACCAGAGAAAAAGCTGATAGGAAGTCTGTTCCACATTGTCGACTGCTCTCCAAATTGCTAAAAAGGGCTAATGTGTTGCCCCGCAGAGTGAAACCTCAGAAATTTAAGCACGTACCATTCCGCCTAGATACATTAGCAGCTACAGAATGGTTGTATCAAGAGACTGCACGTGTTTACCGGTTGACCGACAGAAAAAGTGGGCGATGCATGGAGGTATTGAAAGAAGATGCTGAGGAAGAAGAACGAGTGGAGCCGACAGCCGCGGCAGCGAGGATGTGCCTCGCGAGGACTGGAGACCTCATCAACGTAGTGATGGGAACGCAATAGCACAAGCGCGTCCCACTAATTTTAATCGATGGACTGACTGTGAGCAAATTATGTTTGACAGGCAAACGCAGGAAATTGAAGAAAATCGGAGGAACAGGCGAACAATGATGTATACTCAAGAGCTCTACCGGAATGAAGACTTCAGATATCATGAACAGATTCGACATTATCACGACTTCCAGCAGGGTCTGCCATACACCGAGAGGCCTCACCCGACTGACTGGCGATCTCCTGATCTTGTTCCATATGCGCAAAGCCATCAGATGCCCCATTACCCTCAATCAACTCCATCAGAATGGGTGCCATATGACACTAACATGGGTCAAGCACATGGTAGTTCTACTCAAGCCGACCCATATGACATGAGGAGCATCCAGCGGAGTTTGTATGAGAGCATGTTTGGTCAGCCATACCCCCGACCATCATATGATGGATGATCTTGCATTCTCTGATCACATGAGATCAGGTCCACGTGCTTTTCTCTGAATTTATGCTATTATGATGTTTAAGTTGTCACTTCTTGTTTTTAGTTGTGTTATGTGGACTGGTCGTTTTCTTCTATGTACTTGGTGGCGTAACAAACTTGTTGTCTTGGGAATGTGTTAATTTGCATTTTAGTTAATGTCGAGTCTCAGTATGCATAACACAATTATAAGGGATTTAACTTTGCACTTGGGGGAACTAAGGTCCTAATAAACTCATTCTACATTGGGGACAATGTAGTCCAAGTGTGGGGATGAGGTGTTTAAAATCTTAAAATTCAGAAAAGTTGAAAATATTTTGAAAAAAAAAAACAAATAATAATTGTGCATCAAACCTAATTTCTCAATGTAAATCGCTAAATATCACTTGCTTGTGTATAGGTAGAGATCCCTTGGCATGGTTAGCTATAAGTGACAGGAAGGTATGCCCAATTGGTAGTTTCTATAAAATTAAGTAGGATTGCCTTGTTAAGTATAACGAACTAGACAGTTGACAACATGCATGTGTCACATCCTTAACCCATTTTTCGTTTCCGTGAGAACTTGAGCCTAATTGAGCATTTTCCATGATATATCTAGTTGCTCTTTTCTTATTATATTTAGTGTTTACCATAATGTGCATCTATTTTAGAACTCGTGTAACTAATACATGTCGAGATCATGAACCATTACTTTGCACAAACGTGATAGAGGCATTAGGATAGCCATTTTGTTTAGACCATTTCATTTGACTCCCCTACCCTAACATTTTCCCCTTAGACGCCCCTTTGAGCCCCAACGTGTCATTTGAATGAGCCACATCATTAACCCTATTAAACCTTTAGTTTTTTTTAATTAAGTCGCGTGGTGAAATCCAATTTGTACATGTCTAAGTTGTTTAAAAAAAAAAGAAAAAAAAAGAAAAAAAAATTTGAAAAAAAAAGAAAAAAATGGCGATGTATGAGGTTAAAATGACCAAAGTATGAAGCAACAAAAAAAAAATAGTGTGAATTCCTGTAGTGTGTTCGGGTCAATGTGATCCAAGTTATAATAGTTCTTAAATTTAGCATGTTTGAATTGGATTTCATTCACCATCTACCACGTTAGATCCTTTTGCATACCCTTAACCCTAGCCTAATAGTACAACCCGTAAAAGACCTCTTGATTTGTGTATTGTAGTGCGTTAGTTGATGGAGATGTGATTGTTATACTAGCTTATGATAATAATGTGCATTACTGGTTTGAGTGTTCCAGATATACTAGTATATAATCACTAGTCCAGAAATCAACCCGAGAGGAGTGATCATTGTGAGAGGGTGAATGCATGTGTGTTGGAAACCGAAGGTAAGTTATGCTTGGTTAGGTAATCCTAAGATTTCAAACAAGCGGCTACTTGTTGGGTTGTCAATCTTGAATAATATAAACATTAGAGCCAGGTATGCCTTGGGATCTTAACTCACACAAGGTTAAGAGATTATTGATGCATTTGAGTAATTAGTGTTAAAGTGTACAAGAGAGTTTGTTTGAGGGCAAACAAAAGGGTAAGTGTGGGGATGTGATGATTGGTTAATATGCATGCACTTAGTATAGTTAATATTGCATTTTTAATATATTTTATATGTCGAACAATATTACTTTGTTGCGTGTTTGAAATGTAGGATAAATGAAGCTTAACGGACATTATTTGAGTAGGATACAAAGGATACGAAGACTACGGGTTGAAAGGTGCTGAAAATAAAGAAAACTGTGCAAGTTGCAGGGAGGCCGTAAGCTACGGCCTGAGGCCGTAACTTACGGCCCTGTATCAACACCGTCTGTGAACCCCGTAAGACAGAAGGTTTGGCCGTCTGGTTGAAGGTAGGCCGTAACCTACGGTCTATAGGCCGTAAGTTACGGTCTAAGGCGATATTTTGGGGGTTGTTTCAAATTTCAAAACCTATTTAAACCCTAACATTAGGGTTTCGAAAATATACTGCCCCCCAACCCCAAGAACGAATCTTGGAGCATTTTTGAGTCATTAAAACCCTCTCTAATCATCAAGTGATCGAGGATTCGTATGCAAAAAGACAAGATTGAAGCGATTATGATGAAGATGCAAGGCTAAACCACCCGTGATCATCCCTGGGTGGACGGTTTGTGATTGGATTATGCATGCGTATGTGTTTACCTAGTCAAGACATAAACTTTGATTGTTTAACAACTTTTATTCGTTTATGTGTTTTGAACGATGTGTTGATTAAAGATTCGTGTTAGTTGATTTGATTATTACTTATCAAGTTATCAGTTTTACATTGTTAACCATTGAGTAGTAATTAGGTTATCTTCATTAATTGGTGATTGCAATAAAGTTTCTAGATTGTGGCATTAGTTAGTTTACTAGTTAATTTACATAATCGGATATCAAGTTCGCAATTACTTTTCAACATACGTGATAAGCAAGTTATGTCTATGTAACTTCAAGATTGGGTAAAACATTAGCTATATATTCATTTACATTCCTGAAACCCGGGTGTGATCCCTTTTCATCGCAATAGTTTTCAACCAAGTCCAAGTTTCGTCTTGCTTCATAAAGTGATTATTTTTATTGGTAATTTCATTTAGTTCTAATTTACAGTTTAGTGACAATAGTAAGTAAGTAAATTTGAATCAGTTACGCGTGACACCATCCACGGACTCCTCGTGGGATCGACACCCTATTTACCCTAACTAGTTAAGGTATTTAGGAATCATAAAACAAGCAAAATTCTTTTCTTATTTGATCGGTTTAAAACAATTTGAGATAGTACACTTATAAATAAATTGTAATCAATTTTATTGATTTCTATAAAATTTTATAACTTTTAAAATATATAATGTGAACTTAGTGCTATAAATTCCTACCCACATACCACATCCATTGTTCTTATGTCCATTTCTCATTCATTTTTGGTTCCATTTTATGCGCATCGTATTTCATGTGAACTTGGTGCTTATAAAAAAATGTCCCTCACACACAAAATGAGTTCAAATTCACTTCTAACCTTACTAGTCTTCCTTTTGGGTTCCATCATTTTTCTGCAATGTCTCCCCTGCATTTTGTAACAACACACAAGTCCATAGGCAATGGACGCCCATCAAGAATTTGACAGACCCTAAAATCGTGTCCATTGGGGCGTTTGTACTGTGAGAATACAACAACAAGACCAAAAGCCACCTCGTGTTCAACAAATTGGTGAAAGTGGAGTTCTTTCAAGGATATGGAACAATGTACAACCAAACATTCAAAGCCAAAGATGGTGTTCGTGATATTAAACCTGTAACCTATATAGCCCTTTTTTTAAGATAACGTATATGTGCAAGTGCATTATTGACGTCTAGTGTTTTTTATACCTATTTAAGTGTAAAGAAAGTTAATTTATGAGAATTATTAAGGTATTAATAAAGATTAAAAGAAAGTTAATTTATGAGAATTATTAAGGTATTAATAAAGATTTTTCAGAATTATGTGCTTGTCAAGATTATTATTATTATTATTATTTATTATTATATTATTATTATTATTATTATTATTATTATTATTATTATTATTATTATTATTATTATTATTATTATTTTTAACCAGCTGCTTCTCTATCTACAAATTTAACAATGATTATACACATGTTTTTTTTTCATATGGACCATATCATCATAATGGTACAACTTCCTTTTGTTGAATTAACATTACTTGTGTGTTCTAACCTTAATAACTTACAGGTTAGATTAATGGAGTTTTTTCTTGAGATTTTTTATTTTAAGTATTATTTTACTTAAAATTGTATGAATTTAAATATTCAATTTTACATATATTTTGTTTTACCCTTATAAATTTTGTTGATGCGATTTATCTTAAGTTTATATAAAATACTTTGGATTTTTAAAATCTTTCTGTTTAATTTATTTGTGCTCTTAAAATTCATTTTCGTATATCTTAAAGTATATTTTTACAGCCACGTAATTTTTTCATTCTTTCTAAATATATCACGCAACATGTTTTTTTTATCTACGTTTCGGTTTTAAAAAACAAGGAGCTGCAACGTACTTGACTAGAATTGCTAGTTTATAACAAAACTAGTGTCAAAACCTTATCATTGATTCATTGGTGTTTTGATGAATAATGGAATGCACTAAAATTGACAACAACCCTCTTATTCCAAATGATCACGTACTTCAAATCGATCGATTTCCTTGCATTTATTACAAATATTCGTTGTAATCAAAGCCCAAAGGCACTACGCCTTGAAGAACCTTCGTATGCAGAAACCTTGTGCTGCACAGGATTTGTAAAGGTATTCGTTGTGATCAATAAGCTTAGTACGTAAACGTGAAAGAGATATATTATTAACTACAAGGTTGTCCTGGCACACATGAGAGAGTGCCAGCACAACTGGTGAGTTGTGGAACGTCTGATCCTGGTGCAGCTTCAATCATATGCTCTTGTTGTTCAGGGGTTAGCTGCGGGTCAGACCCGGACGGCACAAAGAACGCTCCGTTTTCGAATACGTCGAGTTCCGATGATCTCCAGTTCCAATTTTTCCACTCTTCCTCTTTGGCATTAGACCTCATTGTCACCTTCAAAACATATACCCAGAATAAGCTTAATGTCATTCCGAAGAAACAAAACATCATTTAAAACCGAAGAGGCGTTGGGAGTGCTTATAGTGTTTATTAAGGGATTACTACTGACAGATCTTTATAGATTTTACTTTTTTATTTTATTAGTTCCATCGGTAATTAATGACGGATCTAGTCGCCCGTCATGTTTTACCGATAATAGTGATCAGTTTTTTAGCAGTGTTATAGCCAGCTCTGGATACCTGTTTCAAATGACTTTCGTTGGGAGCACAAAATCGGTTGCCTTGGCTGAGAATAGTAGGATTCGAACTACCACCAATCGCGTATATTCCCCATCCTTTGTAATCGTTGTTAACGACTTGAAAGAAGCCGAATCGACATCTAGGCATTCGTTGGACGCATCCATCAAACCTGTTGTACGCGACCGTCACCTGCATAGATTTATCTTCGGTGTGCGAATCGTCTGCTCCAAGCAATATGGCCTGTTTGGTGCATTCTAAAGTTTAGTTAACTACACACATTAACGTTAGTACAAGATTCACTATTGTAGACACTTCTTACGTACTTTATCGTGACCAGTAAATAAGCAGTTGGATATGGTCACACCCGTGCTAGCTACCGTGACATCGATGAGCCCATCGGGACCTTTACTAATCGTGCAATGGTCGATCCATATCTTCGTAGAACTTTTAACGGTGATGCCATCGCCGTCACAACCCGATCTTCCTCCAAACCCGGGCATCTCTTTAACATCATGGATGTTGATCCCGTGAATAATGACATTGTTGACACCATGCATGGTGATACCTCCACCATACGCGATCTCAACATTCGCGCCTCTACCATCAATCGTCTTGTCGCTAGAGACGACAAGCGTGTGTTTCAAAGTAATCAACATATCCTTTTCAAACACAATCCACAAAGGCCTGTTCCGCGTGACGCCATAACGCAACGTCCCTGGCGTTGGGTTTGTGGCGTCTTCGTCTGCAGAACTGGTCACAATGTAGATTTCACCACCCGCTCCGCCTGTCGTCCCCTTTGCAAAACCAGCCACACATTCGACTAACGCCTGTCGGTTTTCCGCCCAATCGGGTTTGCACCTCCAACACTTGTCTATTATGTTCTTTGTGGCACATTCATGCAAGTTCCTCCTTAATGAACTTTCAAATATTCCAGAGAACAACTCGGGGTCGTACGCTTCCATCGCGTTGGCGTTGGTGTTCGCAGCGTAGTCCTCGGTGTCGGCAATGATAGATTCGGTTTCCGGTGACCGAGCTAGAAAAGACGGCATCATAAAACCAAAGGCCAGTGTGATAAAAAGAAGAACATAATGATACTTCATCGTGTGACTCTATTTTGACAACATTAATTTGACAAAACCTAAATTAAGTACCAAAATCTAGTCTTGATTAATGATGTTGTTTAAGGATTCTTGAATGAATCATTAGTGTTCGTTAATTATGTTTCTTGTGTGTGCATATATATAATATATGGAGAGCATACTATGAGGACCAATGCAGGAGGACGATACAATATTCATCAATAACCGGGTCAACAAGTATATAAAATGTGAGATAGAGAGCGTTCGTCGAAGTCCTCTGATAACTAAATAAAAATAAAAAATATTATTATATATTTGATGTTTTAGTAGTAACGTTAAGAAAATATGATTTAATCTTATAGAAATTGTGGTGATAGTGTTTACATAGTTGATAAAAATTTTTAATCCCACTACAAAAAAGGAGGATTCGCGAATAGTAAAATGGTCGTAAATGTCCATTTTCGACCTGCGTCGTCGCTAGTTTAACCTAGGTCGCGAAAACAACCACGACTATATTTCACAACTGAAAGTTTGAAATTTACTTGCGACAGACTTTAGTGATTGTAACTGGGTTTTTCTGGTTAAGTTTGTTGAATTTGGATATCTAGAATTCGAAAATCCGAATTTCGGATATCCGTACTTTGGATATGCAAAAATTTCAGATAGTAGATTTTATTATCCGAAATGGAAATTTCAGATATTTTGGATATCTGAAATTTCAGATTAAAATATTCAAATAGATATCCAATCTCTCAAATAAATGTATTATTTAATATTTGTTATTAAAAATTAATAACTTATATAAAAATTCATATTCGATATCTGATTTTTTTATAGAAAAATATCCTACTAATCCAAAAATCTGAAATTTACGTTTATTATTTAATGATTTGAAAACATATTTCGTATAATTCAGATGTCTGAAAGTTTTCGAAAACACTATCCAAATCCGACAATTTCAGATCTCTAAAATTCGAATATCCGAATTTTCGAATATTTCGAGTTCAGCATTTTGGATATATATTTCTATTTCGGTTTTGATTTAAATCTTTTTGCACACCCCTATTTCTGGGACCAAAATCGTGACTGATACAATTGACCAACAAATCATACTGCAAAAACATGTGATGAAGAGCGGATTCAATATTTTTATCACATGATGTGTAGTAAAATTTAGTGGAAATTACTCAGATTTCAGAAAAATGAAAATTTAGTGGAATGAATATGATAATCAAGAAAGTCAATCAAAGACATACTTGAGGATTCAATATATAAAATGGCCAAAAGTTCGTTTTAAAGTTCAAAGCCAAACTACATTCAACTACAACAATTATGAAGCAAGTGAAATCAAGATATGTTAAGACTTCCTCACTACAACAAAAAGTAGAAGGATAGAATTCGTACAATCAAATGTATAAGTCAAAGTAATAAGTCTAGTAATGGGTCTCATTTGACATAAATTATGCTAGTGCCACTTGATAGTCTCTTATTCTCCATGTAAGTATGTAATAGACATAAAATGTATGCAAAATATATCGCGTGTCCTACTTCTATTTGTGGAAAGGGTCGATGTTTATGAAAAAAGAGTAATAATAGTTTAATCAATCTTCATGTTTGTAAGTTTATTAGTAAACTTGTCCATTTTAGTATTTCTTTGTAATTTAACTTCTTTTGTTATTTGGAATTCATTTTTTCTTTTAATTTGTCTTTTTTCATTCTCTATTTTTTAGGGTTTTTACATTGTTTTACGTTTTATTTTTCTCTTATTTTCCCATTAATTACGACATTTAGTACTCTGGTTGTATCAACATTAATAAACAACAACGTATTATGACCATAAGTACCAAGAAAATTATGGTGACCGCCGCGTAGCGAAGGCAATAACTCTAGTTTCAAAGAATAAGAGCAAAGATTCAATAGGAAATTATTCAATATGAACACAAATGTATATTCATTATAATCCAATACATGTGAGCATAAACCACCTTTAAAATGTTAGCTAGTCCAACCATTACAAGTGTAATAGATCGAATCTAGTGACTAGTGGTTCATTTCCCTTACTTTACTATATACAAAATGAATTACAAAGAATTAACGTGCTTAACAAGGTTGTCCGGGCACACACGAGAGTGCACCAGCAGCATTGGTGAGCTGAGGGACAGATTCACCTGGTTCAGCCACAATCAACAGCTCCTTTTGTTCAGGGGTTAATGGCGGATCAACGCCCGATGGCAGAAAGATAGCTCCGTTTAAAAGCGCGTCTTTTTCCGATCTCCAGTTCCACTTCTTCCACTCTTCCTCCGGTGCATCAGCCCTCGCCAAGACCTTCAAAACACACGGTATATAAATAGCACGTTATAGGTGTTACAGTGATGTTATGATTATATGTGAAAGTTTAGGTGGTTAAATTAATGATTTTACATTTTTCTTAATAGGGTCATTGGGGGCTGCGAAACGGTTGCCTTGACTAAGGATAGTCGGGGCCGCGCTACCACCAATCGCATATGTTCCCCATCCCTCATAGTTGTTGTTAACGACTTGGAATAACCCGAATCGGCACCTAGGCATCCGTTGGTCGCATCCTTCGCTAAACAAGTTGAATGCGACAGTGGCTTGCATAGCTTTATCTTCCTCATGGGCGTTGTCTGCCCCGAGTAGTATTACCTGTTTACACATTGACATAATTCGAACTTCTCAAAAGATTTATGACAATTGGAGTATTTTTTTTCAATTTTGGGTTAGTCGCTATCTAAGATGATAACTTATGTATCTTAACGTTTACAAAACTAAAAATATCATGTTAGAATATGACATTTTGTCTTGTAGCAATCTGCTACAAGACAAAGTCCTGAAACACAATAATCTTGTAATATTAAAACTCCATGACGCATAAGTTTTCATCTTAGATATCGGCTAACTCAGAGCCAAAAATTTTAGAAATAATCCATGAATGATTACCTTATGGTGATGGGTGAACTTGCAGTTAGAAATGGTTACAAGTGTGCTCTTCAAGGTGACATCGATGAGCCCGTCTGGACCTTTACTAAGCGTGCAATGGTCGATCCATACCTTGGACGAGCCCGTAACACATATGCCATCGCCATCGGTCTTTTGTCGCAGTCCAGGTGGACCATCCGAGTTCTTAATCATTCCACCCGGGGTTTCTTTTATATCATGGATGTGTATACCATGAATGATGACATTTTTGACATTATAAAGAGTGAGACTTGCGCCTGTGATCTCTACTTTCGCGCCACGACCATCAATGGTCGTGTCGCTGGTTATAACAAGCTCTTGTGTTAGAGCGATGACCATATCTTTCTCAAAGGTGATCCATATGGGTTTGTTTTGGGTGACACCGGCTCGAAGTGTCCCAGGCTTTGGATTTGCTGCATCGGCGTCGGTTGGGTCAGTGACTATATAGACTTCACCACCCGAGCCGCCGGTGGTTCCCTTTGCGAAACCAGCAGCGCATTTCGCTAACTCTTGTCTGTTTTTGTCCCAATCGGGTTTGCACCTCCAGCACTTGTCGATTATATTATTTGCTGCACATTCAGCTAGGCCCCTTCTTGTTAAGTTTCCTCCCGAAAATAGAAGCCTATAAAAGAATTTGCATATCATATCTACCGTTAACAAACCTAGTTTTATAAGAATGAATAAAAATAATCATTAACTCACACTTGGTCATCGTCAACGCTTGCTGTATGTCGTGCAGCCTGCACCGAAATGACAAAGAACAAGCTGAAAAATAATACAACAACATGATGTTTCCCCATTAATGTATGATTATTCAATTCTTTTCACTTTAATTTTTTTCAAACTTTATTAACTATTTATTCTTTATTAATCTTTATTGTGATATCCTATGGGGAATCATTTCACTACACAAGCCAATGACTTGCTTTTCACGTTTCTTCTTTCATTTTTCATCTTTTAAAAAGCTAAAAGTTGTTTATATACTTTCAGAAATAACCGGTTTACCAAGAATTAGACGGTCAATAACTTGAGCCACAAGTAATGTGGGCCAATAGATAAAAGGACAATACTGAAATTAACGAGAGATAGAGAATGGTTTTCGGGGTACTTCAGAAATCTTGTTCACACCACGTGTCCTCTTCATATCATCTTGACCGATCGAAGAAAAAGGAATCGTTACGACACGTAATAGAGTGTTGTAATTGAAAGCGGGTCGATTGTCTAGGGATCATGAGAAGTTGATGTTTTTCGAAGGGTCGAACTACTGGCTAAGAATGTGAGACAACATACTGATAAATATATGGATAGAAATGATGAATATGTTGTTTGAGATGTATCTCTAACATGCAATATGTGAATGCCATCCAACATAACTACGCTAAGGTCTTGATTTGGCATATATTAATTCCAAGTGAAGCCACTAGAAAAAAGTCCCATTGTGATTTTGATGGCGCCTCAACCATTCACGCCGAATGTCATAGCACCAACATACGATAAAAGTAAGTTGTTCGATTACAAGCTCAACCCTGAAAGAGTGGCACGATTATAAGCTAATTAGGAACATGCTTTAATTTGTTAGTTAAGGCATCACGAAAGATGATGAAAAGGGTAGACGACAAGAGCAGGCGCGATAAGTTTTAGGTTGAGACTTGAGACTACGTTATGGTAAAACTTCTCACTAATAGTACTTAAGTCGGTTTTGGTTTTGGTTTTGGTTTGGGTTGAAGTTATATCGAACTTGAAAACGAGGTTGATTCTGGTTTTGATTTCGGTTGTTTGGAGGAGGGTTTGGATTTTGAGGTGGTGGTTGTTGAATAGGAGGTGGTGGTTGGACAGAAGGTGGTGATTGGTTATCTAGATTTTTCATTTGAGTTTAATTTGATAGATTATTAGCTGCTTGATCAATAGCTTGTGAAGTTGATGTAGTCGGTATCCCTAATCAATGCAAAACACGATTGTATCTTGTTGACTTCTCTATATCTGGATCTAACACTAGCGGTGATTTCATACCCGAGCATCGAGTATGCATGCAATCCTGTCACCTGCGCACTTATAACACACCCAGCGTAACAATAAAAATAAAGCAAAAAATTAAATTAAATTAAAAACAAATCAAATAACAAAACACCAAGCACATCGATTCCCTAGGAACGACGTCCATATTTGATCGATATTGAAATATCAATCAAATAAGTTGTTAAAATGTGTGTTCCTATTCACCTTAAACTAGTTAGGGTAAGCAGAGTTATCGATACTCGTGGAATTAATGGTCGTTGTGTTGTATATTGATTTACAAGAAAATGATTAACTAAATTATGAAAGTACTTAGACTATTGATTCTTGGTTATGAAAATTAGATTTTTAAATAATTAACAAGTTAACTAGGAAAACAAATTGTAAATAATTAAAATTGAATACGAAGACAGTTATGAGAAATAGTAATCCAATCCAGGATCCAGGTTTGGTTTTCGGTAATTATTTAGTCAAACTTGGTGCTTGGAAAATCCTTAATGAGGATTCTATGCGTATAATGATTAAGTTATATCGATAACCAATACTTAACAGGTCTTATTATACAATACTAAAAATTCAATTAGCAACCAAAACTTTACAATCATACAATTCGTGCAACATCATATGACATTCAAATAAAGGTTAACCAAAACGATTGTTTGAATTAATCAAAACACAAATTAAACTTATAAAGGAACTTAACTGGTTCTAAAGTGTAACATCCCGAGCGTTTGGGTCATATGTAATAGTTAAAATAAAAGAAATATGAACTTTATATTTTGTATATTGTTAAACGAGTAACTAATAAGTGAAATGACTATTCTAAATTTAAAGTTTTAGACGTGTTTTAGTGTCGTAAGAGACCGTTTAAATATATATAAATATAATAATATATTATATTTAAACGTGTTTTATTTTTAACGAAACTTAGGTGAACTCGTAGAGAAAAATAAGCTCGTCTCAACGGCATATTTGAAATTTTATAAGACGTTATATTTAAAAAGTTATAAGAGAAAAACGAAGTAAGCAGCTGAATTAATTATAATAATATAATAATAATATTATTAATAAACTTCATATCATCATACAGAAGAAAGAAGCAAGCACACAAGCACGTTAATTTCATCCCACATCGTTGGAGAAGTAGTTCACCTGCCCGCTTGCTTACCTTATATATAGAAATTTTAAGGTTGAGTTTAGATTATAAGTTTTCTTGGAAACGCTATATTATAAAGAGAATTCCAGGTAATCGATACCCCATTGGGTATTGTTATTAGTCGTTTTTGGAGCTCCGGGTAGGAGCGCGAGTAGGGAGACTCTACATCAAATTGTCGTAGATAGTTTTAGGGTATGTGTTCGTTTAAATTTATGTCAAGTTAATTATTATTTATTTTAGATTATTATTATTATTAGGAGTGGTTTTAGTATTATTAGTATTATTATTTTTTTAGGTGTTAGGTTATTGTTAGGAGTGGCTATTGGGTAGCCTAGCCTTAGTTAGGCATGGACTGATCACCCATGCTTAAACAAGGTAGCGTAAACCAATATCCAATCATTACAATAACTAGTTAGTTGTACCATTACCTAACCTAGGATTACTTAAACTGTATCAGGACCTAGAGATATTACCAGATTGTACTAGGAAAGGTTATCAACTGTTGGACAACTGCTAAACAGGTGAGTTCCTTTGAACTGTTTTCTAAAACGGGATGTGATGTTCTGATAACTGGTAATAATTGAAGAGTTGACTATCAATAGCATCTGTGATATGTGACAATGCTTGATAGGATGCTTGAGGGCTGCTTGTATGATTCTGCTTTAGCCAGTGGAGTTTGTATACATAGTCTGGTTATGTGAATTTATACTGTGCTTACTCTGTTCCTATCTGTTTGCCATGGTTATATCTGCTTGATGCAATAGTTAATATTAATATGTTTGAATTTTGAAGAATACTATGTTTATGAACTCACAAGTTTTATGCTGAGTCCCAAATGTTTTTATTTTATGGACACACAGCCTAGGTGCCAAGTGATTACAAGAATAAGAGATTATGGACTAAGCTTATGAGGAAATAAAGGACTAAAGTGTTGCCAAGGATTTGGATCTATTCTATAGTTAAGTTAATGTAATATTAGTATTGTATTAGAAGACAGATGTATAATACGTTATAATTTATAATTATATTTTGACTTCCGCTATGTATTCTCTGATTACTATGTGTTCTGTATATCTGATGCGTAACGCTCCCTAGGGTGTGTCTTGGGAGGCGGGCGTTACAAGTTGGTATCAGAGCCATAGTTTAAGTGAACTAGGTACAAAGATAGTATCTAGACTTAAACTAGGGAAGATGCTTTGAGATAAATAGATTAACTACTTAGGTACTGGGTAACGGGTTTTGGTAAAACATGGAGGATAATGGCTAGAACATTATAAGTGCAATAGATAAGCAATGACACCTGGCCACTGTTATTTCTTGTCTATCAGTACTATTATGTTCTGGATCATAATCCATCATGTGAATACTAATTCCCTGCTCCCTCATGTAGGTTTTCACTATGACAAGAGGAGGAAGTACTCATGGTAGGGGTCGTGGTAGACCTCCTAGTAGTGGAAGGCAAATCATGTCATTTGTGAATGATGATCATGAAAATATTCATAATACTGAATCCGAGGCGCAACAATTTGCTGGACCGCAATTCCAAGCGGCTGTAGCTAGTGTAATTAAAAATGCTTTGCCAACCATTATTTCCGAGGTTATGAATGCCTCTAGGGGGTATATAAGCAATGATAGTAATGGACAAGATGATCATATCTATAACACCAATGGTAATGGAGATGCTCCTATGAGAACTGAACCTAAGCAAGGTTGTTCTTACAAAGCTTTCAAGGGATGTGAACCTCCAATATGTGACGGAAAAAGAGATGCCATGGCTACCTTTCAGTGGATCCATGAGATGGAAGCTATTATTGAAATTAGTGGATGCACAGCCACACAAGTTGTCATGTATGCCACTCACTCATTCAGGTCTGAGGCATTGTTTTGGTGGGACCATGTTAAACAAGCTAAAGAACCTGGAATTGTTACCGCTTTGACATGGAATGAACTAAAGGAGCTTGTGATGGAAAAGTTTTGTCCTGAAGTTGAAAGGGACAAAATTGAAAGAGAATTCTTACAACTATAGGCCGGAACGATGACACATCGTCAGTACACGACCAAGTTTGATGAGATGGCTCGACTGCTTCCTGAGCATGTAACACCTAAGCAAAGCACGTAAAAAGATACGTGTAAGGGTTACCTCCTCATATTCGACAGTTAGTTAAGATGTCTGCCCCCAAAACCTATGAATCTGCAATTGCATTAAGTGCCATTGCATACGAAGAAGAAGGCATAATGACTGAAAACAACAAAAGAAAGAGAAACGATGATGGAAACCAGATGCCAAGAAAGGGCAGAAAGATCACACGAAATGAAGGGAACCGTATCAACAAACCATGGAGGAACGATAAAAGTAAGTCTTGGAGAAAGTATCAAGATTCCAAATGCCTTAAATGTCCAATGGGTGATCATTCACGAAAGAACTGCCCAAAAATTAGATGTTTCAATTGTTGGGAGTATGGACATTTCCGAAGTGATTGCAAGAACCCTCCACAAGCACAACCTGTGGAGAATCAAAACAACTCCAAGGGCCGAGTGTATATGTTAAAAGAAGCTAGGGATGAAACTATAGCTGGTACGTTTCTCATTAACAACATATATGCTAGAGTTTTATTTGATACTGACGTAAATAGAAGTTTCATTTCAACTGCCTTAGTACCTTATTTGAACTTAGTACCACAAACTCTAGATTGTGCATATATTATAGAAACTACCAGTGGAGAGCAAGATAAGATAAGTAAGATTTTTAAGGATTTTGTTATTACCCTAGTTAATACTAAATTCTCTGTAAATTTAATGCCGACCATTCTAAGTGAATATGATATCATTCTCGGGATGGATTGGTTGAATAAATATTGCGCTCGTCTCGACTATGAACATAAGACGATGACAGTACGTAAGCCAAATGGGGAAAAGCTACTAGTTCATGGAAGTGATGGAAATCCCACGACCAATATCATCTCAGCAGTAAAGGCAATGAAATGTATTCAGAAAGGATGCATAGCCTTTCTCTTGTGCATGATAGATGCTAAAAAGGAAATACAGATCAATGAAATCCCTGTAGTATGCGACTTTCTAGACGTGTTTCCAGAAGATTTACCAGGACTTCCACCTGATCATCAGATTGAATTTCATATTGATTTAGTACCTGGTGCTAAACCAATCGCGAAGGCTCCTTATCGTCTAGCCCCTTCGGAGATGAAAGAACTTATGAAGCAAATTAATGAACTTTTAGAAAAAGGGTTTATTAGATCGAGTTCCTCACCTTAGGGAGCGCCAGTATTGTTCGTCAAAAAGAAAGATGGTTCAATGCGTATGTGCATTGATTATCGAGAATTAAACAAGTTAACCGTTAAGAACAAGTTTCCTCTACCAAGAATAGATGATTTATTTGATCAACTTCAAGGAGCCAACTACTTTTCAAAAATTGATCTTCGATCGAGTTATCATCAGTTGAAAGTGCGCAAGAAAGATATTCCCAAGACCGCATTCAGGACGCGTTATGGGCATTACGAATTTTTGGTTATGTCTTTTGGACTAACCAATGCCCCTGCAACATTTATGAATCTGATGAATAGAGTTTGCAAACCATACTTGGATAAGTTTGTTATTGTCTTTATCGAACTTATTTATTCTAAGAACCAAGATGATCATGCCAGACATTTGAAAATGGTTCTAGAAACCCTTCGACAAGAAACGCTTTATGCAAAATTCTCTAAATGTGACTTCTGGAAAAGAGAAGTTCAATTCCTCGGTCACGTGATAAATGAGAAGGGAATACAAGTAGATCCAACCAAGATAGAAGCTGTGATGAAATGGGAATCCCCGAAGAATCCCAGTGAGATTAGGAGCTTTTTGGGATTAGCAGGATACTACCGAAGGTTTATTCAAGACTTTTCCAAGATTGCTACCCCTTTAATCTCTTTAACTCGAAATAATGTAAAGTTTAACTGGGGACCAAAGCAAGAAGAAGCTTTCAACCTTCTAAAACAAAAGCTTAGTAGTGCTCCCATACTTGCATTACCAGATGGTAATGAAGACTTTGCAATATACTATGATGCCTCATATAATGGTTTAGGTTGTGTGTTGATGCAACGAAATAAGGTTATAGCCTATGCATCACGACAACTAAAAGTTCATGAAAGGAACTATACTACGCACGACCTTGAATTGGGTGCCATAGTGTTTGCCTTAAAGATTTGGCGACACTACTTGTATGGTTATAAGTGTGTAATCTACTCAGACCATAAGAGCTTACAACACATCTTTAATCAAAAGATGTTAAACATGAGGCAAAGAAGGTGGATGGAACTTCTCAATGATTACGATTATGAAATCAAGTATCATCCAGGAAAGGCTAATGTAGTTGCGGATGCTCTCAGTCGGAAAGAAAAAGTTAAACCAATTAGGGTAAAAGCATTAAAGATAGATGTCAAGCTTGATTGGAAAGACCAAATCAAGAATGCTCAAACTAAAGCGTTGAAAGATGAGAATATTCAGGCTGAAAGAATGATGGGTAACAAAAAAATACTGACTCAAGGAACGGATGGAATCCTACGATTTGGTCAGAGAATTTGGATCCCAAAATTTGGGGGTATTCAGGGCAAAGTATTGGATGAAGCCCACAAGTCCAAATACACAATGCATCCCGAAGAAAGCAAAATGTATAAAGATATTCGAAATCACTACTGGTGGCCTAATATGAAAAGATCTATAGCCCAATACTTTGAGAAATGCTTAACATGTCTGCAAGTTAAGATTGAACATCAAAAAACAGCCGGCCAGTTACAACAATTGGAGTTGGCAGTATGGAAATGGGATAGAGTGACGATGGATTTTGTCACGAAACTTCCAAGAACACGAAAAGGATATAATGCTATATGGGTTGTGGTTGACAAACTAACTAAGTCAGCATATTTTCTACCCATAAGTGAGAGCTATCCAATAGAAAAACTGGCCAAGATATATATTGATGAAATAGTAAGTAAACATGGAGTACCTTTATCCATTATCTCTGATAGGGATAGCCGATTTACATCCAGATTCTGGACAAGTAACCAAAAGGAACAAGGAACCAAAATCAGTTTAAGCATTGTATATCATCCTCAAACTGATGGTCAGAGCGAGCGAACAATTCAAACCTTGGAAGACATGTTGCGTGCTTGCGTGATTGATTTTGGAGGTAGCTGGGAAGATCATTTGCCTTTGATCGAATTTTCTTATAACAACAGCTACCATTCCAGCATTAAAGCTGCATCATTTGAAGCCTTATATGGAAGAAAGTGTAAAACTCCCATTTGTTGGACAGAAATAGGGGATGATTAGTTGACTAAAACCGAAATTATTCTTGAGACAACTGAGAAAATCCAACAAGTAAGACAACAACTAAAGGCTGCTCAAGATAGACGAAAGAGTTATGCTGATAACAGAAGGAGGCCTTTAGAATTTCAAGAAGGAGACTATGTAATGCTAAAAGTCTCACCATGGAAAGGAGTGATGAGATTTGGTAAACGGGGAAAGCTAAGTCCCAGGTATATTGGACCATTCAAAATCATCGCAAGAGTCGGTACAGTTGCATACATGCTAGAATTACAAGAAACCTTAAGAGGTATTCACGATACATTTCATATATCAAACCTAAGGAAATGTTTGGTAGATCCAACACAAGCAGTGTTATTGGAGGACGTGCAAGTAAACAAGAAACTAAACTTCACAGAAAAACCGTTAAAGATTCTCGATTTTCAAGAGCGTAAACTAAGAAAGAAGGTAATTCCACTAGTATTAGTTTAGTGGCAAGGTCAGAAAGGGCCCGAGAAGACTTGGGAATTAGCAGAAGAAATGAAAGCCAAATATCCTAAATTATTTGAGTAGCCTTCGAATTTCGAGGACGAAATTATTTTAAGGGGATGAGAATGTAACATCCCGAGCGTTTGGGTCATATGTAATAGTTAAAATAAAAGAAATATAAACTTTACATTTTATATATTGTTAAACGAATAACTAATAAGTGAAATGACTATTCTAAATTTAAAGTTTTAGACGAGTTTTAGTGTCGTAAGAGACCGTTTAAATATATATAAATATAATAATATATTATATTTAAACGTGCTCCGTTTTTAACGAAACTTAGGTGGACTCGTAGAGAAAAATAAGCTCGTCTCAACGACATATTTGAAATTTTATAAGACGTTATATTTAAAAAGTTATAAGAGAAAAACGAAGTAAGCAACTGAATTAATTATAATAATATAATAATAATATTATTAATAAACTTCATATCCTCCTACAGAAGAAAGAAGCAAGCACACAAGCACGTCAATTTCATCCCACATAGTTGGAGAAGTAGTTCACCTGCCCGCTTGCTTACCTTATATATAAAAATCTTAAAGTTGAGTTTAGATTATAAGTTTTCTTGGGAACGCTATATTATAAAGAGAATTCCAGGTAATTGTTTCTCGCTTGCCCTCAAGCGAGGTTGCTTTTAAAATTCAATAATTCAAGTTAAAATTTTTAACTCACAGACACCCAAATATTAAACTCGATTAAGGTCCAAAATCATACCCGATTCCCACACTTGATAATCAAGACCCCGTTTACAACCGCACAACCTCTAAACCGTTGGATTGCCTAACTAAAACTCTCAAACTCTAAGTGACTCCCTTGCACATGTCACACCCCTCACAATGAAACTCTCCACTCAGTTTAATTTCTGAACTCGGCAAAAGATGTGCCGGTAATTTATGAACACTCAACAATAATGCAAACTAGTGAGCATAGGCTTGTAAGACAATCACCTCTCCATCCACTAACACAAGATACCACACCAATCATGAGGGCTTTTCAAAGATTGTAATGTTAGGCTTAGGTTCGGGTAGGAGTAATTTGGGGTATAGTGACTAGGGTGATGGGAGGCTTGAGTTAACTACTTTATCCAACACTAAACAAAACTATTTCAAACACTTTAACTACGACTTACTTCAAAGCATAATCTTTTTTTTCTTGTCTAATAATTCAGTCTCTCAAACTTAACTATTTTGACAAAATTTTCTTTTCTTTTCATTCATTTTTTTTTCATTTTTTTTAAACAAAAGAACATAACTAAAAAAAACACAATGGAATTCACTAACCTTAACTATCCCAACTACAACTTCAAAACATGATATCAAATCAACTAAACACTACTACTACTAATTAACTCAAGTTCCATCACACGGGTAAACAAATGAATAGGCTAAACAAAAGGCTACTGAGTCAAAAAATTTGGTTAAACAAATGAATAGGGAAAAGGCACAAACTTGGCTACTAGGGATAGACATCGGGTAGGTAGGTCCTATGGGGTTATTCTACAGTTGATCCTAATGCCTCAATCACTTTGATGTGAATCCCAGTCTCGAGTCTCAAGATGCACGCGCCCCACAAGTTCTACCACTAGAAAATATCACTGCACACTCAAACAAGCAAATATATATAACACTATCAAAGAATAGGCTTCTCACATATGAAAACGATTTGTTCGGGTTACCGAGGTGACATGTGCAACTTTACTACACCTAAAGTTTGCCACCCCTAGTTAGGCGTTCCCTTTCCAACTTCCACAAATCAACCGGGTTTGTTTTAAAAATTTTCAAATTTTGTCTAAATTTCCATTTCTCCAAACTGTGTCTGCCTGGGTTTTCCCATCCCCACACTTGGGATACATTGTCCCCAATGTATGAGTTGATTCATTTTACAATCCCCATTTACATTTTACTTTACCCATTATGCCTAAACACATAATATAACATGATTAAACAAACTACCATAGTCCCAAACAATAGAATCATTCCACCCCGATCACATAGTTGTTTCAAACCCCCAAGTGCAAAACAAAAATAGCAAATAAAGTAAAAGAAAATTCACTTAGCCCTGATGGTAGATTATCTGATAATGCTTCAATATTGTTATATGAAGACTGTAGGTAAACCGGCCAAGCACATCATCAAATATGCCTCTAAAATTCCATGTGCTTCCCCACACTTTCACGTTTGCATCGGCTAATTAAAACTGAAAAGACAAAACAAAAACTAAAAAATAATAAAACTCTCTTTCGTAGGAATTACGGTTGCATTTAGCATATGCAACAAGCCTTTTAAACCTCTCGGTAGGCCCGAGTGGACGAGTGAAGTCTCGTGAGGGTTTTTAGTGAACACACCCACAAAGTTCAAAACAACTAAGATCATAAAAATAACAAAACATTACAAATATCTCAGGTTGCCTCCCAAGTAGCGCTAAGTTTTAGGTCTTCAGCCAGACCGTACTTGTCACCACTCATGGTGGTCGAAAGTGGTGCTTGCCTTTTGAGAGTTCTACAACTATTTGTTTTTGTTGATCTAGTGGGTTCCCAACGTCATCCAAACATGGAACGAACATCGTTGTCTTAACTCAAGCATTTTTTGGATCAAGTGGGTCACTAACTTTTTTCTTCCATTATGGTTTCTCATACTTTATTTCCATCTTTATCACTGGCTCTGTATTTTCTTTTGAATCTACAAACTCTTTCAAGTCCACTTGATTAGCCCTATCATACTTAAAACCGTTCTCAACATTTATATGCTCACTTACATGTGAGATGTAGGAAGGAACACACACGTGAGTCGCATCTTCCTTAAAAAGTTTGTCATTAATAAAATAAGTGATCGACTTGGAAAACACATCAAAACATAACTTACGGGTTTTACATGTCATATCAATTGTTCCATCCCGACAGTTGATTTGAGCATTGGTAGTTGCCAAAAATGGTCGACCTAAAATAACCTTTGGTTTCTCGTTTGTTCTCACTGGTGCATAGTCAAGCACAATAAAGTCCACCTGGTAGTAGAAATCTCCCAAATTGATTATCACATCTCTTACCATCCCCCGAGGATGTTTGCAGGTCAAGTCAGCTAACACCATGGTGGTGTCAACCTTCTGTAGAGGGCCGAACTCATATTGATCATATAACTCACCAGGCAAGATACTAACAGTTTCCCTATAATCCAAGAGTGTGTTTTTTTTATCTTGAACTTCCCTACTTTGATTGGAATGATGGGTGCTCCTGGGTCACTCTCTTCTACTGCATTGACTTCATTTTCCTTACATACAACTTATTTTGAAAAAGAAGTAAAGTCTTTATTGAAAATTTTAGAATTCGGAAGGATACTAACTGAATTAACGTGGACATTTCTTATGTTCTTTATGTTTGTCCCTTGATGTTATGGGTTCATGGTCGTATCACTTGGTAGCTTGCCCGGATCTTTTCTAAGAGCTGCCACTTCTTCTGCTAGTTGACTAACTTGCTTGGTCAAAGCCTCGTGACTCTTGTATCGAATCTCATTAGATTTCTTCATCTCTTTCATAAACTCCAGAAGCTCCTTGTTTGTTGGCTCTGCATTTCCTCCCGATCCACCATGGTCGTGGTTATTTTGGTAGTTCCTCTGACCACCCCTGTTATAATTCCCCTGGTTGAACTGACCACCTTGACCCATTGATCTGTTCTGGTATTGTGGATGTGAATTACCTTGAAAGTTTAGGTTCAACTGATTGTCAGGGTTACCATATCTGAGGTTTGGATGATTCCACAGACCGGGGTGATAGGTGTTAGTGTTGGTGTTGTTGTATGGCCGCCTATCACCCTGTACATAACTCACCACTTCCAACCCCTCATCAAACTCTGGACAATCTCTAGCAGTATGTCTAGCCTCACCACATCCCTGGCATATAATAAAAAAGCTTGTGGCCTTCACCGCAGCCTTACCTGCCGACTGACCCGACCTTGAAGCCCTCATATCTGAATCATCAACCGTATTCCTCGATTTCCTACGAGACTGAGCTTGTCGTTTTGAATGTATACTCATCCATTCTTGTAACTCCTAGTCATCATCCTCAGTGTTTGTCATGAACGTTCCTGCACTTGTCGAGTTTACATCTCTCACATCTACAGCAGACAACCCATCATAAAAAGAGGAAATCAGTTCCCATTGGGGAATATCGTGATGTGGACAGGTTCTCAATAACTCCTTGAACCTTGTCCAAGCCTCATGAAACGGCTCGTCTTATTGTTAACTGAATGTCCGAATGGCGATTCTGGCCTCACTAGTCTTCTGCGGGGTATAATACTCCTTTAAAAAGGCCTGTTGCATTTGCTCCCATGTATAAATGCTAGCAGCAGGTAGTGAGTGGAACCACTTTTTCCCATTTTCTTTCAATGTAAATTGGAACAAGACCAGCATCACTTCTTCTGGTGTAAAGCCTTGTGCCCCAATGGTCTCGCAGATGGCACTAAACTCATTCAGATGTAAATAAGGTTCTTCCTTAGACAACCCATGAAATTTTGAAAGGATAGCCAGACTATTAGATCTAATCTCGAATGACCTCCCTCTAACTTGTGGTCTAACTATAGGTGATGCCGCTCCAGCTATGGTGGGACGAAAATGGCTGTCAACCCCTTGAATGATAGCTTAGTAAGGTTGAAGCTCGGGATTTCGATTCATCCGAGGAAATTCTTGCCTTCTACCTTGACCTCGGCCTTGATTCTGCCTTTGCTGCCTTGGTGGTTCATTCTGTCTGCATCGGCCTTGGTTGTTATTGGGTTCATTGTATTGAATCTCCTCATCATCATATTCATTTTCATACCCATCATCCTGTCCATCCACCTCATCATCCCAAGTATGGATACTCAACCTCTCAAATCTATCTTCTTTATCTTCGAACCTATTAAACCCCCTTTGCTGTCTCGGATTCTGTCTAGGAGGTTCTTGTTGGTAGGGGTTCTGTCTTGTTTGAGGATAGGGATTTTGTCTCTGAGGTAGCTGGTTTTGAGCAAGTGGATTTTGTCTTTGTGGGTTGTTTTGTGGTTGTAAATTCGGGTATGCTAACGGGTCATTAGGTTGGTTTGGTGGAGGTTGATTTTGTGGTGGAATTGGAGGTTGGTGATTAGGTGGATTTTGGTTAATTGGTGGTGGTGGGTTTGGATTCTCCATCTTACACTCTTTGACTACACTTGTTGATTGAGTTTTTGTTCGGGATTGTGCTTTATTTCTTCGAGCGGTCTTCTCAATTTCAGGATCAAACACTAACGGAGACTTGTTCCTTGCGTACCGGGTATGCATGCACGGAGCTGTCACCTGCACACACAAGCACACCTAGCGTAACAAATAAAAGAGAATAAATAAAATAAGCAAAACAAACTAAAAATCAAACGAAACACTTTGCGCACTAATTCCCCGGCAACGGCGCTATTTTGATGTGGGTTGTCAAGCCTAATCAAAAACAATTTATAATGGTCCAAACTCACCTAAGATAGCTAGGGTAAGTCGGGTCGATCCACAGGAAATATGTGAAAAGTGTGGTTTAATTCATAAAGTTGAAAGTTTTATTGAAAATACTTGTAAATTAACTAAATTGCAAAAAGTACTTGAAGTTGAAAATTGAAATTGATTATACATAATGATGGGAAAGAGTAATTCTCTCCGGGTTAAGGTTTACAACTTAGACTTGCTTTGATAGTTAAAAGTGCTCGCATAGACATAACCGGGTTGATTTGGTTAAAGACAAGAGATTGAATGAGACTGTTGTTAATGAACTACTCGAATCATATTCTACGTTTGTATTACCCCACCCCATCCAAAATTGATGTTTCCAGATGAAAAGAAATCTAAAACAATCAAACAGGAACAACTGAATTGAAAGTAACACACGTATTTTAGAATCTCTAAACAATAAATAATGTTACTCGGCTTAAACTACTGTGTTCAAACATTAACTCAACTAAAACCATCAAGAACAAGTCATAGTATAAACCCTAACACCCGGAGAAGATCACGAGTAGATTAGCCAAACATGGAAACGAAAAACAAATCAAAATCGAATGTAAACATTGTATCTAAAGTTAAAGATTCAAACCGAATGATAAAAATAAGATCTTGATCCTTGAAAACGCCACCGGGAGCCTTTGGATCACTTGAGGTTGTTCTTAGGGCTTGGGGACGGCTTGGAATGATTGATAGACCTGAAAACCTAATTTTTCCGTCTTATAAGTGATTTCAGCGCATCACGTACCGTAGGTCACTTGAACACCGTAGGTTACGCTAGAGGCTTTCTGCTCAATTTTTGAACTGATGAACCGTAGGTCATGTTTCCACCGTAAGTTACTCTAGAGGCTTATACCGTAGGACCTGTTTCCACCGTAGGTTACGCTAGGGGGCTTTTTCTGATTCTTATTTTCTTCGTAACTTCTTCGTTCGGACTCCCTTTTCCTCCCCGTTTGTGGCCACGTTCTCGTAATTGAATTCTCTATCACCTCATCTATCATGATCTTCACTTATCATCCATGTGCATTCTTCAAAACACATCAAATAATTATGTTTTACCTATAAAACACCAAATCATCGTAGTTAACTTATTCCATACAATTTGTTCTACTTAAACACATAAAATACATTAAAGTTAACCACTTAACCATGATAAACATCATTCCAAACCCCTTACATCAGTAATCGATACCGCATTGGGTATTGTTATTAGTCGTTTTTGGAGTTCCGGGTAGGAGCCCGAGTAGGGAGACTCTACATCAAATTGCCGTAGATAGTTTTAGGGTATGTGTTCGTTTAAATTTATGTCAAGTTAATTATTATTTATTTTAGATTATTATTATTATTAGGAGTGGTTTTAGTATTATTAGTATTATTATTATTTTTAGGTGTTAGTATTATTGTTAGGAGTGGCTATTGGGTAGTCTAGCCTTAGTTAGGCATGGACTGACCACCCATGCTTAAACAAGGTAGCGTAAACCAATATCCAATCATTACAATAACTAGTTAGTTGTACCATTACCTAACCTAGGATTACTTAAACTCTATCAGGACCTAGAGATATTACCAGATTGTACTAGGAAAGGTTATCAACTGTTGGACAACTGCTAAACAGGTGAGTTCCTCTGAACTGTTTTCTAAAGCGGGATGTTCTGATAACTGGTAATAATTGAAGAGTTGACTATCAATAGCATCTGTTATATGTGGCAATGCTTGATAGGATGCTTGAGGGCTGCTTGTATGATTCTGCTTTAGCTAGTAGAGTTTGTATACATAGCCTGGTTATGTGAATTTATACTATGCTTACTCTGTTCCTATCTGTTTGTCATAGTTATATCTGTTTGATGCAATAGTCAATATTAATATGTTTTGAATTTTGAAGAATACTATGTTCATGAACTCACAAGCTTTATGCTGAGTTCCAAATGTTTTTATTTTATGGACACACATCCTAGATGCCAAGTGATTACAAGAATAAGAGATTATGGACTAAGCTCATGAGGAAATAAAGGACTAAAGTGTTGCCGAGGATTTGGATCTATTCTATAGTTAAGTTGATGTAATATTAGTATTGTATTAGAAGACAGATGTATAATACGTTATAATTTATAATTATAGTTTGACTTCCGCTATGTATTCTCTGATTACTATGTGTTTTGTATGTCCGATGAGTAACGCTCCATAGGGTGTGCTTTGGGAGGCGGGAGTTACATAAAGTTTAATCCCGACACAATTCAAACACAAACGAAAACCTAATAACACATAACCTATTACCTGAAGTAGATCACGAGAAGATTAGCCGCTCATCGTTCTTGAATGATCTTTGAAACCGTTGTTGATTTACATCTTGAATAACTGTATGATGTTAGATAGAGGTGGAATGATGAATTAATGACCTAGAAACTCTCAAAATTCATCAAAAGTCGTCTTATGTTGGATAGGGGGCAAGTGGTGGTTGAGAATTAACAAAATCAACGTTTTATAGGTGTTCCACGCTGGTCGTGATGTAGGCGACGCTGACTAGCGTACTGGCTAGCGTAGCCTGCACTAGGACACATTATGTTTGCTAATCAGCCTGGCTAGCACAACCTACGGTGGCTACAGTAAGCTAAGTTAGACCACTTTCAATTGTACTTGAAATTTGCGTTTCTTGACCCGTCCAATGCCTTTATTTATCATGTAATCTTCCAACTTGATCATTTTACCTACAAAAATCATTTCAACTTATAGTTATCTTATACACAATAATAAAATGAATAAAAACAAATGATCACACCTAATATTTAACAATTAAACACTTAAAACATCATTACAACACACTCACATCAGCTACCAAACTAGTCTTATGTTTTATGATCTTTCCACTTGCATCTCCTTCTTGGATAAAGATGGACCCCCATTGATCATGATATAATAAGATCACTGATATGTAAAATGATAGAATAAGATTACTAATTTGTAAATAAAGTTAAAATATATTTTTCTTCATACCCTATATTGTCTCTTTATAGCATCCTATGTGTCATCTCTATCTGTGTGAGATATGATCTTGATGTTGCGGAGAGAGATAAGACAGAAGAACGGGGTATGTTCATATGAAAATATGCAATCTATGAGGGACTATGAGTGGGTAATGAGAGAGAGAGAGAGAGAGAGAGAGAGAGAGAGAGAGAGAGAGAGAGAGAGAGAGAGAGAGAGAGAGAGAGAGAGAGAGAGAGAGAGAGAGAGAGAGAGAGAGATCTATTGGTGCCAGTAAAGCTAAGGGGAAAAATCTATATGTGTGGACCGAAAATGACTAACACGAACTAAAGAGGAGGAGAGAGGTTGTTTGTAATTCCCTAACAAGTTTCTCTTAATAATTTCTCCAATAACAAAGCACATACCAACAAAATTCTAGGATTGAGCTCTCAATTTAAACATCTTAACATAGATTATGTGCGCATAAAAGTCTGTGATTCAAACGTATTATTATTATAATTCAAATATATATATTGTAAACTAATTTTTTTATTTGATTAAGTTATCGTATTATACGTCACTTAGGTTACTAATACAATGATAAAAATCAAATACTCTTCAAATACCACATAACTTCAAACGAATAGGTTTAGGATGCTTTAAACTAAGGTGGTGTTGTTGAAGAATGTTATCGTATCGTCGTATCGTACATGGCACATAAACAAACATCACTATAAACCAATGAATAAGTATCATTTTGTTCGTGATTTATATAATCTGAATAAAAAACTCTATATCAGGAAAACTTTAAAAAGCTGCATATTATTAATATTATAAGAAAATTTCCTCATCTAAACAAGTTCTTTCTTTGTCAAAAGCAACAAAAACAACAAGAAATAGATATTTAAACTACCTCTAAATTAACTTCGATATTCTTTTTGTTACACAACTATAGCATACATATGTATTATCTCTATATTCTATCATCCTGCTGAAAATGTAAGTCACATTTGAAACATCTTTTGCGACAGTTTCTTCGATACACCTTCAACTTCTCCGTAGTTTAACATCTAGTCCCTCTTGTTTGGTACTTGTACCGGTTAGCCCAAAACAAATAATGAAGAAAATTGAGTGCACTCAAAATGCACATCAACCAGTAAAACCTCTCCAAATGATAATGGTTCAAGTTCTCGCCGGACAACCACCCAGGGTGGCTGGAGCTCCCGGTGGCACTGTTCACCACCGACACGATCACCGTGCTCAAGTAGTACCCCATGGCCAACGAAGCGAACGATAACGATGTCGCTAACGACTTCATGTTAGCTGGTGCTTCAGTGAAAAAGAACTCCATTAGTCCTGCTAATGTGAACAGATCAGCTGAACCAAGAAACAAGTACTGGAACGCGATCCATAGAAAGGTTATCGGTAATGGCTCGTGGCTGTCTAGCCCTGTTCGAGTGGCGATCCGTTTGCGCTTGATCTCAACCAGGGCTGCGACCGCCATTGCCATTATCGACAAAAGTAGACCAATTCCGATACGCTGTAGGTGCGAAATGCCCATTTCGGATTTCGTGGCTTTTCGGGCGAATGGGATTATGATGTGATCGTATATCGGTGCGAGGAAGATTATGAACAGAACCGGAAAAATTGGGAGGGAGGCAGCCGGGACTTTTAGCGACCCGATTTTCGTGTTCATGGTGGAGGCTTGTTGGACGGAGAATGTGGAGAGTTGAGCTAAACAACAGTTGAGCATGATCGTGCAACCGAAGATCGGGAGCACTCGTAGAACAGTTTTTACGTCTTCGACTTGTTTAACCGAGCAGAAGAGGAAAGAGTAGGCCGGTTTGTTTAGCGCGGCTTGGTTTAAGAACTTGAGACTTTGGGATGGGGCGGGTTCGATTTCTTCAGAAACTTTTGATACAGTTTGTTGTTGTTGTTGTCGTCGTCGTTGTTGTACAGTGTCGTTTGGAGACAATGACATGCTCACGATGGCGTTGCTTGGACTTCTCGCGATGTAATTGTTTAACATCGCGCCAATTATTACCTGCATGAATTATTATCGATTAAAAGGTGCCATATAAATAACCACCGAGAACTAGTGACAGATCTAAAACTTTTTTATATGAAAAAGAGATGGATTGCAACTAAGTGGATGCTAAATGAACATACCTAATCTTGAAACTAAGAGGGGCCTACCAAAGGGATAGTTCACAAAAATGATTTTTTCTTTTTGAAATTATTTGACATTTGTTTGAAAAGTTTGTAGGTGAGAAATGTAGGGGTGCGGAAATGATATGTGTGTTGATTAGGTATGTTTTAAAGTAAAAAGCGTCAAAGTGTAATATATTGTACGTAGATGATCTTACCTTAAAAATTGTGGTGAGAGGGCTGCCGGACGGGATCTTGTTCCTATAAAAACCCGAACCAGCCACGAACACCGGAATGGACAACAATATCGTCAATGTAGAGATCCCGAACCCCCATTCCCATCCTTTGTTCTCTTCGATCCAAACCACAAAGGTAACAGCAATGAGAGCCCCAAAGGCAAGGCAAAACACAAAGTAGTTAAAGAACGTCGATCGTTGTTTTCTTCCCTTTGTAGTCTCCTCGTCGAACTGCTCTGCACCATGAGCAGGTAAAGACCCTTTTATGCCTCCTACACCTAAAGCGACTAAATAAAGACCTGAAAAGAGAATTGCAGCTTTTGCACCATGCACTTGTTGGCACGGGACCGTTGCGCCTGGAGAGTTGCACTTAGGAGGCTTTAGCGACGACGAACGAGCTTGTATTGTCAGTATCACCAGACCCTGATCAAATATCGAAGTTTATACTAGTTTTGCAATTTTTAAAATTTTGAGAATCAAACTTGTAATAATACATAAAAGTTTGGACTAAATTTGTAATTTTCAAAGTCTGAAGAATAAACGTGTAATCTGGTAAAACCACATGGACTATTTATGCAATTTTTTCCGACATTTTTTGTAAAAACTTGTGAAGATTTTCTACCCTCCTAAAATAGTTAACATTTGATGAAGTAACGTTTCAAGTGTTAAAAAACATTGATGTGGATAACATGTTTATTATATACGTGGTATACATTTTGTTTCTGTAGAGGTTAAGATTGATGAAGTGGTATTTCAAGTTATAATAAAGTATGTTTAATAATCGTGTTACTACGCATTTTAAACACAAGTTCAGAAACTTTATTAAGATTAAAAAAAAACAGTTTGAGTAACTTTTCTACAAAATAAAAAAAAATGTATTAACTTTTATGCCACAAGATTTTGAAATGAACTCTGTAAGTTTATGAATAACTTGATAAACAATGGTCCATACACATAAAAAAAGTATTTGTGACGAATAAAACTATAAGGTTCCCATTACAAATACCTCTTTAAATATCAGTCACAAATAGTTTCGTCTTCATATAACAAAACCTAAGCTTTTGTGATGTCATTATCTCAATCTATCGAAATAGACTCAAAATCTTAACAACCCACTTTAGGCAAGAGAAATCCAACAAAATCATTTGTCAACTTTTAATTTGGTAAATACTTGAAGAGTTAATTAGCCGGATGATCTTATGATATTGCACAGTAATAGATTGAATAGTAAAAAAAAGTAAGAAAATAATAGTATAATAATAATAATATAATAATAAAATAATAATAATAATAATAAAAAATAATAATAATAATAATAATAAAATAATAATATAATAATATATAATAATAATAATGACAGTTTTAAATACTAACTTTTAGTTTTGAAACAAATTGAGTATTAGGCTAATTTATCAATTAAAAAATTTAACGAAAATAACAAGTTGTGTACTAACATTTCATCCTAATTTAACATAAATTACTTTTAAAACTTAAACTAGTTATAAAATTAAAATTTAAAACTTATATTTACTTAATATCCAAACCTATTATTTGATCCAAACCATAATTACCATCTTTATAATTAACTCATAATTGACCAAATATATTTGACATTTGTTACACGTTTTGAATATATTTTATATAAAGTAAGTTACATACCAAAATAATGTTATTAATATTTGTAAACTATTACTAGCAGACAAATAAATAGATTGGGCTTAAATTTTGTTAAAAAACTTATTTAAATGGTGTTTTATAGTTTTAACCAAATCAAATATTAATTTTCTAATAAAACTCACATCCTACTCTTAAACTACAAAAAAATCTTATAAACAATTTTTTATTAAGATAAGATACATGCTCTAAACATTTTTAGAAAGTCTGTCTTTTATCACAATTTATCAACCTAAATTACATAAAATAATAATTTTAGTATTTATTTTGTTGAGAAAATGAAGATTATATTGAGTCAATTATTACAACACTTCTTTAATCACTGTAAAGGGATTGTACTTTTGATTTGACAGATATAAAAGAGAACTAATCTATTTAATAACACAATTGATTCATGCATCATAAATAATATAGTGCATGATGATATTTGTATACCAGTGGATAATGGCTTATCTTGATGAGATATACTTTAGTTTTAATAATAAATAAATCAAGTTTAAAAATATCGAGATCTAAGCTGATATCATAACAAATATATAAAACACGTGTAACATGATTCATGCATCATAACTAACATGTTAGTTTTATTATGTATTTTGATGTGAATTCGTAAAGTTAATAACATGTTATTTATTAAGTATATAAAACATGAAACATAAAGTGATAAATGGATCATTAGATGAGATTTTAAAAGGACAAGAAAATGGAATAAGTAAAAAAAAGCATTTAAATCAGTTTCACTCTAATAATTTATTAGTTTATCAGCACAACTGACTCAGATGAAAATCATTCTAACACATACATTGAAACCAATGTTTTATTTTTTATATGATCAGATTAATTTATCAGGTATGGTATTAAAAACATTTAATTAAATACTTCCACTAGTATTGGATCGATCTAAGATCTAACGTTGATGAGTCAACAAGCATGCGACATTATCCACAATTTAAGCCGTGGTCAATTCTTCTAAGTTGTATTATTTTGACTTAAAATTTCATAAGTTGGATATGTGTGACAGGTGTGTATTAAACTATAGGTGTCAAGCTAGAAGTGGTGCCACGTGGCACACATAGCAAAACAACTATATTTATTGACAAAAACAAATGAGGACAGATGAAACGGTCTTATCGGGACAAGAGACAAAACATTAATGGCGTACAAGTCCACCTTGTTTTCATCACTTTAAATCTACATACGTGGATGTGTAACATGGGCGTGGACCCACACCATTAAACCATTCTAAAAATATACTCTCAAAATAAAATAAATAATAAGTATTATCAGATTCATTAACAGATTCATTAACAGATCTATCTCAATTACTCCGGCCCAAGATGTAAGGGACCGCACATACTTTTTTTATTCTTAGAAAGTAACTAAAATCTATCTCAAAAATCATATGATAGACGGGGAAGAGGGTGGTGTGAACTTATGGTTTTAAACAAAAACTTGATTATACTTTATAATTTATATGTATTATTTAAGGGGTCATTTAGGTATGCGATTTTTATGTAAACATCTTTTACTCTAATAAAAAATTAACTATGGAGGACACGTGGCAACACCACATTCATTCTCACTAAAATTTTTCCGTTTTTCTCTCCTATTAAATAATTACTTTAATTACAAATAACATTATTTAAGTCTTTTTATATTAATAATGATTTTCTAATAAATTAAGAAAGATATCTTTTTATTATGTTATTTCTAAAAAAATAAATTTTATAAAATAATTTTTTTTCTAAAACATCAAACTTATTTAAAATATGAAATATTTTAAATTTAGTGTTTTTAAAAGTTATAAACCAAAAATAATTAAAAATGAGAGTTATATAAGAAAATTTATAAAAATTAATTTTTTCAAACAAAAGTTTGATTTTTTTTCTTTGAGATTTTATTTAAAAAGTTAAAATCGTTGTTTTGTTACTTATAGTTTTTACTACTACGTAATTTAAATCATTCTTATCTTAAAATATTGTTTTATAATTAAGTAAAATTTTATTATATTTAATATTTTATTTATTCAACCCATGTAATACACGAGTTTACTAAAGCTAGTGTTTATATATTTGAGTATATGTAAATTATATTGATTATCTTTTTATTTGTAATAGATCACTACTACTTATATTAAGTTACCTAAATTAGAGCATTCACGTCTCATTCCTCATCTTCATTCATATAAATACACTAAAAATTACTATTGTTTCTCTTTACTTTTCAATTAAATAATACGTTTTATAACTTTATTATTATTTTTTCTCTATTCTCCACTCACAACCACTTAAAATATATTTAAAAAAATATAGGGGTTTGAACAGTAATTCCCAAAAATACAGAATGAACAATAATATTTTTTCACTACTTCACTCACAATCACTATAATATAGAAAATTCACTCAAATCAATTTAGGAAACAGGATGTGAATGTTCTTAGTACACTTAATTCATAAATTTTGTTATTAATTATAGTTTACAATTTTCTTTTTGATCATTAACATGTCTCGACGCTTAAAAAATACTAGAATATGAATAAGAAAATAGTATTATTAGGATCAACTTTGAGTATATATAGGAGCGGATTTATATCAAGTTTATTTCATGATCTAGCTTGTCCTTTATATGAAAATATCTTTACTTGAAATGGATTTCATTAGGGCCAAACCGGTGGAAACACGTGTCTTAATTTCCATTAGTGGTCGTGAAATAAAGGACAAGCTGATCCTAATAATAATATTTCATATAAAGGACAAGCTAGAGAGAGAGAGAGAGAGAAAGAGATATTTACCAAAAACTCAACAAGAGCATGATGAGGTAGATTTGATAGGTGGTGAAGAAAGCATCAGATAAGAAGCCACCAAGTAGGGCAAGAAGAAAAGCAGTCCCCATGAAATCTGTGACATGATTTGCTGCTTTTGAAGGAGTAAAGTGCATGAGTTGTGTCATGTACAACACCAAGTTGCTTGCATTTGCAAGATATGCCAAGTTTTCCATCACCTCCACAACTAAACAAACAAATTAACTCATCAAGATTTACCCAAAAAGATCAAAAGATTTCAAATTCCCATTTCAGATAGTTGTAAATTTCACAAAAAAGATCAAAGATTTCAAATTCCCATTTCAAATAATGGTATATCTGATAGATACATCAACCCTATGTATTGAAAAAAGCTTTGATCTTGACATTGACTTTACCTAAGACAAAGGAGGCAGCAAGCATGCCACCATGTTTGCCTTTGATTGCAGGTTTCTTCTTCCAATCCACATAGCCTTCCCATATGTTGGACTCATTTTCTTGTAGCTCCACTTCCTGAGAAACATAATCAAGATATTAAAAACCCTAACGGTATAAGAGATCAACTTCAAGAACAAAAGTCAAACTTTTTTGCTTTGCAAATGGTCAGAAGGGTTATTGATCAAGAAAGAGATGATGATGAACTCACCATTTCTCTTGTGAATCCTTTGAAAAAGAGAGTTGGGAGTTGAAGTGAGGTATCAATTGGAAGGAGAGATGAAGGAAAAGGGTTCAATTTAAAAGATAGAGAGTTGTCTAGAAAACATCTCCACTCTCTCTCCTCTCTCTCTCTCTCTCTCTTGTATGTATATGTATCTCAACCTTCACTTTTTTGAGGGAAGAAATATTGTAACATAAATCACTTTCACAATCTCCTATAGCCTGTAGTGGAACATATATATATAGTGGTCAAAAGCCCTTTCATTTTGACATATATGGTATTGATAAAGTAATCTACTTAGCTTTTTAGAGGAAGGAGAGAGAAACCGAAAGAACCAAGCTTTACAATATATGTGGTAGGAAGATAGGAGGGAGAGATAGTCACAAGGTGGGGTGGGGTAGAGATATAGGCATCAAATGCTCCAATGGTAAGTTTTAAAGGGAAGATATTGTAACTAAAATTGTGTTCATATTTTATTTTAGAATTTTGTGTGCTTATTATTATTATTATTTGGAAAAGTCAAAATGATGGTTCTTAAAAATCCATTTTAGTTTGATGTATCATGTATGTATTTATATATAATTATTATCATAATAAATAAATAGTTGTATAATTAATGACATCTTGTCAAAGACGATGTTGAGATTCTTCTTTAACATTCTCAAACATCCAACTATGTTAAATTTTATTATTTGACATCTCAAAAGAAAGTTGGTTTTTCATGTGGGAGATGAAGATATGCAATTTAGCATGACAACTTGACTAAAACTTTTACAATACACGAGTAGAAACCTCCAAAACACGCCGATTATAATTGGAATCAAACAAATCTAAACCAATAGATAGTCCATTCTCAAAGACATATATTGTGATATACATGCTGGAAAATCAAAGTCAACGGTTAGACCTCACTTGTAGAGTTGGTATGCAATCTCACAAACGTGCACAAAAAAGGTAATATACATACGAAAAAAAGGACACAATCATTATGCTACTGATAATTGCCTAGACCGATTGAGAGACAACACTAACAAATCCAACTCATGTAGAGTATATCATGTTTTCCTCATTTAAATAAACTATAAAGTGACATGCAACATAATACATATTATTAAACAACCATTTAAATAACTGTTATTAGTTGTCTTATCTTAAGGCTTCCTCTTAATAAATGAATTAGAGTAGGTTGGTAAATAATAATAAAATAAAAGGAATAAAGGTGATGGAATGATGAAGATGAGGGTTATTGTTGTTAGCTATCCACACAATTAAGCTTAAAATGCATGGTACGAATACTCTAGGAAATGCATTGTTTGGAATGACACCTTTTTAGGGATTTACTTATATAATATAGCCAATCCATATCGACAATGGTGAAACACATTTATGCGCATTCAGTTCGACAATGGTGAAACACTTTTATGCGAATTTAGTTAGTCAGTTGTACTAGCACGCTTTTTTGTAGAAGTAATTTAATTAATACACGTGATCAATATTGTGGATTCCGGTTAAGAAGTGGACTAATCATGCATATTGTTTTTGATGATTGATGGCGCGGTAAAGAAAGATGGAAGGATAAATATAAAGAATTATACGACATAACAAGATACATGATAAAGATGAACGTAATAAATATACATAACAAAAATAAACTTGATTGAGAAAGATAATACCTCTAAATAATATCATAGGCACAACTTACATACTATATAAAGATGTGTTTGCGCTGCGATGTCTAATATGGTCATGATCTTTATGAGAACATGATTGAAGAACAAATGTTATTTGTTAACTCTTTTAATGTTTGTTTGTATAAGCTCGTTATGTTCATTTAGCTTTTAAATCTTACACTCGTTTTTTTTTTTTTTTTGCGATGTGTATAACAAAAAGTAGACTACTAAAGAAGAACTTTAAAGATAAATGAATTATGCTCCCATATGACTTTAAATATCTAGACTTTGATGCATTTACTTTATGCCTAGTTGACAATTTGTAACACCAACCTTTATGAGATATCTTCATTATTAATTTATTTAAAGTACTATATTGAATGAATGGGACTTCTTGTTATTAAAAATAGTTAAAATCTATACATATTTAAGAATAAAAATGTTACATGTAGTAACTAAGAAGCATTAAACTGTTAGTTTCTTCCAACTTGAAACTATTATGAAGACTTACTTCGTTTCTAAGACTACTCACACTCGCATGTGCCCCAAACTAGAATTAATTTAAGAAACATTCTAATAACTAAAAGTGTTTAATCCAATGTTTTTTTATATATGTTCTTATCTTCCTACTCTAATAAAAGGGTAAATGAGGGTGTCACGTGTTATCATCACATTCATTTAATTAAACTTTTTCTGTTTCTCTATCCTATTAAATAACTATATTATTACTAATAATATTATTTATTTATTTTTAAATTATAATTGGTTTTTAAATAAATTAAGAAAGCGAACTTTTATTAATGTTATTTCTATAGAGATAGTTTTTATAAAAAGAATTATTCTAAAAAATAAACTATTTTACTTAATATTTAAAATTGGTTTTTTTAAGTAAATTTTTTATAAAACAAAAAATAATTAAAATAGGGAGTTATGGTAAGGAAATTTATAAAAATAATTTTTTTAAAATGTTATTTTAAAACAAAATATTTTTATTATCTTAAAAAAAATTATTATTTTATACTTATAGTTATTACTTATACATAATTTCTTCATATCATGTCTTAGTCTATCGTTTTATAATTAATAATTTTTATTTTATTTAATATTTTATTTATTTAACCCGTATTACATGAGTTTACTAAAGCTAGTATTAAAACAATTATACTATATTGTCAAGGTCTCAAGGATTTTAAGATATATCGGCCTAACCGTTTTTAATTGTAACGCAAGTGTACACTCAACTTATTAATAGCATTTTTATTGTTTTCATGAGGTCACAGGTTTGACTATATTGGCGTTCTTTCTACACAACTCATTGTTTTTTATTATAATTATTGTTGTAAGGATAACTTTTTATAACATATATTTTGAGAAACTATAAAAAATTACAAGAGATTCGCAGTAAGTTTAATTTTATTAACTAACTTAAACTTTAATTTTACCATTTATGATACCCGTATATAAGTTTAACTTTTATATAAGAATCCTTTACTTTATGTAAAAATCAAACTTATATTATATTATCTACAAATCTTTTAAAGTATTATTGCGCATTCAATGTAGAGCATATGTACTATATAGAGGTGGGCATTTCGAGTTTTGGCCCAACCTGAAACCGGAATCCAACTGGGTGTTTTTTACCCGGGTTTAAGTGGAATCAGGTATGAACTCAGGTTGGGTACAACTACATAAAAACCCTACCCGCTATAACTGATCCGGGTTGGGTATAGGGTCCGATACCGGGGTTTTTTTTTTTTTTAATGTTTTACAACTTAAATATTGGTACTAGTATAACAATATTAAAGAAACGTTGGTAGCTACTATAATAATATTAAATAAACGAACTTTGTCAATCGATCCCAAACCATATAAATGTCGTAATGAAAGATTCTATCGTCTCCACCCTATTGTGTTTGTTAGGAATCTGGATTACTTTTTAACGTCTTACAAAACTTCTTAGTAATATATTTATTTAAAGTAGTGTTTGAATCTTTGGCTAGCAAAGCTTCATAAAACTTGCTACGAACCTTTACAAACTCGTTATTTAACTCAACCAAATCCTAATTACACCAAACAACCATGTTATGATTGTGTTCAAGAACCCGCACACGGTTGGCCTGGCAGACAAACCTTGACCAATGGAAGATTGCAAGTGAGCCATTACGTGTAGAACGAGAGTGAAAGTGTATAACAAGAGTGGAAATGCACAGCGAGAGAAAACGAGAGATTTATTTATTTATTTATTTATTTTTTTGTATTTTGGACTTGAGTACTCAACCATGTCAAACCACACCTATTTATACTAAGTTATAGGGGTAAAAAAACAAAAAAAACGGTCAGAAAATTTTTTGTAACGACTAAGACAAAATTTTAAAAAAACTATGAATTAACGGTAATGACCGGGTAGGACCCGAGTACAATCAGGTAGGGTTCAAGATGGTTCCGGGTCAGGTCCACTTCCATATTTCAAAACAATAACCGATTCCAAACCCCATGGGTTTAGAAGGGTCCAAACCGGTTACTGTGACAAGCGGGTACTACCTGTACCGGGGTTCAGGTCGAGTCTGTACCCGGGTTTGGGTCGGGTCCGTACCTGGGTATTTTGCCCACCTCTAGTACTATATATAAAAGGATATGTGAGAGACATAAAGTTATGTTAAGACAACTAATACAACTTTTTAAACATATTAAACAAGTGTTTTATGTAATGATTTTAATTTAACCCACATTTAATCAATTTATTTTAATTAATGCATTATTTAATACACATTGTTAATACATTATTTAATAATGTGAGATTGCTTAATTCATCACATTAAATATTATTTTATGTATTAATTTTTAAACTGCCATATAAATTTATATTTTTATAACTAAAAACTTAAATTAAGTATTATTTTATTTTTATACTAATAAATTTTCATGGGCATTTTAGGTATTTTATAATTTTAGTATGTATGACTAAATTTGTTAACAACATATTATTTAACATGTTGCAAAAAATAATTACAATAATAATAAATATAAATATAATAATAACAATAATAATAATATTAATATTAACAATAATAATAATATTAATATTAATATGACAATAATATTAATATTAATATTAATATTAACAATAATATTAATATTAACAATAATATTAAATTAATATAATAATAATATTAATATATATTAATTAATAGTACTAATTGTTGTTATTATAATAAGGTTAGTAATAATACAACAACAATATTGTGTTGTTATATTACTTACAACTTAATACTATTTGTTGTCATATTATTATACATGTAACACTTAAATAACACAATATAGTTATTTATAATATAATGTTCTATATTTGATAATAGCTTTTGCATGAACACTTTTAAAATTTGTTTTAATTTATATCCACGAACTATCAAGTATACATGTTCAGTGAAAGTATCGTGACGGTACAATAACGAATCGTTAAAGCTTGTGTAGACAGCGGCGTAGCTTGAACCAAAGCTTAGAGGGGGGCGGGGGTGAAAGTAAACTATTTTAAGGGGGGCAGACTCTATATTTATTAAAAAATTTCTACTATCGAGCCGAAAATTTACAATACTGACGAAAAAAAGAGGGGGGGTGGAGGCCCCCCCCCTCCCCGGCCCAAAAAAGCTTCGTCCCTGTGTGTAGATATCCACATACAAGAACCCGAGTGCTTGTATATCATTCACTCTATCAAAACCAAGATAACCCAAAAACTATCATTGCAACTTTCTCGTATATATTCAAAATTAAACGGCGGCGAAACGCGAGTATATTCAACTAGTATTAAAGTAAACATTTATCCATTCATTGTATTTAGTTATTTACACTTTGTTGTATCATGTCATATTATTCTTGTTGAATTAACTCTAGACGTAGCAATTGATTTGTTGTTTTTTCAAGCGTGTCATTAACACAATAATCACGTTAAGAATACGAATAATATCGTAAAAGATTATTTTCGTTCTTGATTTAATATTTAATATTTATGTCATTAAGTAATATAGACATATATATCAAAAATTTACTAATTATTAATTCAAGAAATTAAATAAACACCACGAACATGCATCGACTAACTATAGAAAATTTATTACCAATGATCCTTAGCCAACTGTTTAAGATAAAATACGCATAACATATAAATATTGGAAAGTCATGGGTTCAAGTTTCACTCTAAACAAAAATGCTCAGAGGTGAGTCAAGATGAGTCAGGGGGTTTTCTTAGCAATGAGTTTCCTCCTAAGGGGGTTGGGGTACGGTCTCGGCTAGGAAACGAATAGGCAGGCCGATTAAGATAACATGTATTATCCGAAGGAGGATTGCATATGTGCCATTCAAAAAAAAAGAAAATCTATTAGTTTTCCTTTGAATTTATCATTTCTGAAGAACAACGGATTTTAGTGCTCAATACGCTCACACCATTCACTGTGATCCTATCCAAAAACTGAATCTTCGTATTTAGGCTAACCAAATAAAGGTAAATGGGTTATAAAAACTAAACTTAAAGCGGGTATAACCAGAGTTTACATGACCCATAGATATGGTTCGGAAGGTCTTCGTGAAGCAGATGCTTGGACAAACCCAGGGTCTTGGAGGTCGGATTTACACATTTGCATAATAGTTTTTAAACTAAAAGTTTCATTTATGCATAGTGGAAAAACGTATCAAGAATAATATTACATATTCCTTAAAGAGCATAGAGGTTCGTAAACAAAAACATAAATAACATGATGCCAATTCCATATGGGGTAGACTTCTCTCTCAAGTCCATCATGTCTTCATAAACCCTTGAGGCTAACTTATTCTTTTACTTGATATACATACTAAAAATCAATTACGTTGAGTGAGTTTACTTTTTCATAGATATAACATAATACAACATACATTACATGACATTAGCATAACATAACAATGCATGATACTATGTCTCCTGATTTCATTTTGTTAGTCGAAGCTACTGTGTTCATGAGTGATCATCATCACTCCATTCCGTTAGCCGAAGCTACCATGTTCGCCCATTTCATTAACCGTACCCTGTTCATATATTCCGTTAGCCGAAGCTACCGTGTTCCATAACCCAGCGGTACTACTGTTGGCAAGTCATAAAGGGACTACCCATGCCATGTAGAAGCTACCGTGTTCCAACTTTATTGATTGAAACATGCACATCGAAATAGTCACAAATCAAGAACAATAAGCTTAAACTTCCTCTCTTTTGAACAAAAACACAACCACAACACTCTCCTTTGGTCTCAGTTGACAACACCTAGCTGAATTGAAATTCATGAAGACCTCTTTCAAAATCACTCAAAAATGAATGATTTTGCTCAAAATATATGGGTCTTTCTATCTCTAAGTCTCTCCCTCTCTTTCCTTTCCTTCCTTTAACACAAATGGAGCAAAAGGGAAGAGGAGGTTGTTTTATGATGCCCAAAAGAAATTATGGTAACCCAATTTATTCCCATTAATCCCTTATAATTTTATTTATTAAATTTTTTGCCAAAAACTTAATAAATAGGAATTTCATAAGTATAAGAGGTGTTACAATTAATAGCTGTTTTGCACGACTCTCGTGTCCAGCTTTCTTCGTTTGCAACTCTAATTTTGAATTCCAAGATTTACCTTCATTTGATTTCATTTGATTGTAAACAATGTTTTTAGAACCGGATCGGACGTCAAACCGGATGCCTTACTGGTTTGGTGCTCGAACCGGTCGGACCGGATTTAAGAATCGGATGATGTCATAATTATATATATATTTATATTATATATATATAATTCAATATAAGTAATTTATGTGCGTATTTTATAGTTATATATAAAACTCAACAATAATTATATATCTTACATTGAAATTATCATCCGACCTGCCCGTTAAACCCATTAAAATAAAAAAAAATTAAAAAATGGAAAATCTGGTCCAAACCGGTTCCTGGTTCAACCGCCGAACCGGTTCAAAGAAGAAAACGATTTGAGGTAGATCGGACCGGTGGCCCAACCGAATCCTGATCGAACCGGCCGATCCAATCCGATCCGGTCCGGTCGTGACAACAATGATTGTAAAAGCACCTAGCAATTATTTTAATTGTTTGGCTTTACATTTTTTCTGTCGGTCTTACCGTTAATCATATTGTAGATTTAGATTTGCCATATAATATATATAGTTTGATATGTTAATTTTATCATTAATAACATATTATTCTCATGCAAAGGGTAATTTATGTATTTAAATTTTTATGTATTATGATTTCAATGTGATACATGGTTTTTTATTATTTGAAACATCATTCTATTTTCATTATTCATAATAAAACTGGTGTGGGTTTTTTACTAATACCTAAAAAATGGTAGTAAATAAAGCAATCTTCCTACTCTAATAAAAGTGTAAATAGGGTGTCACGTGTTAACACCATATTTATTCTCATCAAACTTTTCTCGTTTCTATCTCCTATTAAATAACCACATTAATTACTAATAATATTATTTATTTATTTTTACATTATAATTAGTTTTTTAATAAATTAAGAAAGAGAACTTTTTATTAATGTTATTCCTAAAGAGATAGTTTTTAAAAAATAATTTTTTCTAAAAAATCAAATTATTTTTACGTATATTTTAAAATTAGTTTTTAAAGTAAATTTTTATAAAACAAAAATAATTAAAATAGGGAGTTATAGTAAGGGAATTTTTAAAAATAAAAAACTTTTAAAACAAAATGTTTAATTTATCTTTAAAAAAACAAAAAAAAAAAGTTCATATTATTGTTTTATTACTTATAGTTATTACTTATATATAATTTCAATCACTACATGTCTTAGTCAATCGTTTTATAATTAATAATTTTTATTTTATTTAATATTTTATTTATTCAACCCGTTTAATACACGGGTTTACTGTTTAAGATAAAAGAAGTGATAGGAGAATTTTTGGTAACAAAAAATAGATAACTCAATACTATATATGTAAATTAAGGTTTATTGTTTAAATGACACTGTCGAACGGCTTCTAAGAAACCGCCCCAAGAGTCATTTCCCCTCTCCCACACTCGTGACCCAGCCATGATGACCCAACTTATGTGGGCGCTCACAGAACTGATGCGGTACGTGTTCTATAAGCGTGGGTCGTGGATGTGACGTCGGACCCTCTCGCACTCAGGTTACATTACATATCACATATGATCTAAGCCTTGAACAATAGCAATATTCTTGAACCATTTGCTGATAAGGAATATTGATAAATTATAAACTAATTAATTTCACTAAAATATTAATTGTGTCATTACTAGCTGATAGCTGTAGATAGTACGTTATCAAGATGCATACTTTCGTAAAGAGCATACTATTTTAAACGATTCAAATATATTATTTAAAGTTGGAATACTGAAATGAGCTCAAGGTAAGTATGATTATTTTATTAAAAAAAACTGGGTGGAGGGTGTCATCTACCTCGTCCTAAAAGGAGAGGTCACGACTGTACAGAGAGTCCAAAAACTAGAACACATATCCATCATCCAACTTTAACCATACGAGTACTACAAAGTGTAATCCATTATTACTATTTTTAAAATGAAAGGATATGAGTGTATATTATATGTTCGGATTCTATCGAATGCCATTGGGAACACTGCTACAAGATTATATATAGAATCTCTTTTCTTTTCCTATTATTCTTTATTATTTATAAAAATGTATTAAAGGTTTATATGGAGTGGTTTGTAGAGGTTAAACACATCGGTATATAGATTTTGCAAAGTAAATAAGATTTGTTATAATTGTTTTTGGAGTTAATTGTCATTTTTCGTTCCTGAATTTTGGTTAGTTTTGCTATTTTTCATCCAGTTTTTTTCTTATGTATCCCTGACTTTTTAAAAAGTTATAATTTCACCATTTTTGTTAACTTAGTTAATTATGTTTGTTAAGTTAGATGTATTTAAGTTATTATATCAGTTATTCTTTATAATAATTATTAAAAATCATACTTTATAGATCATTGATACATGATATAAAAATATCATACGGTTTTTATTGTTCATATAGGGATAATGTTGATATAAGGAATGAAATTTAAATGCTTTAGGTGGTCTAAAGTTATATATTATTCTCGTGGACGCATTATATAGACGGATTAAGTTTTATTTACTTTTGTCTTAATGTTGTCATCTTGTCGTCTCAGTCGTAGCTCATGTCACCACATCCATATTGCCGGGCCTCTTTTCATTGCTATGATTTTAGATTAAGAGTCATTGTATGCCACCATGAAGTTTTTGTTGTTTACTTTTTTAATGAGACGATCTTATACCGATGACTTTTGTACGTTTTGCTCTAGAGCATTGAATTTTCTCTGCTAACCCGCCAGAGAGATTATTTAATATATTATATTACTAGCTTTAGTAAACCCATGTAATACACAGGTTGAAAAATATGAAAACAACTAAGTTGAGATATAAAAAATTAAATTCAAAACAAAATGAATTATTACTATTAATTTAGTTTCTTAAAATAAAAAACTTGACTAAAATAATATATTAGTTAAGGCGGGTAATTTTTTTTGAGAAGTAACATAAGAATGACATATGGCATCCTAGTTACTTTTTTATTATATACTAGGCTAAAGACTCGTGTAACACACGAGTTCAATCCAAAAATATTGTTGTTGTTTAAAAAGATTCGTAAGTTATAATATTGTTGATAATACTTTGTATATAGACTTTTGTAAAAATTATTAGCAGATGAATTTAAATGTATTAATTCAATTAAACAACAAAGTAACTAAAGATCTAAATTGATATACAATGCTTGCTGATACATAAATAGGTTGCAAGTTGCAGTATGCATCAAACAATCTTCGCAGGTACATAATAAGTTTAAACTTATAGGTATATATGGTATGATTTTTTTTAACTTGCAAGTAGAATAACAAACAACAGACAAAGTAACAATGAAAGTTGTATATTATTTAAATCTTAATTTTTCAGACAAATATCCTCACACCCACTATCTAGCTCACGATTTGATCCGTCAAAAGTATTTTTTTTAAGTCTAAAAGAACACAGTTTTCTTTGACTGTATATTTCGCTATGACAATAAACAAAAGTCAAGGTCAATCTCTGTCAAGTGTCGGTTTATATTTGAAAGAGTCTATTTTTACCAATGATTAGCTTTATGGCATCTTGTCACAAGTTAAGAGTAAAGATGAATTGAACCTTTTAGCTTTAGATAATGAGTGTAAACCTACTAATGTTACTACAAATGTAGTTTACAAGGATGTTTTTGTTCATTTGTAACATTATAATCAAAAGTAGTTATGTCTTATTTAATATATAACACACTTGATTTTATTTTTATTTTTATGTTATTTAATAATTAACAATTTCATCAACGAAAGTTTAAAAAGATATTATTGTTGTTTTACTTGAAATATTTACATATTTAATTTAAACATATTTTATATGAAAATATTGTTTTATATTTTCTAAAATTTTATACAAAGTATTTGATATTTTATTTATTCAATTTGTGTGTTATAAAATCGGATATGATTTCATTTTCAAAGAAAGATACCCACGAATTCCTTCGCATTGAAGAGGAATCAATGAAAAAATCTCGTAATTTTTGTCACGATTCGAATATAAACCGAGCATTTTATGGATTTGAAAGTGATCTGCAGTCTTTGTAGATGAATTATTTGAAAAAAGAAAAATTATCGGGTTTGATTTTATTTCCAAAAAAAGATGCACTCTAATTTAGGGTTAAATTTTAAATTTTTCCTAAATGTATCTAAATGAATCTAGACTAACATTGAGAACATATACATATTTAGGCGAGAATTAAAAAAATTAAAGCCTTAAAAGAATGTCACGTGACATTAAAATTATTGTTTTATTAATAAGTATAGACTATAGATTATAGTTTACCCGATTAGTTTAATCTCATTACTAGACATTCATTATGTAGGTAACATTTACTATATTATTTTTATAATAATTATGAGTTATATTTAGATTAGATTTCCTTTTCAATTATTTTTTTAACATCTATTTTTATCATCAAATTCTACCTAACTTTATATTTGTAAAGATTTGAACCCACTATTTTTGTAAGAAGCAAACACAAAATCCCTAAACCATTAGGTCATGGATTTTTTTTAATTATATGAATGTATTCCTATACACATTTGATCAATTATATACAATACCTTATGCAATCCCTTTTATTATTTTCTAGGGCCTTGTAACAAAAACTTTCTTATTAATAACTTAAGCGTAATAAAAAAAAAGGCCATGTTGATTTGGTATAGACAGAGCGAGAGAGAGAGAACGTCTTTATATATTGTTTTAGCTTCTTAAACCACATTTTTTCATTTGAGTTAGGATTCACTATCATTTGTTAGCACATACATAATTTGATATATGGTGGTTGAATTCATTACTTATATTAGTAAAGCATCTACACCAACCCTGGTTAGGTGAATCATTCCTTTAGAAGGTTCATGCTTTTTGGCTTTTGGTTTGGTCCTTGGGACCCAAACTACAACTTGCCCAAAAGCCTCCAACAAGATTGATCACTAAGTTAAAAGATTTGTGGAAGGTGTAGTCAAAAAGTTTGAAAAAGCATTCCACACCCTTTTCCCAATCTTAATTCAGTGAACATCAACCTAATCATGCCATTAATATGATATACTAACTGCTATCACATTTAAAGTGAAAAGGATGCCACTTAAATTTCTTAAGCCTTAAGTACCTCATGCTTTCAAAAATCTAATCAAAAGATAATATTCCCCCCATAAAACACCTACATGACGTTTTGTGAAATCGAGTGTTCTGCTGATGGGTGCAACTAGAGGGGGTAGCTGATCCTCCGTCTTATAAAATTTTCTATTAATAAGGGTATCGAATGTTATTTTGTTGTTTGAGTCCACTTGAATCAGATAGAACATTTGCGTGTTGTCAAAGTTGGGATCAAGGCGCTAATTTCTCGCACGTCCTAAAATACATCATTAACGAATCAATTTTGTATTGTTATATCTAAGCATTTCAATAAATGGGTTGTGCTTTGGTTGACATGCATGTCGAATTGAGGTTGACTTGGTTAACTGAATCCAACATGTTGGGTTGACCTATTTAACTCGCTTAAGTAAACAATGAAACCATCAACCCTTTAATTAAATAGCCAAACAACCCGCTTATGGCATGTTTAACCCATTTATCAAAACCCTACATCATATTGAACATGTTTACAACTTGATTAAAACCCGTTTAACATGTTTACAAATTGATGACAACCAATTTAATTAGAACCCGCTAGCTCGTTTGACTCATTTAGATAAATAGGTTAAACGGTTCGTGTTTGGTTACACGTTTTAAGCTTGTCCATATGTCTTTTACACGAATAAATATGTGGTCGTGTTCGTGTGCAACCATTCAACCTACCAGCCCCACACAATTGACGCCCTAGTTAGGAACACAATTCATACGTAGATGCAGCATATGATTCATCCAGAAATACGAATCTGATACGGATTTGAACTGTGTAAAACAAATGGCTTACAAGAAAGCACAAAGAACATGTAAAGATCTGTTTCTTTGCAGCAAATGGTCTGAAAAACTTGATGCAGAGTTCTTGACCACGGGATGCAAAGAGCATCGAATTCCCACAATTCCTGAAAGCACACGGTTCAGGGGATTCATTGTTATCTAATATCTGTCACAGAAAATATGCAAATCTGAAAAAAGAGAAGAATATCATGACGTCCAAATTGGCACACTTGACACTTCATGTCAATAATGCTTCTGTAAATGGTAAAAATTCTCTCGATCAAACGTCGCGAGTTTGAAGCATAAAGATATACAATTGTCGAGTGAATGTTGTGATGTCAATTCTTTGGCACTGTATATAACTTTGATCTCTCAGAAAGATTGAAAAAAGTAGAAAAACTTACAAAACTGTCTTGGATCATGGGTCACTTCTCTCTTAGGCATTTCATCGAACAACTTAAGGGCACCCTAATCTTCAACAGAACAAAGCGATTATCATTTGGGTCGCTCTATCTGGATCATGAATCTTAAAAGAAAAACGTTTAAATCCGCGTAATTAATAATCCTTTGAACAAGATTCAATCATGATAGTTAGCATGTGATTATCAGGTTCTATATTTGATTCCAATTGTCCACTGTAGAAATGGATTTTTTTACTGAGTGATCAAATCAAACACCCGTGAGCAATCACATCGTTATAACATATAAATTGCGTATTCGTTTTGTGCTTGTTCGAGAACAATGGATGCATCAGATTACGACACGAGATTAGCGTTCAATGATGCCCTTAATCTCCATAATGAAAAACTAGATAAATACCCCGCGTGTAACCGTTGTATAACCAAAAAATAAAGCGACGGCTTGACGTTGTATAACCAAAAATTAAAGCGACGGCTTGAGAAGGTAGTTAGAAACAAGCACGCGCTCGTTGCAACGAGTCATGTTGAACATGAGAACATATACAAAAAAGCATGTCACGACGGTTTATTAGGAACGTCCTTTACAAAATAAATTTAAAAAATACATGTGAACTTTAAAAAATCTTTTTACGACGATAACCTTGTTTATAATCGAACAATTTGCTATTTTTTGTTACTCATTACCTCGTATTCTACATATAAAAAGTTTATGTTGTACTTTTGATTTGTCATAACTTATTAATATATTTTTATATGTCATCATCTGGTTCAAATATTCCAATCGTTCTAACCAGTAAACCACTAGGGTGATCAATTTGATGTCCGGTCAGGTTTTGAAATTATTAGTTATAAATATCATAAAGAGTACATTATGCATATGGTCACTGAGTTTTACTCAAATTTCACATTTTTCTTGATATTAAAAAATTACAAGATTTGTCTAAATGTTAATAAAAACGTAACACTTTTAGTCAATGAGATGGATGTCATTTATTTTTTCTGTAAAACATCTTAAAAGACAATTACACTTAACTTTTTGTTTATTAAGAAAGAAATCTAAAATTCGAGAATTTCTAGTACATCCGACTTATGTTTGTTTTAGAGTAAATTACATTTTTCATCTTTTAGATTTGTAATAAATTTCAGTTTTCGTTATTAAACTAAAAAAATTACAGTAAACGTTCTTTACGTTAAAATTTGTTTGCACGTTTCATCATTTGACCTAACGTCCATCTATTTTTAACGTTAAATGATGTCACGTGCCTCTCATGTGAGGGTAAAATAGTTCTTTTATACCTAATAACCTAAAAGTAAATATTATAAAAAAAAGGAGAAAATAAAAATGTTCATGTTCGTTCATGTTGTTAGTATTTTTATAAGTAGTCTTTTTATAAATTCGTGTTATTTGTCTTTTTATACCTAATAATACGATTTTTTGTTCATGTTCGTTCATTAAGAAAGAAAATATTCGTATTCATTCATGTTTATTCGTTAAAAAGCTAAACGAAAGTTCACAAATATATACGAACAACAAACATAAATGAACACAAAGTAATAAGTCTAACACATCATAATTCATCCAAAAACACCTGTAAATTCATGGTTCAAATATACATGATTCATCCAAAAATATGATTCTATCAAAACTCCGTACTGATTCCGCAAGAAATCATCCATAATGACTCATCCATACAACCATAAGAAATATGTACATGAAATATTATTTCAATACATAAGCAAACAAACGTAAGCAAACGAACATAAAAGAATGTAAACAAACGATCATAAACGAATGTAAATGAACGAACATAAACGAACTTTTCGTCGTGCAGTTTATGAACTTTCGGTTAATTTAAAGGCATAGCCAAAGTTGTGTTATTACTTGTTAGTGTCACCAAGCGTTGACTTATACAAGTTAAACCAAAATTTGGATTTCCAATTACAGAAAGCTAAGACTTGTTTTAGGAAAGAATAACAAAAGATTGGTTCTCTTAACTTTCTTATCTTATTTTAAATTCTTAACATTTTTTCCACAACCCATTTTGGTAAGCTCATGAGACTCATCAGTATTTTGCTAACTAACGTAATCAAGTAACTTGTAGCTTGCACTAGGCGGATTTTTTATAAACCAGTGTGAGCAAGATTCGAAACTTAAACATTTACTAGAGGAGAACCCGTTTCAATGTTGGGACTCTAATTGTATAGATTTGAATAAGTGAGAAACATGTATTATGTTAGTATAAGTTTAATGTTTTTAGTTAAAGTTGGGCAATAAAAACACATACAGGCAATAACAAAGTTACTACCGAGCAGTTATTACTATCGAGCGAAAGACTAGTAACTTGTTTAAGTTACTACCAAGGTCACTTACAAATTATTACCAAATTCATTTACTACCAAAGGACGAGGACCGGGTTACTAACGAAGTTTGTAAAATATACTGATCGTCGATACTGAAAGTTAAAGTTTGCTACATTTCAATATACTAAAGATGTGGACAATAAAATATATAAATATTCCATCATAAAAACTTTCCTATCTATGTGCGGTGAACAAAGGAGAAAGAATATATCAAATCGTCGTCTACTAATACAATAAGGAAAGCAAAAGACTGTAAATATAAGACATAACCGAGACGAAATGATGTCTGGAACTGGGCGATTTCTATCTACGAAGAGATTGTAATATTTTATTCATTAGTTTCTCTTGTCAGATGTAAAACTTATCTAGTAAATCATATAATCATATGACTAGTTGAGTTTATCTTTACCTTCTCCTATATTCATGTTTACTTTTATTTTATTATTTGTAAATGAATACAAACCACTCGTCTCAATGTTCAATAGTGTGTTTTTATGGCTTGATCAGACGTTTCTGGATTTCATCATCCAGAATTTGTTGCATGGTTTTCTTTTTTTTAATCCTATATTTGTTAATATGTTAAAATGAAGCTATACAACTTGGTGATAGAAGCCATTGAAATCTGTGAAGCATTTTAGGGTTCTTATGATTATTACGACATCCTAAATAAGCAATGTAACGTGTTTTGTTTGTTTATCGTCTTGCGTGAACATATGCCTCACTCTAACAATATTTCCAAATATATCATGAGCAAACATATATCATTCATAACAACAAGATACCCATAAATGGATACTAAGTTTGAGGTCCACATAATATACGTCATCGGTACCGTAAGTTATGCCCCTAAAACTGCGTCTGGCACGTGAAATTTAATTGAATTGAAATTTAATTTGTTGGTATTGAAAACGGGATTTTACTCTTAATGTGTTTTGTTAAAAGATGAATTAAACCTAGAATTAGAATTGAATTGCTCAACGAAGCCGGCACTCCTAGAACGGGGACGAAGGTTGCGGTGGTAACCTTCAAATGGTGGCGCGGTGATAGATTTCATTTTCTTTGTAGTTGTTTTTTTCATTAAAATGCGTTACACAGTTAAATTCTTTTAATATTTTTTACCTTTTCAAATCCTAGTTGTTTACAGGTTCAAATTCTAAAACTAATTTTTTAAATAGAAAATTGCAAAAACGGTCCGTGAGCTAACAATATTGCAAGTTTGGTCCCTAAATTCTCAAATTTTAGTCCAAACACTTGAAAGTTAGTTTCAAGTTTAGTCCACCGTTAAGTTTTAACGATCTAGGGATTCAATTCGTAATATGATCAACCATGAGGACCAATTATACATTTTCTCTAAAAGTTAAAAAATGAAAAGTCGAAGAAAATTTAAAAATATTAAAATCAATCTTAAGAAAGTCAAATAAACGTTAATAGTAAAATTTAACAATTGTTAAAAAAAATTAAATAAAGGTTAAAAAAGGAATAAAATCTAAAAAGTAAACAAAAGTAAAAATAAAAAAATTATTTAAAAATATTAAAATTAATAGAAAAAAAGAAGTATGCTTAATTCTTTTTTAAATTTTGATGAAGCCCGTAGTCATGCCTAAACCGAAATATTCAAAACTTTGTTAAAATCCAAATCCCAAAAACAAAACATGAAATCGAACAGTTTTCGTTTCGTAACTTTAATTTGATTTCTTTGATATTCATTTTAAATTTTATATGCATTTATTTGATTTTATTTTTAATTTTTATTTGGTCCTTCTTTAATTTGTTACTTTACTTGTATACGTCCCTTTTTCTATTTTTTTAATTTTAAAATTCTTTTTATTTTTACCTTATTTACTTTTTAAGTATTGATTATGAAACTTATTTTATTTTGTAACGATAATTACATTTTATTATTACATTTATTTGATTTCTTAAAATGTTTCTCTTTAAAGTTTATTTGATTTTTAAAATTTTTTTAATTTTAGAGAATATTGCATGATTGGTCCATGTGGTTTGATCATATTGTTGTTTAGTTTTCAGATCGTTAAAAACTAACGAACACTAATGGCAGTGGCTAAACTTGCAACTACTTCTAAATGTTTGGACGAAATTTACAATTTGTAAAATCTGGAGCCAAAACTTGCAATATTATCAAACCATATGAATCATTTTTGCATTTTTTTTCTTTTTCTAAACTTTCATTTCCTTACTTTTCACTTGTTTTAAGGCACCCTAGATTTGTTTAAATGTGTTCATTTGTTTTTCCTTATTCTGATTAAGAACACTAATTTAGTAATAAAAACAACGATTGATATGAACGATTGATAATTTTACAACATATCTTAATCATTATAGTAATCACCTCTATACTTATACAGAATAACATTTATTTACTCTATTTTTATTTAATTTCCAAATACCGTATGCAATAGTCAATAGTCATTTGAACTTATGAGTATATCTTACTGGATATATTGCAATGTCCAAACTCTACGATATGTGTTTTCACTATCTATATTAGTTAAAGCAAAATAAAGGCAAGTGAGGTAATAAAAAGGAAAAATGCATCCCATTTGGTCACTTTGTAGAGATAACGTTATCACTTTGAAATAAAATAAATTAAATTTGACTCAATTCCTGTTTTCTAACTTTATTTGTTGATATTAACAAAATTCATATGATCAACCAAAATAAAAATATAAATTTGATATTTGCAACTATTAGATTTTCAAAACTCTAAATCAAAGTAAATAGAAATCGAGTATCTTGTATATTGTTCAAACCTCAAATACCGGAATCAATTCAGCTACATGTCTTGAGTATGATAAACAAACAATTACCCAATAAAAGCTACATGTCTAGAAATGATATGATGTGTGCAAATCTATCTATTCCATAAGATAAAGAGATCACTACTATCAAGGATGACTATTATATTTTTTATGTAGTCATGAACCATAATCACATAGATCATGTTAGGCTCTGATTTCAGTAAGCCTCACAATTGATCATTCACAGCATATAAAAAATTAAAGCATTTATTTAAGTAAACATTGCAGCGAAAATTACTTTAATTCAAACTTATCATGACATAATTCAGAGATAACATTAACATTATCTTAAATACATCAAACAAATCTTAAAAGAGTGTTTAATAATCTTCTAAAATTGGGATGCTAGTCTTGGGTTGCCAAAAAGCTTTGGATCCATGCCCCCATCCTTCTAAGCCCAACAGTTCATCTGTCAAACTAACAGTTTCGCTGAGTGAGTTTTAGGTTTACTTTATTAGATAATCTTTAGTGAGATATGTTTTATCATTTTAAAGTAGTCATCACAAGAACAAACATTTACTATACACAGACTGTCACTTTATCAATACTTTATCATTAAGACTTTCGCTTATTTATTTTCTATTACTTTTTTTTATCCGTCAATTCCCAGTACTATGTCTCGGATTTGCCCAAGGGCCAGACCCCCACTTGTGATGAACACATGACTTTATTTTAGCCGTGCTTGTGATGAACATAAGACTTTACTTATCCATGAGAGCACAACAAATGCAACTCTCCTTTATCCTTTGCTTGCAAGACTTTACTTTAGCAGTGGTACATGGTTACGAGCTCAATAATATTCTTTAGGTTTTACTTTCATCTTTATTATACATATACTTATACATGCTAGAATCAACTCATAGTCCATATATTCACATTCTTCAACAAAAAACCAAACAGTATAACCGACCCACCGCGAGACACCAGGGGTTTGGGGGCGGCAGCCCCAGATAGCGAGGTTCTAGGGGCAGCAGCTCCTAGTGGGGTTCAAGGGGCAACGCCGCTGGCTGGGGGCACACGGTCAGTAAGCGTAAATAAGGGGGATCTAGGACTCACCAGGTCAGTAAGCAACTTCACGTCTAAGTTTTCTAAGCTAGGATCGCGGCACATGGTCGCATATAAGTTAACGCACAAATAGGTCATTTTCTACACAGTTTCGGCAGCAGTTTCGAACGTAGTTTCGCATGGCAGTTTTGCTGCCAGTTTCACATGGTAGTTTCGCTGCCAAATCGCCCAACTTTCTTTGGAAATTCCTAGATTCGCTAAATCTACTGGTCTACCTATGTACTTGCGAAATTACCATCGAAACTATAGTTTCGCTATAAGGAGATTATCTTAGTTTCGCAGGAAGAACTCACAGCTTCGCAGAAGAACTGGCAATTTCGCTAGACGTGTAAAATGACGAACCAGTCGTTTTACATCAAAATCTCACTTTTTACGTCCAAAACCTTAGTTTTTTCATCCATAAACTATATCTAAGCTTTTTACATGATTTCATACGTAAAAATGTGACCTTATGTGATTCTTTGCAACTTTTCAACCCAGAACCCTAGAATCCGGATCTGATCTAAATAGATGTTTAGATAATGATTCTTACCAGGATTTCTTGTTCTTTCCTTATTGTTTGATGCACCAACACTCAGATCTTTAATCCTTTAATCAATGCAACTTCAAACCTTTTATTTTCTCCACTTTCTCTCTCTACTCTCTCTCTCTCTAAAATGTTTGTGGCTTGGGTTGCAAATAGAGAAGAATAAGACTGATTAGGGTAGTTTAATGGTTGATTATGGGCCCTTAAACACCTCAATCTCTTAATCCATAGGTTAATTTGGCCCATAATTTATTTTTTCCTCTTATTTATATGAAATAACCCTTAACTAAGCCCATTATTATTAAATTGCTCGCTTCGACTTTCGGGGCGTTACAAATCAAAACTTAACATAAGAAACTTGAAACGTTTATATAATAATTTTATAGAATTGGATTTCAATTATTTAATATATTGAAAATATTAAACTTAGGCATTACGTAAATAGTTGATATCTATCTATACTAAAAATCAAAATATTTGTAAGCCGCATGTCATTTTTTAAAGACGTCCACCTAGGCTCCACCTAAGATTTGGACACATATCATCACTACATTGAAAGCTACAAATTAGTATGTTATAATAGTTTCCTTAATAAATACCGATTTACTATTATGTTAATCAATTAACTTTTTTATACAATAAATAAAATATCTCATTAAAAATTCTTTTAATGGGAGATAATTTTGTTAAAGTTTAATTTAATTTCTAGCTAATCGTTGTTAAAATTAAATACTCTAAACATCGTATTTTGTTGAGCAAACATTTTTAAAATATCAAAATTTACGAAGTAAAACTCAATTACAATAAACGATTACTCACTATAAATAATATTTTTGCTTCAATATTACCTCACAATTTTATATTTATAATTTCATGTTCTCGCATAAGATGATCATTATTTCAACCCGTGTGTTACACGGGTATCTAACCTAGTAATATAATAAAACGTGAAACACAACACTAGAATAATTACAATAAGACATTTAAAAGTAAATTTACGAATATAAATGGGCTGATTGCTGTACTGTTCAAGATTTTTGTCCGTTTTGAAGCCCATTAATGCCAGTAATAGTAAGGCTCTAAACAGCCCAGTCCAGCCCAACACCAAAAATTAAGACTGTATTTTTCTCTATAAACTTAAAGGTTAATAACTTCACATGATTTGGTACACAAGTAAGTGGTCCTAAAATAACCAGTTAACCGAACCGCTTCGCTTTTGTAATTGAAACTGTAACTGGTTAATAACTAGTATGATCAAAATCGTTTCCTAACCGATCCTAACCTTCGGTTTCAAACCGGTAAGGGTATTATACTTCAAACTAGTCTTGATCACAACACTCAAAACGCTCTCTATTCCCTCTTAATAATAATTGATGTGGGTGTTCAAGTTAGTGAAAATTCAAGCATGTCATTGCCTTCAATCTAATCGAGCATTGACTACAACATGTACTTAAACTTTCTGATTTGAACATATACATATTAAAAAGAATGAAGACGACTTGACGACTTGACGATGATCGTTATATAGTAAATATATATAAATGTATCTTCAATTTTATATGTTCTTCTAATGTTTTGGAATTTTGTAAATTTAACAAAAGTAATAGATGAAGCTTAACAAAAGTAATAAAAGTTAAATCTTATATATTGAGTTTATAATATATACTTAATGTTAAATTAATAATTTAATAAAATATATTTAAAAACGGTTTTTTAACCGGTACCAGTTAACAGGTTTGATTATTAACCTAACCTGTTATACAGGTTAGATTTTTCAATACACCAAAACCAGTTAACCTAACTGGTTATTTTTAAAACCGGTTTTTTTCTTCAAAATAATTGGTCCGTTATTAACTTAAACTGGTTTTATTGAATTAACCTATACTTGTACCTCTATACTAGTGTGGTACCCAGGAGCATATATTGTATATTTTGTCAACTCCATGCTTACACGCAATAATAACGTTAAAAGGAAAATACTGATCTATGTTTAATATATTTGAGCTTGGTATCTATTGTGTTCCAATTAAAGTGTTGATTAAGGCTTAAGACGCGTGTTCATGTGATGGTTTTTACAGAAATGAGTGATAGGTATGTTACTTTTAAATTATCACTACTTTTATATAAGATTTTTATTAGTCATATGATATTTTCTAGGGAATGCTATGAATTAAATACCATTAAATAAAAATCAAAGAGTACAAGAATATCATTACAAATAATGAAATGCACAAGAGGTTGAATATGAATGTTAACTAGTACTTATATGCTAATTCATTGATTCTTTATTAAAAATTGCTTTTCACTGGTTCCTTTTTAAATCGTAGAGATCACTGTAGAACACTTGAAATCAAACTTGGATAATCTGAGAGTTGTGAAAATCACTTTCAGATCGAAATTTTATTCGGTGGTTCACCTGAATAAATCAATTGGATATAACTCAGACGAGATCAATAATTAGTATGTTGTGTTGTGTGATTTTCGTGAACCAGAAGAAGAGAGAACAGAATGACCAATATCTTCCGAATCAATATCTACAGGGAAGGGGAGAAAACTGTCGGTGGCAGTTTTCATATCAAAAGATTACACTTTTTACCCTCAAGTTTCACATGTGAAATTTCAGTAAAATCAAAATTTCATGCATTTTCGACCCCATCCAGGGGCTCTACCCCTTGGACCCCGCCAGGGGCTGCCGCCCCTTGGAAACCCCATTGCTTAGGGGTTTCGCCCCTAATAAGGTTTTCAATTTCAAAGATCATAATAAACTCAAACAAGTGTGCACTCTACACCTCCTGACTTGTTTGATGGATATTATAATTAAATTGGTCGTTAGTCAATCCAATTACACTAAAATATCTAATAATTACCGTTCAGAAAATGTTTTTTTAATGATTATATATATACAAGGAAATAAATTCTCTCTGATTTCTCTTTGTTAGGGGTCATTGTGATAGTTCACAACATTTTAGAAAATGCTCACCTTAATAAACGAGTATTTGTAATTATTACAAATGTTCTCTTTTTAGCTCATATCCTCTCTTGCTATCTTTATTTTTGATTCTATATATGCTTTAAATATAAGATCACTCATAGATTATTTAATATCTAGAAATCTTAGTTTTAACAGATGAGCCTAAGTGATGATAGAAAGATTGTTTAGAGAAGAAAGAGAACTTTTTAAAAAGTTGACAGGATATACACCAACCGTCCATGACAAAGTCGTATAGTGACCATAACATTATTTCTTACCTTATTTCTAGTTCTGGTGACTAAGTAAAATCCGTTACCTATGTGTTTGAATATATATATCCCGAATGCATGATACTGACTTGGAAAACCAAAAGATGTAATTAGGTCAAATTTGTTCAATGTACATGGTCAAGTCATTGATCGACCATGGATCATTGGATCCTCCTTTAGCTTGATTCCTTGAAAATAGTCCAACTCTTGAGTTGATACATCTATCAGCTCATTGTGGTTTGGCTGCATGTCCTTTGTGCAAAATTAAACATTTTTAGTTTAGTGTTGTGCTTAGGTTAATTAGTTGCCTATTAACCATTTTGACATACTTGATGTCAGTTTCGGTCTATACAAACACGTAAATAGTTTTATTTAACATCACTTTTACATAGTTATAGTTTTTTTTATCGAAAGATCATCATGTATGAACTATTATTTTTTATTTAGAGTTATGTATACCATAGAAAATTTTATTGATGTGTCAAATTTAAAACTTTTATGCTATCCCCATATTATGCACTCTACGCCACACCATCCTCTGTCTACATACAAACACCTTACTCACAAGGGAAGGGTTATATTTAAAGCTTTAAACATTGCAAGAACAGTAAGAACTTACAAACAATCAAAATCATCAATCTATTTAAGATATAGCATTATTATTAAAATAGAACATTGTTATAAATTTACGCGTATTGGTATATTATAAAAATTTATAAATGTAAAATTTTAATATTTATCATGTGTAAGTGTTTTACCATTTACACGTGCTAAGTTTTAAAATTTATAAATACTATAAATTTATTCATATAATTCATGAAATAATGTTAATAATAGAAGTTTGAAGATATAATAATGATTTTGATTGGTTTTGATTGTTGTGTAATAATTTTTATAATAATATTTAGGAGTTCTTATTTAAATTTTTAATAAATCAAACATAATTATAACTTTTTATATTTCAAATATATGAATATATTTCACCAGTTATAACATATAATTTTTTTTTTTTCCAATAACTAGTACGCAATTTGCTTATTGTTTTGGAAGATTTGGAAAAAGTCAAAAGCACATAGTTATTTTATAATTTCTAAATTCGTCCTTATTATTGATAAAAAAATTGAAAATATATTACAATTTGTACAATTACAAGATTAACTACATACTTTTTGAAGGACCAACTTTTTTACTCATAAATACCACTTAACCCTATACTTGTAAGAATTCAAACCCCCACCTCATTTGTAGTTACAATCACTAGTGTTACAAGATTACAACTTTTACAAGACCATAACCATTAACCAAATAACTAATTACCCCTCAGAGCATTCACATCTCGTTCTCTATTTTTATGTGAGTGGATGTCATATATTATAAGTGATGGTTGTGAGTGGTTGTTAGTGAAATGGGGGAAATAATAAATATATAAATTTTTTAATATTTTTAAATGTGGTTGTGATTGGATGAGAGAGAAAATATAATAATAAATATATAAAATAATATTATTTAATTGAAAGTAAGAGAGAAAAATTAGTGATTTTTAGTGTAATTATGGGATATGAATGAGTGATGGATTGTGAATGCTCGAGATATTGAAGGCATTGTTTTCAAGTCATGATTAGTATTAAGAATAATAATACTAAAATTTAATGGTAAAAGAACGTAAATGTTGCATTTTATTGGACGAGAAAATTGTTTGCTTTGTATAATAGAAGTCAATCGTATTTTGGGAAATTTACGAGTCACATAAATAGAGATGATATTGAAATGTGAGTTTTTAGATTGGATATAAAGGAAGTTTTACTTCAAATATACATATATCATACTTTCAACCAAAAAGTAATACATATGGTAGGACGCCACTTTAAGTGTCCACGTTGACTAGAGATATATAATTCAATAGTTCACATGGATCAGGATAGGAAGCATTTGTCATAGTGTAATATTTACACGCAAGACTTATGCGGTAGAAAATCAATGTTTAATTTCTAGCATGAGATAAATTAAAAATTACTGTAGATGAAGAGTAAAAGTAAAAGAGTGTACGAATTGTTGTTCTTAAAAAACATATTATTTTATTACAAATATCAAATTAAAAAAACTCTATGCCTATCCCCACAAGTTACAACATAAATGACTCTACATAAACCATGTTATATGTAACCAAGATTTACACGTCAACCTTTCACCTGTTTAACATATAAAAACGTCTCTTAAAAAAAAGTTGACCGGTGAATATTTAATTTTTATTCTACCTTAACTCACATATTACGCATTTCCATCACGTATAATTTGTAATATCAAGCATTTATATGATACATAAACATAAGTCAGTCATGTATCACAAAACTTTCATTTGTTGTTAAGGCATGGACTGAATCTATTCAAAATATGTATTATAAAGCATATATATATATATATATATATATATATATATATATGGAGAGAGAGAGAGATATATTGTGATGCCTAGGACACCTGTTTGAGATGCCACCGAATCAATACCCAATGTGGAAGCCATTGAAATAACTTCAAAGGTGTTTACGATGACATGATCAACTATGTCTATAGTTGTTTCGTAATTTCTTAATCAACTATTCATGCGAGTGGTAACATGTCATAATTTATATGACCTATCACCATAGAGACGAGCTGCATTTGTCATTATGAACATGTTATTGGCGTTCACACATTTTCGTTAGTTGATAGATTAATAACGTTTACACTTTACACGTTTTTATGTCCTTTGTAATTTACGACTAATCTTAATATATAATACAGAGTTTGCAACACATTCAGCTCAGGTGTGATCTATTTTTACCAAATAAAAAGAACGAGCAAAGTTGCTCGCACACTGCGACGTGGTTGTGCGTAGTGATGTATTTGCGAACTTCGTTCCAGGCTGTGTGACTGAAAATGGGCACCTTGCAGCATTGCAGAGTTTCTGCGAACTTCGTTACGTGAATTGTCACGATGAACATGAACATGGTTAAATACATAAAGAAGTGGTAAAGGGCGTGCTTGCAAAGCTCGTAACCAACGTCAAATTGTAGGCATGAATCAGGTTACGAAGGTTAAATTGATGTGGCTAAATACATAAAGAGAAGCGCATGAAGTTGAATACATTTGGTTATAGAAACTAAAACGTAGGATAAAAAACACATCCAAAGTAACGAAAAAGTTTTAAGTTCACGGATTTGATATTTTTAACCCGCACTTGCATCATAATTATTCAAAAAAAGAATTTTAAACTAAAAGAATATAAGAATAGTTAAAAAAAAAAAAAACCAAAAAGTTTTGGGCGTAGGGTTCAACCATGCGACCTACTATTAAGGAAGATCAATACTCATCAACTTTGGTTCTAGATAAATACTTTCATTCAGACTTGATGCATCTAGGTGGTGGTGGCTTAGTTGGTTAAAGCCTTCACCTTTCACCTGTAGGTTCGATTCTTGTTCTCAATATTTTATTGGGGTTTTTATTTCTTTTTCCTTTAACATTTTTCTTATACTTTTTTTTTCACTTTAAATTATCTTTTTTAATTATTGAAGCGTAATGTGCGAGACATAACCCTGTTTATATTTATGTTTTAGACTCCAAACCGTGATGTCGTAACTTCATATGCCAATTTCTTCTACGCACTTAATCACGTTAATGTCACCATCGCAAAGTGCATAACGAATTCACGTGTCAATCGATTAAACAAATTTATATTTCAACGTTTTGATGTTATTTTTACTATATTCACACGACGTGTGAGTTTACGTATAGGTTTTGTTTTTCTTATACAAAACATTGAAAACGTTTATCGTTCACCGTTGATTACGCCTCAACGAGTGACTTTACGTAAAGTTATTTCTTCTTTTATATAAATAATCAAAAACATGATTTTTTGACAATTTAAAGAGTCTATTATTCTAAATAAAACATAACGTACGAATTTACAACAACGTTTCAAAGTTAGATTTTTGGGTGGGTTTATGTATTCACTGCAACACCCCGGTCATAAAAACTCAATAGTGATTAATAGTCCACACCTGATGATAGAGATATAAAAAAAATTCGTTATATTATTTTGATTTGAGAACTGGTTCTTTTTATTCTAATAATAGTTTATGAATTTTTTTTTTGATAGATGAAAAACTAATTGGAACTATCCTGTAATACCTGAGTGAATCTTTTTGAGACTAGATCTCAACCGTTTATACTGATTTTAGAACTGGTTCACTTTATTGAAAACATTAGAATTGGTTCTTTTTATTCTAATAATAGTTTATGAAAAAAAATTTTGATAGATGAAAAACTAATTGGAACTATCCTGTAATACCTGAGTGAGTCTTTTTGAGACTAGATTTCAACCGTTTATACTGATTTTGATGCTCCGAAACTGAATCATCTCAATACAATTAGACCATAAGGCTAATTGTAGATGAAAACTAATGTATATAAAAAATATGTAGAATTAAATTTCTAAGTGAAAGAGACTTCCGCCTTTGGTCTAATGGTTTAAGAGAGAAGTGTAAAGCTTTGCTTCTTTTGAAAGTCATGGGTTCAATCCCAGAAGAAAAGAAATAATTACTTAGTGTTACTAGTACGTTTAGTAATCAATACCTACCGTTCAAAAAAAAATGAAATGAAAGAGACTTCTAACAAGTGAAACTTTGATATGCAAGTGAAAGGATGATACATATGCATTAACAGAATGAAAGTTACATATGTGAGTAAAAGTTGAGCATGTGAGGGGTACCAACGATGTGAGACCACAGCGAGGCTCGGCGCCGAGCGACGCCACCACCGCCACCTTCTTTCACGCCGTATTTTTCCTTTTTCACATCATATACTCACTGTGACCTTGCCCCATGGCTTGTATGCGTGTGGTGTAGTGATGTGGTGTGACATGGTGAGGCAACACTGCCGCCATCAAATTTGAGTGTGTGATGTAGTGTGACATAATAAAATTTATTTGGTAGGTTTATAATGTAGTGTGATGAGAATATCCCTCCACCTTCATATATGGTTATGGAATCACATGTGTCATGACTATAGTCTATTGATATGATTTTGTTTTGAAATAACTAACTAGATAGTCATTTACATAATTTTGTAAGCAAAATCGGATAATATGTCTTACATATAGGGTATAACTTCTTAAGGCTAAGGCATAGGATTTCTTATAATTGCTAATATTTAATATTTATGTATATAAACAAATGTAATAATCTTTTATGAACGACTAATCAGATTAGTGACAGACCATTAACTTATTCAATCATCTCTATTACTCAAATACAAAACCTTAGGCCGTTAGGCTAGCACGTCCCCAAAAAGAAGCTTATACATCAGTCCGTCACATCAGTCTAAAGTTGATACCATCCTCACGAGAAAACTCGCTTAAGGTGAGAAAACATCCTGATTCAATTTGGATCCCCCTATTTTTGTCATAGATGGGATTTGAACCCAAGACCTTCGTTTATTTTAAAGAAATCTTGAAGATCTCATCTTAACCAGGCTAACGATCAATGGTAAATAACTAAAATAATTAAATAATTAAATGTAATATGATAAGAAACTAATCTTATGTAGATTCTTAACTTTAGTTGCATAGAGTTTTCAAACTTTTACGTTAACCATAGAGGTGGGTAAATTCTTAAAATGCTATTTTTTTCTTAAAATACCCCTCCCTTTGCTCCACAAAAAAAAGTTCTTCATAAAATATCACTTTCAGACAAAACGTGTATACCTCTAACGACTGGCGTGACACCGTATAGTAGACCACTCAAAATAGTACACGTGTATTTTAGTTTCTAAACTTTAGTTTGTTGCGAGATTTTAAAAGAAAAAATTTAAAAGTAGTCGAGTTCCTCTACGGTAAGTGGGCCTTCGTTTTAGAGGCGGGGTGCCCATATAGTTGTAATTCAGTTTATGTAAAAAATATATTTTCTTAAAGGACACATGTATGATTTAAGTGGTCTGCTATACAGGCGTCCACGTTTGTCGTTACAAGTGTCGGCAACTTGTTTGGATGAGACATTTTAAAAAGAATTTTTTAGGGACATTTTAAAAGAAAAATAAGGGAAAACAAATTTTAATGAGATTTGTATGAATACTTGAAAATTATAGAGAACAAAATAAATATTATACAATAAAAATTATAATGGAATTTTCATACGTCAAAGGTTTTATTAACTAGTTTTATCCCGTCCGGTGGCCGGATAGTACAACGAAGTAAAAAAGCAATAATATAGAATTTATTATTTGTGAAAAGATAAAAAAATTTTGTGTATAATCTTAACACGGTGATGACGTAAAGGCTCTACGCATTAGAATGGTTGCTTCATTCATATCTAAAATCACCCACGTAAACAACTATTTGATAACGTAGAATGCATCATGTTAATTAAGATGGTGTTTAGGGGGAGTGTTGTTTAAGCTAAGTAGCATAACAATCATTTGTTGAGGTTTTAAGATATTAATGCATAAAATTGCAGTTTGGTGAAAGTTAATCTAAGGAAGCATTACAATTAATAAAAAAGATAAATGAAAGTGAGCATAACATTTTACCACAATACATAAAAAAGGGAGGAATGTAAAAGCGCAATGTCACTATATAACTGAACTAAGTGTCAGGTGACATGAGAGTCTCAGTGTAAATTGCACCATTTACAGCAGAGAAGTACTTGCGGGAAACGTTGAGCAAATACCGTTGAATATCTCGTCAAAGTCACATACATTACCAAGCTCATTCATGATTATCCACTTTTTTAAAGGGACCATGTAAGAAGCATAACACCAAAACATAGCTGGAGTTGTAGAAATACTTGAAATAGACAACACTTGGTCCATTTACCACACCCCATCCTCCACAATCAATGAAAGGTCATTTAACCATAACCAACAAATAAATGGGTTCGTCACATGCATTGACTACATAACATTAGCATCCTTTGTTGTATGGAATAGTTGGGAAGGGCAGTACACTGAATTCCTCTGAGTTCACATCAAAACGTATAAGCGACTGCATAAAACTAACCCAATATGCTCCACTGTAAAATACAATCCATCTCCACAAAGGGTATCCACTGACCACTTACAGTTGGGTCTATAATGATAATTTTCTATGAAACTGATTTGCCGCCACGAATCGGAGCGTGTTGAAACCACATGCATGAGAATAGATTCACGAGCTCGCTTCACATGCAAAATCTTGTACTCGTTAGCCGAATCTACATAGAAACCGAGAGCATCACAGTCTACATCATATGTACCTTGATTTGTTACACGTGGTATCATCTTGTGGGCGCGAAGTCAACGGATTCCATATAAGCAAGGCACATGTATTTTTATGAGTGTACACAACATTCCATCCAATGTTCCTAAAATCAGCAAATCACATGATTCAACGTTGAATGGCAATTGAACGGTGTTGTCATACCAACAGTATGGTGAATCCAAGCAAATCCTATGAAATAAATCATCTTTTTCATCAATAGAAAGGATTTTGGAGCAAAGATATTTTCATTCGATTACAATGAATCCTTGTAAAGTATTTTGTTGATATGAATGACCTCCACTTCTTGCACACAACTTTAAACTGAGTAACAGTCTTTGGTGAAAGTCTTGAGACAATCTCCAACATTAACACAAAAACGTAAGTTCTGACATTTGTTCAGTTTGTTATCTACATCGGTTTTCAAAATAATAAACATTAATACATACAAATTGTGGATAATAAAGATCATACATTAAGCATAAATGCATATAAAACATAAGATGAAATAAAAGTAAAACCACAATAGATTAAGCAATAAGCATTAACATAATTGTAAAACTACTAATTATCGATTAAACGCTCCCAAATTTCTAACTTAGCAAACGGTCTTCCAGTAGTTCGTTCGTATTCGACTCGAGATTCTGAACAACTGTTGCGTCATTGTTACGATCTTCTAAATATCCATCCGTCTACTGTAGATTTGATGAAATCTTTTAACAACTGTCATGATTCTTTTCTATTTTTTTGTTAGTTCATAGGTTGGACGCACCTCAACCGTATAATCCATCTCTTCATCAAATTTATCCTTGACGTGATCCCAAAAATCATCATCGATAGTTTCAGACTCGGTCCAAACGTGTACCAAGAACTTGCGAGTGTGTACTCTTCATCTTCGCTCCACCAAACACTTGCCATTTAATCTAGTAAATATTTAAGTTTTGTTTAAGAAAGTTTAGAATATTGATATTGTTAAAATAAATTGAATTCTAATTGTATTTATAACATCAGTAAACGCAGGTGGTAAGAAATCTGGTCGATCACGGGGTGGGTACCAGACAAAATAACATGGATTGAAGCCTGGATCGGGGCCGGTTTGTATGTGCACCTCCATCATGTTTATGGGCCATAAATATTAAGTAAACAAAGAGTCAGGAGCAGGAGGCGGAGCATGTACCCACCATGACCCGAAAGCATCTACAACCAAAATCAGCTCAACAAACCCGAAACATGCTTGAACGAACCATAGCCCCTGCTTTCCTTTTCATTGCAGACTGCCTCCTCCCAAATCTGACCAATTACTTATCATCATGCGGGCGGGCCAATGCCTCACATAGATCGCCCTTCCCTGTGATAAAACTAACTGCGTTGATCGCTACAGCACCATCATGATGTCGAAGACGACGATGACCTATATATATATATATATATATATGTCGATCTGCTCCGACAGCTTAGTCGACGCCCGATGTCGCCAATTATACCACTGCTGACATATGTATACACACGGAAACGGCATTACGGTTCTGGGATAAGAACACATACCACCTTTCATTTATTTTGGAAACTGGTATTTACGATTCCCCTAAAATGAGTGTACTTACATGATCATCCTATCTGTTTTCTTTTATGACTCTTGGTATTAGCACAGTAGCCTTTAAAGCTTGCTAATCTGATACATACGCCTTCTTAATAAACCTTAATCTCTCATGTGCATAGATGCTCCCAACAAATACTGGTTAGATTCTCTCTTATACAATCTTAACCCTAGGAAATCTTTAAATTTCTTCATAGGTTGCACCAACTCCTTATATAAAATTGGAATATAGGCATGAACAAAGAAATCTATTTGACAGCCTAATAATTTGATTATCCGACCAATTATTGCTTAAATGTTCTGTTGTTTTAAAATCATAAACTGTACAGAAACCTTTTTGTAAAAGGTTGCCTTGAAGTGAAGATGTAGATGAATATTGAATAGATGGGATTAAATTTTGAAACAGATTTCAAGATTAGTAACAAAAATAATGAAGATTAGATCAAAGCATTTTGCTGGAAAGCATAAAGAAAAGGCAAATATAACAGGGCACGAATTCAAATCAGCAGATAACAGTAAGAAGTCAAGAAATTTAATAACAATCAATCAAAGAAGCATACCGACACTAGAAGAAGAATTTGCTCAAAAACACCTTGAACAGGGAACATAATGAAAAAGAATGAACATGACCACTTTATGCAGCAAGAACCCATAAAAAATAATATCACTCACCCACTAACTAAGGTTCCCTAAACATAGGAGGTAACCGCCACCATGTTTTCAGGGAACGATAACCACCTGCTCATTCTTCACAAAAAAAAGTAGAAATGTAAGTTACTTGCGATGAAGACCAAATGGTAGCTAATTCATTGATTGCTTGAAAAAAAACAGCTACCTTATATACTAATATTATATTTATTATAAAATGTTTCACTATTTAGGATTAATCTCTACATGACAGATAAAACATTAAAATCTTGAAAAAATATAGCAACTAATATTTACAAAACTTGTGAAGCATCATGCACCATAGTATGATACCCGTTCTTCACCGGAAACATTGTAAAATGTAAAATATTACAATGTGTTTGGGCAGCTACATAAATTAATTAGGCTTCCTAGTAAGAAATGTTTAAAAAAGAATTCAAGAGTATATTAAATCATTATTTTTTAATGAAAAAAAAGGACATTCCACATTAAAAATATCTCATTTTAATTTCTTTTCATTAAATGTTTAGGAAAAATTCAAAAGCATGTATATGGCTACACAATGTTTAAATAGTAACATTTAATTCAACTTTGCATCCTTTCTGACGGATAATTATTTATATGGATCTTTAAACATTTGAGCCCTCCAAAAATGTACAAGGTAGGCATATTGTTTAAACTTCCCTGCCTATACTTTGGATACAAAATATTTATAATTTGTTAATATAAGTACCTTGATTTGATACTCAATCGATATTACTCAGCTTAAAAAATAGTAAACAAAAATAGTAAACATTGGAATAAATAGATATAAAATGCATTACAATGATGAGTAAAAAGGGTTGAAAATAAAGTTTAAAGTTTAAACATTCACTTGATGTTAAATTTTAAATTTTTTTTGACTAAATATGTTCATATAAATTATATATGATATATTTATTATTATAGAGTAATATATACGAATTGGGTATAAATTAAACAAACTGGTGTTAAGAACTTACATTAACTTCACTAACTTAAAATTGGAATTTAGTAAGATTTTAAAAGTATACCTACTACACGCCAGTTAATTACCACTTAATATTAAAATCTTTCTCATATGGTACATATGTAGGTAGTTAAACTAAAATAAATAAATTTCAACCTGACTGCAGAGATTGTTTCTTTAATAAAACCTATATGATTACTTTATTTATATGGATTTTTAAACATTGAGCCCTCAAAAATTATTACCTCTTAATATTTAAAATCTTTCTCATATGGTACATATGTAGGTAGTTATACTAACAAAAAAAAATAAACTTCAACTTGACTGCAGTGATTGTTCCGTTAATAACACCTATATGATTACTTTATTTTAATTAGGCTTCTTAGTAGAAATGTTTAAAAAAGAATTCAAGAGTATATTATTCATTATTTTTTAATGAAAATATTGAAACATTCCAACATTAAAAATATTTCATTTATAATTTTTTTTCATTAGATGTTAAAAAAATCATAAGTATGTGTATGGCTACACAATGTTAAATACTAACATTTAATTCAACTTGCATCTTTCTAATAAAATGCATTTCATTCACTACTAACGTTCAATGACAACAACATACAAAGGTAACAAAACAGTGCATGCTACCATGTAGAAAGTACTAAAAAAAGTTGACCTAAAAAAGTAGACATAAATAACAACATAAACCATAACTTGGATTGCTTCGAGCACTGACACAAACCGGTTGCGTTTATGCACAGTGACCCGCGGGATCTTCAACAGCCCTTGGAACTAGAATCATCCATATCCTCATAAAACCATTCTTATCCTGGGTTGAAATCATCATCAGAACCGGACTCATCCATCAGCTTCATAGTGATTTTCGGTAAGTTTTTCTCTTCATTAACATGGCCCAGAATTGGCCGTATCTTCAGGTCAGGATATCATCATCTCTTTATCTGAACTGCTAACACTGATAACATCATCCCAATTCCACTGTTTGAGAGATCTCCTTCTCTTGGTAGTCTTTTCATACTTGAACAACTGAAATACCATAAATGTTACATTCCACATGCCACTCAATAAAGATTTAAAAAGAAAATCAACTGCATTTATAAACAACAATACCTCCTCACTGATTTCTCGTTCAAGTTGGGATTTGTATGGACTAAACTTAGACCCACACGAAATGATTTCCACACTGTTACCATCATAAACATCGGTTGACCTGTGAATATCATATGTGCTTCTGACTTTAATGGTCCAACTCTCAAACAAAAGTGGTTGAACCTGGTTGGGATCCTGAAAAAGTTTTTAAAACACAATTATTTATCAAAAGAGTTTAGAGAATCTAATTATAGTTCAGAAAACTTCATTACCAATTCCTTGTTGGTCATCCTTCAGGCCCATGTTGGATTATCATTAATAGTAGCTAAAACATTCTAATAAGAATGGAACAAAGTAAAAAAGAACAAATTAATTCCATGTTAGACTATAAAGCAGGAACATATAATGATCGAAACAATCGGAACGAATTAATACCTTAGGATCTTGATGAATGTTGGGATCCCTTTCCGTCCATAACAATGCGCAGTCTTGCAGATCAGGTGTTGCAGATAACAGAGGGAATTAAAAAACAGACATGATTTGAAACTAAGAGGCATTTATATTGAGAAAGTTAAGCAGTAGCTGCGGAAATTTAGTGGGACGTGGGCAATCCGTGTGAGGTACAAATAACACAAATCCTTACCTATTTTTTAGGAAAACTTCATGCGGATTACATAGGTTACAAGAGCACAAAAGGGCTGAATTGGTCAAATGCATAACCGCATAAACTGCATTAAACCAACTGAACCATAAATAACCTCTGACTTTATACGTCAGATTATTCCTGGGCATGATCAAACGGTCCAGATTACATCTGCCAGCGGTTATTTTATCCGCTGGCAATAAAATATATAATTATTTTAATTTATTCACATATAAATATGAAATTCAAACACATTGCACACTTACAAGTATGCATTCCTTACATGCGTATTACTATTATATTTAAAATATATTGATTTTATTATGTTGGACCAATAAATATTATTTAAGTTAAAAACACATTATAAGGTGTAAAGTTAACTGTAGATTATTCTTTATATTATTTATTTATTATTATTAATTTATAAAAGTATTCTTTCTAGCTCTCGATAGTTTGTTGTAAAAAAAATTATATTGCTGTTATATAAAATTAAAATTTACAGTTGTATATTTGATGGTTGCATTTATTGAGTTTTCATCATTGGATAGCAATTAAAGTAATATTGCATTTAATGAGAATATTTACCACTTTTAATACAACAGGGTGTCATAAACAAGGGTGTAATTAGCAACACCATTATCAGAATAGACTATTACTGAATGTCTTAAAATATAGCGAAGGATGATGTGAAGAAAACGAGGGTCCTTACAAATCAAAGGGTCAAGTTTTATTTATTTTTTTTGGACGGCAAACACTAATATATATATATATAAGCAGGGCAAGCAAGGAGCTAAACCCCAGGAGTACAAGCAGCAAAAACAAGTAAGAAACGAGAGATTTACCCATGATAGTGGGCAGCAGGGAAATTACAAAAAACCGTGGGTATCTTCTTTTTGCTCCTAACCTTAATCCAAATAGTTACCGCCACCTTTATTTGACATAACACTTTGTTGGTCGAGGGTGAGCACCGATCAAAACAGATTTCATTTCTATGCACCAAGATGTTGTCATGATGATAGCGTGAATTGCTTTTTTGGAAGCTTTCATCCCCACTAAGTAGGTACGGGCTCTCCAACAGATCTTTGTATGAGAACACATAAATTTGTTTTATATTGCACCAAACACTTATTGTTGACCAGACATGCGCAACCAAGCCACACGAAATAAAGAGGTGCTCCACCGATTCCTCTTCGGACCCGCACACCATGCATAATGTAGATGAGATTGGGACGTTTCTTTTAGCTAGCGAAACCAAAGTTGGAAGCCGATTTAGATTAGCCAACCAATTGAATATATTGACTTTCTTCGGAACCCAGCCATTCCAAGAGAATACATTCCCGCCTTCGAATTCTGTTTTGCTTGCTATCACTGATTTCATGTACTTTGAGCAGAAAACCTGTTTAATTGGACTACAATCACCTGGCCCTGCTTCTCCAAATAGCATATGGTACAAGTCCAAGTCTCGATCTTTAAAGTCTTCTCCAATTTTGTGAATGTTCTTCCATACTCCGGTTAGACCCAATCTAATCGGAAGTGGGCTCCAAGATCTTGAAGTGTGATGAAACGACCAAATGACATTCCACCATAGTGAGTGTTTTTCATTCGTAAACCTCCACCACCATTTGGATAGCATGGTCATGTTTGAGTGCTTTAATTAGAGGAGTTATTCCCAATCCCCCTTTCTCTTTTGGTAATGAGACTTTTCCCATACCGCCCTTTTCATGATACAGGACCATGCCTCCATGGCAATTATGAACACAAAAGGGAATAACTCCCTTCAACCTATTTAGAAGCACCTTCGATATGGCTTTATTAATTACACCAATTAAGCTCACCGGCCTAAAGTCGGAAAAAAAAGAGCGGGTCTTTTGATTTTGGCAAGAGGGCAATGAATGATGGTATGCAGCCTTTAATTATTTCCCCCCTTTCATGGAATTCTACCATAAGATCGTAGAAGTCTCGTTCAAGCAGGTCCCAAAATTTCTTTATGAATCGGAAATTGAAACCATCCGGCCCAGGCGCTTTGGTACCATCACATTGCCAAACCGCATTCTTTATCTCCGAGAGAATGAAAGGAATTGTTAGTCCCTCAGCCAAATCTTTGGACAGAAGTTTAAGGCCTGGCAGCGAGAAGTTTGGCTTTCTCGGATTAGAACAAGAAAATTTACTTTCGAAAAAATCAGTCGCGGATTGCATAATAAGCTTCGGTCCGATACCCATTGCCCATCAATCATAATTCCATGGATTCTATTGGAGGAGATATTGGAATTGACTATCTCGTGAAAAATTTTTGAGTTCTCGTCTCCATCCAAAGCCCATCTAATTCTAAACTTTTGTAACATATCTTCCTTTTTCAATTTTGGATAGATTTGATTTGTTCCATGATCTCAGATCTTAAAGAAAGGCTGTTATGATCTAAGGCTTCAGTTTCAGCCCATGAATCAATCTGTACTAGTTGCGCTTGTAAGTTGAAGAGCATATTATTCTCATTTGTTCTAATTTTGCCAACCCATCATTTGATTCCTTTTTTTAAGCATTTTAGTTCTACTGACAATTTTTTGTTCGCCAGGCCCATAAATACAAAGGAATCACACAGTTCGCAAATCCATTGATTTCTAACCAAGAATTGAAGAACCTGAATGGAGGAGCCCCAAAATCTACTAACACCGTTTCCAATAGGATTGGAGAGTGATCCGACCATCCTTCCCTTGGCATCGCCATTACTCTTGCTGCGGGCCACTTATTCATGAAGCCATCGCATACCAAAATTCTATCAATTTTGCTGTGTTTATTCCCACTGCCCCCACATAAGTGAACTTTTGCCCTCCCATGGTATACTCCATTAATCCTGCCTTGAAGATGAATTCATTGAAGTCCCTCGCAGATGCATTGCAAAAGTCAGAGTTCATCCTCTAGACCGGGCACCTTACTGCATTGAAGTCTCCCATTAGTATGTAGATGCCAGGAAGATTAGACATGTAGTTCAAGATTTCATTCCATAATTCTCTCTTGGCTAGGATGCCATGAGGAGCATATATATTGAAAACAGAGATAGCAACTTGAAGTTTTATCAGGGAACCATGAATGACAAGGAGGTGCCTAGCCTTGAAACAATATTGTTTTTTAAGCATTGAAGGATCCCAAATTGAGATCAAGCCACCAGATCTTCCCACTGCGTTTACTCCCTCCGCCTCAAATTTAGAGTTTCCCCAAAAAGAATTTATTTTAATTTGAGAACCATCAGCTATTTGGGTCTCCTGAATTGCTATGAAGTGTACTCCTTTTTTCGCCTTTAGGCTTTTAACCCACCAAGCCTTTCTGGGATCACCCGCCCCTCTTAGATTGATAGAAATGCAATTCATAGTTTTAATATCCCTTCACCCTCCTCCCTTATCAGATCCACAATTTCATCTTGGAACCCATTTAGGTTGATGTTCACCAGAGAATTGACCTGGATGGTTTCATTTACCTCCGTAGCCAGCCCGTCAGTTATTGGTGAGTGAATCAACGAGCTATCTTCAACACGCCTTTCGCTGTGGCTCCCAAAAGAAACATTGGAGGAAGATTCAGCGACTTCCGTCACTTCATCATTCGAGCTCTGAACCAGATCCCCAGCTATGTCAACCAGATCCCAAAAGAAACAATCTGCAGATTTGGAGTAGCATCCATCTGAATCGGGCGGGTCTCCGATCTGCTTAGAGATCCCATTCTTCAGATTGCACGAACTGCATGCATGGCAGGAATTATTGTCGGACGAGCCAGGCTTCATGAAATCCGGAATCCATGTTTCATCATCTTCCCCCACCCAACACAAATATTTGTGATTTCCCATGATTATAGATAGTTCTTTTTGTATCCTTTTAGTTGAGTTCGTAAGAATAGCAACTCTTTCAAAAGTGAGGTTTCCATCATACATGGTGAAATCGAATGGAAGCATGATCTTGCCACATGATTCAGCTATCTTGTTAAAAGTTTTGCTATCAAAGAGATGGGGTGGATACCTCTTATGGTTACCCAAGCAATTCTTTCATGGTCGACACCGCACCCATCCCATGGTTCTAGTGATGAAATATGGCCCTCCAAGCACGACCCATACTTGTTTTGTATTGAGAAGCCTTTGCATTATCAGCAAAAGATAATAGAACTCTTAGCCCACCCAAATATCTCACCGAGCAATCTGGGACCACATTTCTTGCTTTTAAGTAAAACTTGAGATCATTTAGCATGGACATACTATGAACCTCCCCCACCATTGAAACATCTTTTAGTGGGTGCATCCTGGGCCTTCCATTTATCGTGATCGTATCAATGATTTTCCAACTTTGGTATTGCCATTAAGGGGCTCCTCAATACGTTTGTACACCCCTGTGGTAACTGTGTCCCTTTCTCGTCTTGAAATCCACCCTTTGCCTTTCAAACTTTGAAATTGTTATCCATATCCTCCTGCCATCCACTGTAGTGCCCGCTAGTTCTTTCATGAATTCGTCCCCATCTGTTACATATACAAACCTCAGAAAACCGAATGTGTTTCCCCATTTGTCCCGTTTACTTGGAATGAAAGCATCCATGAGGTTTTCATGGTGCTGAAAAGCCTTCCATAACGCCTCCCTAGTGCAGGAGGTTTGAAACAAAGTAGTTTACTTTGTTCTTGTACTCAGCTTCCACCTTGTATCTTCTCGTTCTCTTCCTAACGATGGTCCACTTTCCGTCATCTTCATTGCTTCTGTCGTTGATCTTTCGTTGTTCTTCAAGCTTCCTCCTTCTGAGTTTCTCCAGGCATGCCCCTTCGTCTCCTCTCTTTCTATCCTCCATTCTTGGGTTAAGTTTTATTAAAATCTTGAACCCACCCCGGTGTTGACACATTGTTTTTAGTGAATATTTAAGTTAGTTGTTGATATGTTTATTGAAAAAAAAAAATCATGTGAGATGATCTAGTTTCTCAAACCAATTATATTTTAAATTTTTTTTAGAAGTTAACATTTTTTATTGAACAAAAGATTAAAAGTTTATTTTTTAAAGGCATTTTACTTTTAACCGGTTAAAAATTTTAATCTTACGAGTAAGTTTTAAGACGGTGTTAAGTAGTTTTCCAATTTATTTCTTCTCATTATTTGAAGCTCTAGTTCATATTATTGCATCCTTGGAAACTAAGGTTTAGGAAAAGGTTTTTGCTGTCTGGGTCCAAGATCTAATGCAAATATTCATAGTGTTTCTTGGAATAAGCTATTATTGCTTTCAGGAAAATCATTGTTGTTAAGATTAATAGTTTTAGATAATGTTGAAAAATGTAAAATCAAAGTACAAATCTGTACTTTCTCTCCTACGGTAGTTTTTTTTAAGTGATTTCAGGTTCGTGATTAAGGTTTTGTATTTGATCAATGGCCGTTAGTATTCCAATATTGGGAAAATTATGAAACTAACTAATTGATCAAACTAAATTACAAAAATAACCAGTCAAAAATTAAGTTTACCAAATAAACAACCAATCGAAACATACCAAGTGTCACTCCCTCGCTCACGTGGCGAGGAATAGCCATATTCCCTCGCCGGCACAGTCTTCTAGCGCGGGGGATATGCATAATCCCTCATCCACGTGTACATTTTTCATCAATCCCTCGTCCAGGTGGCATTCCTCGCTGAGTCAGCGAGGGATTATGGGAATCCCTCGCGCATAATTACCAAACTACCCCCCTCGCCCAATTAAAAAAAAAGTTATATGTTTTTAACCCGTTTTTTTTTTTTTCACATTTATTTTTTTTATATACTTAATTATTTTGATTTTTCCCTATATAATACAATATTTACCCTTGAAAGTTATTAAATCTTACATTGTGTGCTCATTGTATGTGGGTGGGTTCGTGTGTGTGCTTGTATGTGGGCGAGGGGTGTATGTTCATTGTATGTGGTGGGTCGTTGTGTGTGTGCTCATATACGGTCGTTGTGTGATCCAGGCATGTATGGTTTATGTACAGATGATGGCATGTTTGGGCGCATGGGGCATGTTTGGCATGGGCATGGCGCATGGGTGAAGTTAGGCGCATGAAGTATGTGTGAGCATGTTTGGGATGGGTCAAATCCCTCGCCTGGAACAACGGGATCTCGCTGAGTGGGCGAGGGATGGGTCAAATCCCTCGTCTCGTTTGACGGAACCCTCGCTTTTTTTTTTAAATACGCAATATACACGTGGGCGAGATACGGACACGTGGGCGAGGGATTTTTGATCCACGTGGGCGAGGTATTATGAATTTTCCTCGCCGGTGGCGAGGGGTCAAAGTCAAAATCTATTTTCGTCAAAAAGAATGGTCAACGGTTATTTTCGTAATTTGGGTTGGTCAATTGGTTATTTTAGTAATTTTTCTTTTCAATATTCATTCAAAAAAAGTTTAAAATTTAGTATTAAATCAATTGTCAATGTCACATCTGGGGTCGCCGTCGCTCTCACATTTATGGTAAAGACTACTTAAATTAGACAAGAAAACTCAAACTTATATTAAAAGATTATTTCATTGTATCAACAAATATTTTACAGTAGTTTTCTTTTTCTTTTGTAAAAAGCAACATATATGATAACTCTCTAACAGAGTTGAGAGAGAGCTAGCGATATATAAATGTTAAACACAACTACAAGAACATGTACCAGCCAAAAACTCAATAATAACCAAACAAAAGAATAAAGATATCACCTACAAACGTGTCAATGCCTTTTTTCTATATTTATATAAAATGGTTTTATGCCTTCAGTTACAAGATTAGATTTATACTGTAAACAATTAAATTTTTTAGAGCAACTGAGATTATATTATAGAAACCAGAGCAAGTGGCTAGCCAGAAAAATTACTGTAACATAAAGTTATATAATATCCAATATCTTTTTATTTAGCATTTACCCATATTAAATTATGAAGTGATCTGGCATGTTCTGTTTTTAATCAAACTAGTGTTGTTTCCCTGTTGCGCGCATGACAAACTGGTTAATCAGAGGCTCAGATAAACGTATATTGTCCAATCATCATGTTTCTATCATCATAGCTTTTTTTTTCACGGACCTGGTATTTTGTCTCATAGCAAGTAAAAAACAGACCAAATTATTTCAAAACAAAAACAATTAGGCTCAAATCTAAGTATTGAGTTACTATGGCTACACACTTGCCCTCACTGATTATGCCACGCCAAACAACCATGTTTTCCATGGTCATCATAGTAATGCTTACAACTAATCGATTCTGCAATCATGACCAAGCCAGTGATGTCTCATGGCAACAATCATCGACATACCATTGATGACCTGTCATTGGGGTCATGCAAAAACCTAATTAACCTAGGTATCTAGGGTAAGTCAGGTATCGTATCCACGGGGAGCATGTGGTTAGTGTTACACGATTCGTTTGATTATTAAACTAACTTACAAATTTAGAAAACTGAACTATTGTCACTTGACTGTAAATGGATGTGGATGAGATTAACTAAAAAAGATTACTGTATGAAGCAAAACGAAAACTTGGACTTGGTTTGGAACTATTGAGATAAAAGATATCACACCCGGGTTTCAGGAATGTAATTGAATACACGGCTTATGTTTTACCCGATCTTGAAGTTACATAGACATAACTTGTTTATCATATATGTTGAAAGGTAATTACGAACTTGATATCCGATTATATAAATTAATTAGTAAACTAACTAATGCTATAATCTAGAAATTTTATTTGCAATCACCGATTAATGATGATAACCTAATTACTACTCAATGGTTAACAATATAAAACTGATAACTTGATAAGTAATAATCATTTCAACTAACACGAATCTTTAATCAACACATGATTCAAAACACATAAACGAATAAAAGTTGTTAAACAATCAAAGTTTATGTCTTGACTAGGTAAGAACATAAGAAAGAATAATCAAATCACAAACCATCCACCCGGGGATGATCACGGGTGGTTTAGCCTTGCATCTTCATCATAATATCTTCAATCTTTACTTTGTGCATATGAATCCTAGATCACTTGATGATTAGAGGGAGTTTCAATGGCTCAAAATGATCCCAAGATTCGTTCTTGGGGTTGGAGGCAAGTCTCTTCTCGAAACCCTAATGTTAGTGTTTAAATAGGTTTTAAAATTTGAAACAATCCTCAAAATATCGCGTTAGACCGTAACTTATGGCCTACAGGCCGTAGGTTACGGCCTACCTTCAACCAGACGGTCAAACCTCCTGTCTTACGGGGTTCACAGACGGACTTAGCACAGGGCCGTAAGTTACGGCCTCCCTGCAGTTTGTACAGTTTTCTTTATTTTCAGCACCTTTCAAACGGTAGTCTTGCTATCCTTTGTATCCTTTCAAATAATGTCCGTTAAGCTTCATTTAACCTACATTTCAAACACGTAACAAAGTAATACCATTCGATACATAAAGTATATTAAAAACACGATATTAACTATGATACGTGCATGCATTATACCCAATTATCAACCATAAGCCACCATCATCAATAAACCAGAAACAAACCCGCCTCGATTTGGGGGTCGTCAGAAATCGGGTGGTCATCGGGTCCACCCAACGGAACACACAGACTGTAGCAACGACAGAAACTGGATTTACCGGAGAGGCAACCGCCTCCACCTGGCCGCCATCGTCACAATCCCTCACTCAAAAACCCCAACAAGAAATCTGATGAAGCAATAAAAAGTTATCCTTTTTCCCCTTTAAACATCCATTGGGAGGGTTAAAATGAACAACATAGAAACTTTTGTGGCCAAACAAAACACGTTAAACCTAACTAATTTTCAACTTCCTTTTTTCAAATATAGATAAATATATAGATCTAATCTTATTTTTCGCCTTTGATAAATTTTGATGTTCTGTAGTTTATAAAATTAGGTATATCATTCTATTTAACTTTTTTTTATGTAACTTATAGATAATTTAGTAGACGATACAAAAATGAGTAATTATATATTTTCCTAGCAACTCTGTACCAGTCCTAATGATTGATGACTATATCTATATTTCTATAACCATTAATAAATGAGTAATTATTCGTCCACATGCCTCTTAATTAGGATGTATACTTAGGCTCTAAATTGGATTTTTTTTGGGTTTGGTTATTTAAACACCCTTCATTTTAAATCAACACCCGGGTGTTCTATACGTTGCATATGGGTCCATACACGGCGTATAGGGTGCAAAAACATTCCCTGACATGCGACCCTAAACACAACGTATGTCTATATGCGGCGTATGGACCCATACGCCGCGTATAGGGTCGCATGTCAGGGAATGTTTTTGCACCCTATACGCCGCGTATAGGACACCCGGGTGTTGATTTAAAATGGGGGCCCTGACATCAACCTGTTAAACGAGGTATCATTCCGATGTCGGCGGAGGCCATACGCCGCGTATGGGCCCAAACGTAGCGTATGGCTTCAATTTTTTTTTCTTAACACACTTGGGACGCATGAGACAACTATACGCCGCGTATGGGCCCATACGCGGTGTATAGGTTAAGGCCATTTATATCTTTTTGTTATTTTTACATATATTTTTTTAAATAAACAAATAAATTTGCGTCGACTATATTTATGTTATGTTTGTAACTTGCTTAACCGACAATTTTAAATCGAATATTTTTAACTAACCGATAAAACATATAAGACAAACATTCATATTAACTAAACAATCAAGATAACAATACAAAAATTAACATAAAATGATAATATAAATAACAAAGTTTTCAAATACATAACAAAATAAAAGTTACAATGATAGTAATAATATAAAAACTACGGCGAGTCTGGGTAATGTCGAGGCGGTGGCAACTCCGGAGGATCAATACCAGCAGCACGTGCTCGCGCAATCTCGAGCTGAATGTGCCACTCCATAAGATCCTCAACTCGATCGAGCCGACGACCCTGCTCCCGTAAACTCGCAGCAACCTCCTGCATAAATGTCTCCATACGTGCAGCAGCCTCACATCTCTTTAAATGTGTCGAGGAAACTGTGGCTGAGGTGGCGGCTGATATGTTGGCGACTGGTCATGCGGCGGCCGGTCGTGCAACGGATGATCATGCGGTAGATGCTCCTGCTGCTGTTGCGGATCATCAATGGCAACCTGCTGAACAGGTGTCGGCTGCCAGATCTCCCCGGGTCGAATAGAGAATCATATGCCACCCTGACTGGCGTATAATACGCATTGCGAATAACGTACGACGATCTAATCTCACCGGCTCGATCAGAGGAGATACGTCAGCAAGATACCTAGAAAGATAACCCAAAGCTCGGGCAATCACCGTGATGTAAGCGCTACCATACACCGCTTCTCGCTCCTAGCGATGATAATACGAAGCAAAATACTCCGCCAAACATCTCGCCAGGTTGCACCTGGTTCCCGTAAGCAAACAATACAAGTCAAAAAAGTCGGGAATGGTACACCACTCCCGACTCTTGCCACGTCCCGTGATGGATGTGGCGATCATGCGATGTAAGTAATGGATGAGAGGATCTCTAATGCCAGTGACCCTGCCCTTAGTCCTCTGAAACGGACCTCCGGCAATCTGAGGCCACCAACCTCTCAATCGACTCTCCTCAATCTCAGTAATACCCTAGGTGAATAGAGGGGTAACAGTCTCCGGCTCTAAGTAAAGTCCCAGAGAACGACAAACTGCTCAATGGACATCTGATGTGAATGTCCACATAACGTAAACGAAATCTCGAAACGCTCATCGTCCTCATCCATCTCATTAGGACGAATATAAGTAAAGGTGGATAAAAACTCCACCGTCAGCTCTCGGTAAGAAGGCAAGAACATAGTCTCGAACAAACGACTCTATGGCGTATCGTCTCCTATAATACCAGCTCTCGCTTAAACTATTCAACGATTAGCATAATAAAAATATAGAAACAATAATACATACCTAGATGAAGAAAAACCGACGAACAATACGAGTAGTATCGGCCTATACGAGAGAGTTTTTGGTTTTAAAAAAGTGTGTGGTAGGGACAAAATGCGAAAAGTCCAAAATATACTGGTGCGGAGGAGCTATACGCCGCGTTGGGTCCATACGCGGCGTATAGCTTTGAATTTTAAAAATTGTTTTTTATAAATGACTTTTAAATTGTTTTGAATTTGAATTATTTGAATTTTAACATTTGAAAATTTTGGAATTTTAACATTTGAAAATTTTGAATTTTTATTGTTAAACTATATAAAAATCAAACATGTACGAAATAGTTGTTGTTTAAAAATCAAACTGTTAAATCACGAGATACGAAGACAATAATAAAATATAATACAAACGTATTAATAATTAGAATATTAGAAGTTTTGAATTAAAACAAATTTATATAAACTGGGGTTTCTCGGTTATTATCTATTATTGCGTTATATTCCGAGATACGAAGCCTATACATAATCTTCCATTCTGCAGCACGTACGTTTCGGTTAAGAAGCCAAAGATTACTTAATGTAGGCATCGGATAATCTCCTTCTAATTTAACGTGGACGAAGTGATTATTGTTGACATGAACAATCGACACGACATGATGAGGCATTATAGATCTCGCATTAGCCCATAGCGGATAAAAATTTTGACAACCATTTTTGCTTAATAAATGAAGAATAACACCAAACTTTTGAGCAACCACTATTCCTGTATACGGCATTATCATCCAATGTTCTTCTGGTGCAGGTTCCACACGTTGCCAATTTATGGTGTGACGTAAGTCGTTATACTGTCCGGGGTACAAAGTATCGAAAACTTCTCTGTATTCCAATTCGTGTTTGTCCAATTCTTCTAAAAGTTGTTGACGCACATAAATCCACTTATTTTCGTTAAACCCTAAGCTCAAAGCTATAGCTCGAAAACCTCAATTTCCATCGGGTCAGACATCTTGCATACGTGAAATATACTGATGAAAGATGGATGAAATCCAATTTTTTAACCTGTTTATAACCAACAACAGTACCACTGATATAATTTTTAAAATTTTATGCTCGATTTGTATCTATTTTAGTCTCAATGTAGCTTGTTTGTTTCTTCATTTCGTTCATAATTATTGTTGCGAACCGAATCGAGTCCAAATCAAATGTAAAAATTGAAAATTATGTCATTAGAACTGTTATTGATGATAAAAATGAACGTTGAGAGTGTTACCGGCCAAACTAATAGTATCGATTATTATTGGCTAATAGGTAATAGTGTGAATTATAAACCACACAACCATTCAAGACCGCCACATGCGTTAGTTGAGAGAATTGTAAATCTTGTCGAGTTAACGGGTTGAATTGCTTAACCCGATCAAGACCCACATAAAAATTTGTGCTCCGTCGTGTCAGAATTTGTTGTGTTTCACCAAGGTGCATTGATGTGTTGTACAATATATTCGATAGTTTATCAATGATGCAACTAATAAAAACGCAACCTGCAATCAAAGAATCGAATTAGGGTCAAGTTTATTTAGTTATAAGCCAGTACATTTCAATATCAACATTATGTCGAAGGGCTCAAACGTTGTTTCAGAACTCGAAGTACGCTCCACATGAACCCCGATGCAACGAACATTACAATACAAGCAATGATAGCATACTTGAGCCCGATGTTGACCAACATGTTGACCAAAAGCCCAGCCAATACAACCCCAAAAAAGTTTGCGGATACAGCTGACCAAAATGGCATATCAAGAATTGAAGCTATAACGGCTCCAGTCCACGCGCCAGTCCCTGGGCATGGTACTGCTACAAACAGCATTAGACCGAGCCATTGAAACTCTTCAATGGGACCCGCTTTTCGTTTTGCCTTCTCAAACAATAGGTCTAGGAACCGAGCTGCTGGCTTGTTGGTCCCAGCCAGAAATGTTGCAAGTGGTTTCAAGTATAGTATGATTAATGGTACGGGTACCATGTTCCTGCAAAAAGTTTTTGAGACAAAAAGTATGTTATATCTTTAGCTCCTAGTTGATAACCTGTAGAATTATTGACCAAAACTAAAACCTATTATGTGCTTTTGCGTTGTTTATGTAGTTGATAAAACATAATAGTTAAGTATTAGATTGAACATCTATTGGTTAGGATTTATTATGTAGATAATATTTATTATGATTAACACTAAACATACATGAGATTTCTATATCATCAGTCATTGTCTATATCATCATCTTTGAGAAGCAGGCACTAACTGATCTAACATGGATTTTGGATTCAAAGGAACAATGATAATCCTAATGTGAATTCAATATTCACGGAAATATCTTTTAGGGTTTAAAATAGAAATAGCTTCTTGTGCTATGGAACACGTAAACTCAGATTCTTAATAAGAGTAATTCATTTGACGTTCAAATCTTTTAAGAGGTTTAAAACATATGCACGGTTATTGGAGGAGGGATCACTCAGAAGGCATTGAGTTATGAATAGGTATAATTGTTTTAATTTCATAAGGTTCTTTAAAATTTCATTATTTTCAAGGTTAAAGCTCATGGCATTATTCTATCTACCACATACACCAGCCATCCTCAAGAAAGCTAATCTCATGTTTATGTGCAAAATAAGGTTAAAGTTTACGAAAACGCCTATGTATTTACTAATATTAAGCTAAGTTGGGGCTAAAAAGGATTACAGAATCATCTTTTCTTAAGGTGATCGTGATTGTAGGCACTTGATGAATTATAGCTCATTCGTGAGTCGGGTTTTCTTTTAGAGCATATGTAAGAAAACAGGGTGAATGTAATGTTTGTTGGGTTTTGATTGTCTATAGATATTATTGGTTTCAGCCTTTCAGGTTTTCTTGATTGTTCTAAATGATGATAATTATGATTGGCAAAAAGGCCACCGGTGTATACACCATAATTGCAAGCAAAAAAGAATTCAACACTGAACCAACTTCAAAACCTTTGCCTAATCTCTTTTGGAGTTTTGGTATTAAAACATAAATGCTTTTACACAACTCCAAAATTAGAAGAACGACCTTATTCCAAAAGTAGAAACACATTTTGCATATCTTATTCTTTCTAGCCACTTAACAATACACAAGCTATAAGTTAACTCTACTTTCAGTTAGCAAGATTGTTTGACCCATCAATTTCATCAAGAAACACAAATGAACAACCAAAATGAACACAACAGAAAGTAAACTAACAAACTAATGGTCTCATCTTACTTTCATCCTGCAAACAACAATTTGTTTCTACTCTTGATACAAAAGTCACAACTTATAACTAATATCAGAAGCAAGATTAATAACAGCACCAAATCAATCAGAAAACATGATTAAAAAACCAAAAAGATTTAACCCCACAACAGACATATGACCATTCATAACAAGAATCAAGAATCATGAACAACTTTAACTATAATCAACAGGCAAAATTTAATGAAACATGATACTGGCAAAGTGGACTAACCCAAGAACAGATAAAACAGTGAGAAGAACAGGGCTGAGTTGCAACCAATACCCAACAGGAATAGCACCACGAAGTTCAATCACAGGGAGTGTAGCCAACGCAAACACCACAGCTCCCTCGGGCCAACCCGACCCTCTTAAGAAATTAGCAACTTTCAGCCCAAAGCTCGAAGCTTTAATGGACTGCACAGCATCTTGTGCTTGTTGAGCTTTAGCATCCGCAGGAGAAAATGCAAATAAAGCTACGGAAACAGATGCCCACAAACATACCCAAAAGATGAATTTCACTGGGGACACTTCAATCGACGGTAAAGCTTCATCTTTTTCGAGAAACCCATTTGCTGTTGACGATGATGGTGAAGATTTTGATGATGTAGAACAAGGGTTTAGGCGGAAATTGAGATGCGGTGAGGTTTTGTTTGTGAAATTTGGTTTTGAAATGAAATGGGTTGGATTAAATTGGAGGGATGAGAGGGTGATTTGGTTGTTTGAGGGTCGGAAATCGGGTTTCTTTTGGGAGATGGTAAAGATTGTTGATGGATGCAGGTGATAGGAAGCCATTGATGGAAGAGAGCGAAATTGAGCGACAGAAACAAGGGTTTTTGTATGTGCGAGTTGAGGGGGTTTGGTGGTTCGGTACTATGAAAACATCAATAGCTTAAAATATTATTTAGTATTAACACCTATTCGATTAACCGTGTAAAAATATTTAAATTTAAAATCGAAACCGAAGTATTGAAATTCTGAACTTGAAATATCCAATTTGGATTTGGATATTATTTGAGATATGATTGTATGGCAAGTGTTTGAAGCTTAAAGATCATAACTTAGACATTTTAACGTGTGCACGAAAGATGTGTACGTCAATTCCTTTGAGTTTCGGTATTGCGACCGTATACCCTCCTAGAGATTTGTTAGCGCGAGGGTTATAGAATAGAATTCATGTTCATGCTAAGTGAAGAGCGGATCCAATGCCAAGACGATTTCTTCGTTATTTCGGACCGAGAAAAGCGTCAGATTTTTTATTGTAAACAAAGAATGGAAGATCAGGAGTAAAGGTTAAAAATGAAGACCCGTTGCATGGTGCTCTGCCACCGGCGCATAGTTCTTTGATACCAACGCATTACCTAACGTAGTGCATAAGAGAAACTGAACTTAGAGAGGACCCAACGCACTATGCTTCCCTTACGCACTGCGCGTTGTCTGCCACTTAGCTCCCAAACTTTTGGGATTTCAAACACTATTTAAAGATAACTCCAGTGTTTTAAACCTAACATCTTATTTGCGATTTTTGAATGATTTTGAGTGACTTTTTCACCATGAATTCACTCAGATCAAGCTCCAACAACATCCCTTCAACCATCGAAGATCCAATCATACCGATGAGCGACAAATCTGATTGTAATCACTCTCAAGAGGATAGTTATTGTAAGTGAAGCACTAGGGTTAGTTTAAATTAATATTTATGAGTTATTGTCTTTTGACACAAGAATCTAATTGTGAGTTTGTCTGAAGAAATGACTTGTTTATTTTTAAGCTTTCGTATGCTTTCATTCGCATTCGGTTTTCTTGTATCGTAAGCAGTTTGTTTTGTGAATGAATTCTTTACATAGATGAGTTGGTAATCGTGTGAAAGAACGAGTCTTAAAAGGTTGTTACATAATTATCGCTTCAATCAAACTATTTCGCAAAGTCATATCTATTTGATTCCCATTCACTAAAATCTTTTGAATTCACAAGTTCCATCGTTCCAATCGCTTTTCTTATGAAACCAAGTGTGGATCTTTAAACTTGAATATTAAAAGTGGTTGCCTTGTTCTCATAAGTGTTATATAAACCTATAATCAAAATTATTGTTTTCTTAATTGTCTCCGTTTAATTAAACTTGCACTAGAAAACCTAATAATATTTGCTTTATTTCATAGTTTTGTTTTGTGTTTTAGTTTCTTAGGTAAAAATATTTATTCTTTCCACCAATACCTTGTGTTATGACCTCACTTACCCATACTCGTTAGAGGTATTTAAGTCCCTCAAATTAATTTATTTTTTATTCAACCACAAAAACTTGATCACCTAACTCCAATGCTTGCATGCTCACAAGCCATATACTAGACTCCATGTCGATTATTCTGTCATTTGCATCCTCTATTGTCGCACGCATGATGCCTTCTCGCCTCTTTCTCTTCTCACATTCCCATCATGTGTACGGGTATACTATTTACAATCTTATGTGACTAAAAGTTACTTGTTGGTATTCTTATCACTCAAAACCCAATCTTAACTTGATTTCTTGCGAACCCAGGTAAGATCGGTTCAACATCATGGTATCCTTTTCTATTAGATAGGAAAGGCAATGGCGTAACATGTACTTTTTAGCAATTGTTGTAAGGGACTAAACATATGTATTAAAATATCGTTTTAACACGAAGCAATCACACGAAGAAGAACTAGAGATTGTAGATCGAATACAAGACAACATGCATGCAATGACACAATCTCGCGCGAATAGTGGTAGCTACAAATCGCACGCATGCGTGAGAAAGTTGGAACTGCATGTTTACTACATGCAATGCGACAACATGCAACTGGAGGATACACACTACATGCATGCGAAAGATGCATGCAAAAGATGCATGCATACAACTTGCATGCGAAAAGTCAGCAAGTATATATATGCATGTGTGTGCGTGCAAAGTGCGTGGCACAATTAATTGAGAAACAATAGTGCAGAATTTAGTGTGTGTTGTTTATTTTGCTCAAAACGAGCAGATCACGTATGTGATTCATCCACCTTCGGATGAGATCGATCTTGTATCGATTATCATTGTAATCATTCGACATATTATATACATTTGAATTTCAATGATTTCATCATAAACATATGAAGTACATTGTTTCTCGTGTGATTCAAGTAAAGTGCGCACCCGTCTTCTCGTATTACCAAGTGCAACAATCAAACGAAGTTCGATCGATCGGATTATGGACTTTACAATTGTCTCATAGATCTTATATTAATATGTATAAAAAATAAATCATGTAACAAAGTGAATTTTTGCTTGTATAATTGGTGCTTTAAACTTGAAATTAGCAATACTTCGGTTATGTTTTGAGTTGTATAACCACCTAGATATATTAAATACTCAAATTACACTTCTAACAAATCTACGATTTTGATAATCTTAGGTTTTAACAATTTCAATATTTTATTAATTATATTCTTCTATAATTATATGATGTATCAGGCGTGTATCATCTAATATCATACATGTTTCAAACCATAAAAACTTCTAAAGCTAATATCATGCCCGACACTCATTATGTTACTTGTTCCAAATATGATAGATTTTATGCTTGTTTGAGAAATCTCCTATCTTAGTTTCTTTTTAGATATTTGACAAAAGTACTCATGAATAGTTTTAGGTTAATCTTATAACTGACTGTGATTCTTATCGTGATTCTAACTGGGCTAGCATCTCTCATGACTACAAGAAGGTATGGACCTATATTTGATGGGGTCACTCTTTGAGAACGTTAAGTGAATTAGTATCACCTAATCATAAGAAAGTAAATAACACATAAAATTAAGTTTTGAATACTATATGGCATATAATATTTTTACTAGTGATACTACCTAGGTACTACATGTTCTAAAGTTAGTTATTATATCTTGTTTTGTCAATCACAATGCCTACGAAACAAAACCTAGCATCTTGGTCATCGGTAAAAACTAAATACAAAAATATGGCCTTAAGATACTGTATAGTTACTCTTTTCAAGGATCTAGTATAAAGGACTTAGGATCGTACTCTTCATCTTTGTTGTTTCAAATGTATTGTTTCACTCTAATACCAAACATATTAAAACAACGTATTGATAAAATAAATATTAAAGTTGTCAAATCATCCTATGTCCGCAATTAAGGTCAACTATTGTAAGACTATCTTCATTAATAGCCCAATCCAACCCAACCCAACAATAAATAATTAATTTTTCTCTCTTACATCTATACAATCCAACTAAAATTAATTTTTCATTCTCATTAGCAACCCAATCCAACCCAACCCAAATTATTCTTTATAAATAAATATAAATTATGATTATTTTTTATTATTAAAAATTATTAGAAATATTGAACATAATATAAATTAAACTGTGTATATTAAGATTTATACCGTAACTAGCTTTTTTACCTGTCGCACGTTGTCGCGGCATTGTACGCAACGTTTTAAAGTATAGACCACAATCAACACGACTCGTTTTCGAACTAAATTTAGGTTAATACATAAGTGACTCGATTTTATACAGCTGAATTAAAATACATTGTTTTCAAACTAAATTTATGTCAAAAAGTAGAGTAAATGAAGACATATTATAGTTGACCCAACGTGTTTTCAAACAAAACTTACTTAGAAACATAGATCAACTCAAAGCGTATATAAAAATAATCACGAAAACGTTTTTTATATTTGACCCAATTCATTTCCTGAAGAAACTATACGTCAAAACGTAAACGTGTGTCGAATAATAATAAATCTACTTATAAGCATACGCTTGCTATAAACATAAATAAATACAACACATCATGAACGTAGAATAGTATTGCAAATATCAAAACTCAAAAGTTAATATAAAGTATACAGTTATAATTTCATTTATTTTAATTTTAATAATTATTTAACAAGGAAATAAATGACAATTAAATAAAAACTACTGGCCACGTGTCCTGTAGATTATGTCAACAAACCGAACGGGTCGTGAGTTTTCACAGATTATTTATTTATTTATTTTACTTTTCTCCGACCGACCTTTACTTCCGGTCGCCGATGGGAATAGTCTAAGAGAGTCGCACCAAGTTGAGGTGTTGACGTGGACAACGATGGTTCGTGCAACACCGTCCCCCTCATAGTGATGCTACACAAACTGAAAATACGGTCACAACAATTTGATTTTTTTTTATTTTTTATTCAGTAATTAACTTAACATATAATTGGATTAATTTGTAATATTTAACTTTTTGAATATAAATACACCGTCTTATCAAATTTGCTTGTCATTCTAATATAAAATTTAGTACAAACCGAGTTGGTTTCAAAATAAAGTAAATATTTTATTTATGAGTCACTTTTGAATTTTATTGGTCACCTCACATCATGAAGTATCTTTTAGTCTTGAAATAATAAAAAAATACTTTATTTTTAAAATCACATCATTTTCAATAATATTTATATCGTAATATCAAACTTTTGTATAAAACAATGTATAGATTTTAGAAAAAAGTTAAATATCACATATTATTAGAGCATAATCGAATTATATGTTAGTAATTTATTGAAAAATAAAAGAAATAAAATTAAAAAAGTGGTGCAAGATGAAAGATGACCATAAGACCATGTTTCATGACCATGCCGCACATTATGGGGCAACTCAATGGACAGCGGTAGCCAAGGCAACATCATGCAGGTTCTTAGTGATGCCACATTATTTGAAAAAGTGTAGGGGGTATTCACCGCTCTCCCCTTCTCTCTCGTCGATCAAATTGTTTTTGTTAACTTTTTATTTAATGATTAACTTAATATATACACAATTTATTTTTCTATCATTTGTAATATTAATTCCTTTTATAGATCTAAATGCCTTGTTTCGTTTATCTTTTTTATTGACATTCTGATATAAAATTTATTAAAAACTGAGTTGTTTTGAAAAAAAAAAAGATATTTCTTTATATTTAGATCTTGTTTCAAATTTTATTAGTCATCATGCACCTTGTGTGGCTGATAATGAATAAGCTTTTAATAAAATTTATATCATAACGTCAAAAAAAAATTAAACAAAATAGTATATTTGGATTTGTATAAAGTTAATTATTACAATTATTGAAACAAAATCAAACTATAAGCTAAGTGAATTACTATAAAAAAAATGAAAAAAATGGGTGAAAGATGGATGAGGGTAATAATGTGATAGTGAGTTGGTGAAAAAGGATGAAATGTGAGAGATGATCGTGACACAAAGTCTTAGGTGCTGTTTGTTTTTTCTGTGGAAAAATGTCTGCAGTCTGCGAACCACATCTGCAAACATCTGCAGGAGAAGAGGTGGACCAAACGTTTGCAGTCTGCAAGAAAAAGACTGTTTATTTTTTTAACATCTGCAGACTAAAAAATTAATATGTAATTAAAAATAAAAATCACTCCTGTAGTTAGCTTCTCCCCACCGCCTCCCCACACAAAACCAAAACCAAAACGCACATCTCCAAATCTCCAATTCAATTCTCCATCATCAATGGCTTTCACGATATCTTTCACCTCCCCTCTAATTCCCAACCCCAACCCCAACCCCACCACCACACCCGCACCGAACCACCTCAGAACCCACTGGAACCGCACCAGTCTCCTGACCACCAGAGCTCAGGCCAACAACCGCAGGCGTGGGTCAGCTGGTAAGCCCAAAGCGTCCGACTCCAGCAAGCAAAAGTGGGTGGCGAAAGGCGTGATCACAGAGTCGCTCCCGAACGGGATGTTTTGGGTGCGGTTGGAGAATGGGGATGTGGTGTTGGGGTACATATCGGGATGTGAAGATCCGATTTCCGGTAAGGAATCGAAGAAAAAATGGAAGATGTTGAAGGAGAAACTCCGGCTAAAACTCGCCGGTAGCGATGGTGTTGGAGGAGAATGAGCTGACGTTGACTGAGGCAAACCTAGGGCACGGCGGTGAGGGAGGAGGTCCGGCGACGGTGAAGGTGTCGTTGATGTCGTTGCTGGAAGTGGATGGATTTGTTCATTATGATGATGATGATGATGATGAAACGGAGGAGGCGGTGGACGGTGGGCCGGCGGTGGCGGTGGGTGTATGGCTGATGGTGAAGACCGAGAAGAGGTTAGAAGATTGCAAAAGTGGATGGTCCATGCCTGCCTCATGCAGACCTCAGGAAAACCTTTTTTAATGAAAGTTTTCCGAAAAACAAACAGTCTGCAGACCTTAACGTCTGCGCATGATCTGCGTGGCGCAGACAAAATAGGTCAGGAAGTATTTCTGACAAAAAACAAACATCACATTAGTGGATGTGTTTATCGAAGGAGTGTATGTGGATCAACGTAATACTATTTACAAGTTGGAAACTATAATTCCTACCTACTCAACTTAATAGTGGGTGTAAAAGAAAAGTTCAAAAAGATACAAAGTTAAAAGTCTTAAATGTGAAAATATCAAGTTAAGGGCTGAGATATGAAATTAGCCTAATTTTGATAAGTTAGGTGATAAGGGAGAACCAAAATATTAGTGGGAGAATCCTCTCTGACTTGTTCTCATCTCATCTTTTATAAATTCTATTAATAGTTTTCTATGTTTGAAATTTTACTTTATTTGTTTGTTTGGTTTAGATGATCGATTAGTGAGTAATACAAGCTTCGTTAGATGTATATGGTTTTTTTAGTTGTTTTTTTAACTGTAAATACCCTTATTTAAGGCTCTTAAACTACTCCCAAGTAATTTTGGAGCTAAATCGTTTTTTAAAAGTCTTGAACTCTTATAAAATATTGACCCTTAATTATATTTAACCTCATAATGCATATCTAAGGGGTTTCTCTCTAATATATATATATATATATATATATATATATATATATATATATATATATATATATATATATATATATATATATATATATATATATATATATATCTTACATTCACGGTCCCAAACTCTTACAAGAGTTTATCTTTATTAAAATTTCTGATATATTTATTGAAAATCCTAATAGAATTTTAAAGAAAATTATTGATATTATCAATTACTTTAGAGATAAAGTTGATATATAGTTTTAATATAAAATTTACAAGAAAATATTGTAATTTTTACATTTTATCATTAAGTAAATATATGTTATAATATGATTATGCTAGACAACAAATTATATAAGTAATTGACCATGCTAAACGTTCTCAATTTCATCGAGTGTTACTTAAATACACTTGATAATGATTAGTGGACAAAAATGGCACACACAAACAAGGTTGAGAGGGGATAAACCAAAAGGCATTCTTATTACTAAATTAATTTGCTAATTTGTTTATTCTCTTTGATTCTAGATAATGTTTGATGTGGGATTTTGTTCTTCTTATTGTTAGTTTGGTGAAGGGGCTACTTGATTTTTGTTAACAGCAGACAATCTTTCTAAAATATGATTCCTTCATATTTCAAGAGATTTGGATTTAAGACATAAGAAGGAACTAATAATAATGAATGCTACAACATAAATAAAACTTACGAGTATGTTTACATGTGCTACAACAGTATGTACAAGCAAAATTCTAAATTCAAAATAATCATTCATAAAATGTTAAGTATAAGCATCTAATACCAACGATAAGCAATAGTAAAAGCTATCGCATGGCTTAGTTACTGAAGTAGATTGGCATTTGATAAAAAAATCTTCATATTTTGAAAGTAAAGGTCGGTGGCTTTTGTCACAGGCCTTTACTCCCCATCAACTTTAACTTTTTACAATTTCATCTCCAACATTCTTTTAAAAACTTTGTAAAATTTTACTTTTACTCCCTTGAATTTCGAAAGTTCGAGGTTAACCCTATACAATTTTTACTTAAAAAACTAAATTCTTATGTTTGTATTATTAAAACACGTCGGTATAAATTTGAGTCCGTTTATGTTTTGATGTAAATTTTGTTCAGAAATAAGTCAGGTCATGTAACACATTTTCGTGCTTATTTTATATACCATTTATGATGGTCTAAGTTTTGACGAAATTTTGTTCAGAAACGCGCCGGGTCAAATATAAATTGTTTCCTTTATTTTTTATGTACGGTTGAGTTTATCTACGTTTCAACTTAAGTTTTGTTTGGAAACGAGTCAAGTCAAATATAGTAGGTTTTCATTTGACGGTATAAATCCGAGTTACCATACGTTTCGACCTAAATTTAGTTCGGTAACGAGTCAAGGCGATTGTAATTTATACTTTATCACGTCGCATATGACGCCTCTACATGATTTTTTCATGTATGTTTTGAGTCGGTCTACGTTTTGACATGAAATTGTTTGGAAATGAGTTGATTTATAATATATTTTCATTCAATGATATAGATTAAAGTTACGTACTTGGCGTTCGATGTAAATTTAGTTCGAAAACGAGTCGGGTCAGTTATAATCCATACTTTATCACGTTGCGTATGAGGTTGACACAACGCGTAGCGGGTAATAACCTAGTTATTACATAATCTGTGGAGATATGATAAAAGACATGCCCATTTTTACCTTCTTGAGTAGCCCACGAGTAGTGATCAGGAGTTGCACAAGAGAAATATTCAACCCAGAAATCCAGAATGATTCTCTTAAGGATACCAAGACCAACATGGCCCAATAAAGAAATCTAAGGCCCTCTTTCTCCTTCTCAAATAGTTAGAGATGCACATCCAATCCGAATGAGCCAAATCACGACCCTACAACCTAACCATAATCAATCCAGAACCCGGATTCAGTGAACCATGTTGAAACCGAACTAATTCACTAATTTAGAATTGTTGGGAGACCCTATCTGTTGAAACCGGTTAACCCTGATTCGAATCGAATTAAAACTGCTTTCAAACCAAAACAGTTTCCATATGATCTAAATGTTCCCCTTAGAAACCAGTTTCTAATCCAACCAATTGGTTTTGACTTTCTTTGGCTTGATTCAAAATGCTATTAAGGTTTATCTGGTTTTGTTCAAAATGCGGTTTTATGTGCTAGAAATAGCTGCTAATCACTGTAAACAAACTGTAGGACCTATAAAATTGATGCTTTCTTTTCCATGATGAAAATTGATGGTAAAGACCAGCCAAACAACACATGCCACTGCCAATTGAAAGTGGGGCTGGCAACTGCCGACCTGTTTATGACACGACTGAACCTGTTTAATAAAAAAAATATTTTTTAATTTTTTATATTTTTAAAATAATTAAAATCAAGAGGCTAGACTTCATTATTTCACATTTTTTGTTTAAAAAAACATATAAAAAAGTTATAGACATAATTTTAGATAGTTAAACAAGTATTTTACATGTTTAATACGTGAGCTACGTGCGTCATCTCTAACTTGTTAAACACAATAAGGCCTGTTTTACCAGCCCTAACTAAAAGCCATGAAATCTCTCAAGTGATACTATTAGCAAACTCCTTGAAACAACACAACTATAGATGCTTTCTTTAAAGGTCAAATACATTGTTTTGGAAGCGGAGATCCTTACCTCAGCATTAATCCCCTTTCCCTTCCGCTCTCCCCATATTTCTCTCTCCTCCCTCACCCTCACATACCTCGCCCACTTGCATCCGCTTTCTATGTACGAATCATTCTCTCTCCTCAGCCTAGCATTCATGTTGGTACCAGATGCGTCCGGATCTCTGCGTTGAAGATTATGTAAGTGTATTTGAGTATATCATTCTATGTGAATATAGTTTTTAATGTATAGGGTTTAAATCTACGATTTCAACCTAGTGATCTTTCGCTTTAAATAATCGATCGCTCTCAATACTCATCTTAGGTGTATAAACTATTCTATAACATTCTAAACAATCATATTATTGTCATTGGTCGTTAGTTTTCCAAACTCCCATTATTATTTCAAGTTTGCTTGCATATAAACCAATTTCCTTGTAGGATTGATTCCCAGATATATCTTGAGAAATCTCTTTTTGAGTTAGATGTAAAGGCGTAAAGCCTCACTACCGGGAGTCCTTGCAGTTGGATATACACTCCCGCCATTGCATAATTCTTAAATTGAAATTCATAAACAATGTTGTGTAAAGTACTTAAAACATTAAATTAGTGGAGTAAAGAAAAAACGTTTTTGTTGGTCCATCTCACGCAAACGAAATTAGAGTGTATTGGAGTTTTTTAATCCATTTCTTTTGGTACTTTTCTAGGGCACACGAAAAACAGGAAAACAGATTTGATAAATATTAAATTCACCTTTCATTCCAAAGGTCCCCGAAAAACACAAGGATTCATTTCTTTCTTGACTCTCACGACCAAAAAGAAAATCGACTATAAATTTTTAAATGATTTCGTACGAGATAAAATTATGAAAAAATCGCACATAATATATAGTAACAAAAGAAAAACACTCTCCATCCTTTTTTATATTATTTTATTTGATAGATATATGTATGCAAATATATAATAGATTATATTATCAAATAGAAATTTGGAAAATTAAGTGTTCTTAAGGTATGATTAACATTACGTAGAGTAATAACTATAAGTAATAAGATAATATTATCAATTTTTTAAACTTTTGTTTTTAAACTTATTTTCAAAAAAAAAATTAAACATTATTTTCAAAACAAACCGTATTTAAAAAATGTCATTTTTAAAAATTTCTTAGAATAACTCCTAATTTTAATTATTTTTAGTTTATAAAAAAATTTACTTTTTAAAAACACCAATGTTAAAACATTTCATATTTTAAAAAAAGTTTGATGTTTTAGAAAAAAAAATTATTTTATAAAAACTTGCTTTTTAGAAATAACATTAATAAAAAGAATTAAAATTATTTAATCATTCTTAATTTAGATAATTATTTAAGAGAAAAGAGATGCCAGAAAAACAAACTTAGGGGATCTAGAAATATGCCAAATGTCCCCCAAGTTACCCTTTTAATATTATACTAGAAGGGTGCTCGCGCAATGCGGCGGGGCGACATTTTACTTCCGGCATGTGTTTCTAATATTTTGTTATTCTTGTAGTATTTTTAGAAAAGTCTATTATGTTTTTATAAGCTAAATTTTAAAACACCCAATAAATGGTTCTGCATAACTACTTGTATATTTACGCATTAACTTATTGTATCTCGTAAAATGCAGATCGGTTTAAAAAAGTTTACACTAAAACGTTTAAAAAAAACACAGGTTACAATTGTAGTCTTAAAAAGTTTTTAAACATGATAGATTAAAAGATATAGCTGAAATCATAAATAAATTAAGTTTTTTTTTGTTTTTTTTTCTTTATGGGTAGATAATATAAAATTTTATGTAAGTGTTAGTAAGTGTAAGGTAATAATGTAACTAATTGTAAGGGGTAATATGTAATAATGTTATAAATACTATTTTATCCTCAAAAGTTGTTGTATATTATGCATTAAATAAATTAATTGTTCTTAATTTTATGGTATTTTAAAATACCACTCTTATATGTTTTATATATAGTATAGATATAAATTATATGAATTTGATTCAGAGATCTTTTATTTTATATATTCATAAAATTTCTGTATATAAATGGTTTATGTATAAATTGGAATACATGTATACCAATTCAAATGTGCAATGAAACCATTACGTGCCCTTATATAAGTTTTGAATCAAATCTCATGAAAAAGTATGGCCAGTTTTACGAAAGGACAAAAGGTGTGTTATTTCATTTGTAGATATCAAATCGCCTTTTCACAAATTTATTTAAAAATCTGTTACGAAAAAAACATGTTTTTTTTTGTTTTTTTCTTTTTTGAAGTAGTTCTCCGTTTATTTTGAACAGCTAGTTTCTTTTACAAATTGTAAAAAAAAAACTTAATATAGTTGATACATGAATTGCAACCATGAGATCAAAATGTTTTTATTCCCTTGCCCATAGATTATAAAAAGGGAGTATACCATACGTGGTTCGACTCTCTTTTGTTGATTGCATATTGTGGTTACATGTAACTATTGGGTGAACCCAAGCGTTATAATGAAGGTATTAAAACTTGTAAGATTTGGAGTATTAAACCCGAAGAAAAATTTTCACATTAAAACATTGATAAGAATAATCACAACGCAACAACAAACTGTCATCTTTTGAGTGTTGTAAGAGGAAAACAAAAAAGATATAGGAAAACAGAACCTTGGGGCAATTTTAAACGACTTGTACGTATGTGATTTGATGACTTGTATATTATCACACAAAACTTGATTTAAATATAGTTTACACCAAAAAATAGATAAAAATAATATATAATTTCAAAAGTTATAAGAGCAAATAAAAATACACGAGCTCTATGTAGCAAATTTCAGTTGGGCCAAGAAAAGCTAAGAAAATAGGAAAAGTGTAGAGATTATAAATGACAGGTCTACCTAAAATTAAGGAGTCGTAATGTAACTTCATGACGGGACAAAATGTAAGTTTAAAAAAGTCATGCTCAAGGAGCTAATATCGTTGTATTATATATAAAACATAATTGTCGGTTGTTATAGTAGGTTTATTAATATTTATTTGATTTTCAGGTTATAAGTATATATTATTAATGAAAGTTAACAACAAATGAAAGCTACACAACAGCGGTGAGTGCGTTACTTTTTCACCCAGCTAACCTTGTTCTAGTCCTCCTGGGAGTAACTTTCTTCTTTAAAACCCACTCAAATGATTTCTTTAACAGGCCCACTAAAATTAATTGACCTTTACCTTTGTAGGCTTCCAAGCTCATAGGGTATGATTATTTAACGGATGTTTGGTCTAGCTTTTTAATCAAGCTTATAGTTTTTTTAGTTTTTTTAACAAAATAAGCATAACTTGGTGTTTGATTTAGCTTATTAAGCTTATGTTTATTAGCTTATATAAGCTAATTTGAATAAGCTTATTTAAAGATGGTTTTTTAGCTTATTTGAAAAAACTTATTTGTGTAAGGGTGTAAGTTACTCATTTGCCCTCAAATGGTGGTGGATTAATAATTATTGAATTGTTTTCTCTTTGTTTTAATTTTCAAGTCATGAACTTGAACCATGATAATGACGTAGTTGTCATGCAAACTAAGAAAAAGAAACTAAGATCACTATGGAAGGATGATGTTCATATGATATTTCTTGAGTTATGCTTAAATGAGGTTAGAGTTGAGAACAAACCAACTGGTTACTTTAATAAATTTAGGTATGTGAATTTGAAAAAGTACATGAAAGAACGTATTGGGAGAACTTTTGACCACAAGATGGTTAGTACCATTCCATGTTTGCTTAAACCTTATGTTTTGCTTAACTTTTTATATAAGTAATACTATTTATTTTATTCATTATAAATAAATATTACGTTGTTGATGCTGGATATACAAATATTAGAAGAAAAGATACATGTGATGAAGGAATTAACAAGGCACAACAAGAATCTTACACTCCAAATAATGGTATTGATAGTCGAGAATCTAGTGACATTAATGAAATAGATGAAGACACAAGTACACGATGTAGAATAGATGATTTATATATTAGTGCAGTTAGAGATATGATTGCATGAGATCTAACCAAACCAAGATGAATGTTTATTGAATATTAATGGATTTTTGTAGAAGTTTTACGTCATTCTCGACATAAATTTATCCAAAAATGATGGTATAACTCATAAAAACAAAGTAGATACGTATAAAATATAAGTTATGTGATAATATGTAACCATACCCCTTTTAGTCATTTTACTAACATAAGCTAAATAAAAAAAACTAACACAAACACTTAAAAAAAGCTTATCAACTTGTAGAATATAAGCTAATACAAACATTTAAAAAAAACTTATTAAATAATAGAAAATAAGTTATAAGCTACTTTAAAATATAAGCATAAGCCAAAATAAAAGCTAGGCCAAACACCCCCTAATCAATTAATTTTATAAAGCTTAAAATACTTAAATTTTTACCCAGCAACTTTTAAATTACTTTTTTAACAACCATTTAATACGTACAATAAATTAAAAAAAAAACAATTAACAAGCATTAAATATTTATAATTTTGTTCTAATATCAAATTTAAAAAGTTTTAGCAATGTAAAAATTACTAAACACATGTTATGTGTAATGCTATCCCACAGGATTCAAAGTGATGATCAAATCGGCTACATCATTTCAACTTGCATAACCTCAATCCGGTTTAATGGTTGATTACTACGCGTCAAAATAATATTTAATGGGTTACATTCTCCAACTTTATTTCAATCTCTTTACATGTTTTTTTTTTTAAATTTAATTCACGGTCGGCCCAACACGCCAAAGGAGTGAAGCTAGGGCTTGGGGCCCCAAAAATTTAGAGGTTCCATTTTTGTAAAATTTTATCATATGTATTGGGCTTTTGTGATTTGGTCCAGTAGAAAAACAAAATGGATTGACTGCAGTAGGGGGTTTTATTCATGGGCAGCGACTTTTACATTTCATCTCGTATCTTGCACCAATTAAAGGACGATGGTGAGATTAACCGACAACTACGCTTCACAATAGCAGGACATGAACTTGGGGAGATGAAACAACACCTAGCAACGATGCCCTAGGATTACAACTTACAAGTAAGTGCAACAATGCCCATTTAACTTTTCGATTAGTAGTTCTATTGTTAAATGAATTATTGATTCTAAATGTAAGATTATCAAGTTTGTGAATTGTGATTCAAATTTTGCACTTTGTCGATTTGATTACCGATTGGGGACTTAGGGCGACATAGGGGTTGCACAGCCGCACAGGTGCATCGCAATCTTACTTTGCTAAATCCGATTGATATTAGTTTCTGATCTTTAATTTTAATTAGTTATTAATATCAATTTGATCTTTAATCATTAACTGTTTTTACTAATTTGGAATCATTTGTGTGTGTTGTTGAATTTAGATACACTATGTATACCCTAATATTACACTATAACTCCTTAATTTTATCCTCTTGTTTAGTTGATTAATTGTTGATCTTGTCCTCTTGATTGGTTCATTATTTGTTGAAAAAATAATGACTTTTTAGCCAAGCGAGGTTCTGCAAAGTTTGTTTAATAAGTGCTTAAATATCCTCTAAACAATGCCCTGAAGTATTGCTATAATGTTATTTTAGATCGCATATGTTAAAGAACTCTTGACATTGTTGATAGTTTATGTTTTTACTTTTTCATTGAGTTCTCTTTTGACTTGGTATAAATTCTAGAAACTGCACACACTATATATAGTTTTCTTCAAAAGAGTTGGCGAGCTTAAACGAAGTTAGTAGTGCTTTTTCATCAAGTAGGTTATTTTCAACATTTCGTGTTGTTACTTTATATGTATATTAGTGATTGGTTTATATATATTTTTCATTATTATAGCAATTATTTGTAGTTTACTTCTATAGAAAATTAGATGTCACAATTCTAGATAGAATATTTTATAAAATAATCCGCTTACCATCTTTATTTAGATTAAAATTGTTATAAGAAATTAGAACTGATGTAGATCGAGGCAAATCAACTTATTGTCATGGCTTTATACAAATTAAGATCAAAGCCAACCTAAATGGTTATTGGCGTAGAGGGCCCCAATTTTAGTTTTGCTTCGGGCCCCCGAAAAGATTGAGCCGGCCCTGATTTAATTACATATTGTTTTTGTTCTTCTACACGTTTGAACTATGTTTTGAATTAGGTTTCAATGCAATTAGTTGCATATTCATAAAGAGTATGAGATTTTTGGATATAAAGTTGCAGACATGTTGTATTTGTAACAATTGCTATGTACTCAAATATAAATTTCCATTTGAGATGCAATGAGTTTGACATTCATAATTTTATAAGAAAAACGTTCAAATACAAAGTGTATTTTTGCTACAAAGTGTGAGAAGACACAGTAAGTTAAAAAAAGTCACAAAAAGTCACAAAAAAAATTATATCTCACAATCTAAATCGAACTTCAAAAAAGTAATACCGTCATCGCATAACACATTTAAAAATACCTCATTTTGCAGCGGAATTTAATAACTTCTCATTTATCATTTAAAACATATAATTTCATTACATCATTCATGTAAATTTCAAAATACAACATCATATCAAAATGTGAATGCTAGCCTCAAAACGCTCCCAGTAGCTTATGCATCCAAGCCTGCACCTCCTCAGCATCAACAAAAAAACCTGCCAACTATTATGCATACAAAAAGTTAGCGACTCTGAGTAAGTTCTAGTTTTATAAATAAATACTTTACTTTTGTTAAAACATAACCTTTACATTCGTTCGTGATCTCACATCGTACGTACACATTGATAATAATTATTATTATCTTCATCATCGTTCATCATTATTCATTCATTACATCTCTTACCATCATCCAGATCCTGTCTTATGCAATACCCCCGACTCATGCTCGAAAGCTAATACTGTGCCGGGGCTTGTAAACAAACCCCCGACTCATGCTCGAAAGCTGACACAGTACCGGGGTACGCGACAAGGATCCCATCTCGTATGCAACACCCCCGACTCATGTTCGAAAGCTGATACTGTGTCGGGGCCTGTAAACAAACCCCCGACTCATGCTCGAAAGCTGACAGAGTACCGGGGCGGGCATCAAAGGTCTCATCGTTCATTACCTCCATTCTCGTTATCTTTCACTTTCGTTACATAATACTTTACTTATGCACTCATACATAATAGGTAAAGCCACATCATACACATCATGAACATCAACAACAACACACAACATGCACAACACAACCGGCATAACCAACACAACAGAACTTAGCACAACCATCTACCTCCCAAATCTCCCAGAAATACCTAAGTCTACAAAGAAATACGGATGAACATCTTAGGCGCAAGAGCATCTAAATTCGGATGAAAACAGTCTAGGCGCATTAACTATACTTAGGCATTTGGGCAGTAGGCGCATGGGGCACTCTGGGCGCATGGGCACATCCTGGGCGCATGAGAACTGCTGGGGCGCATAAGCCCTGCTGGGGCGCATGAGAACTGCTAGGGCGCATGGGGTACTTGGGCGTCTGGGCAACTCTGGGCGCATGGGCACTAGTTGGGCGCATGACCAACACTTAGGCGCATGGGCAACTCTGGGCGCATGAACAACACTTGGGCGCATGGGCAGTGGGCGCATGGGCACTAGTTGGGTGCATGGGCACTCTGGCCGCATGAACATTTAGGCTGGAAAACGATCTGGGCGCATGGGAACAATCTGAAATATAACCTATCCTACAAACAACTCCCAAACATCATTCTAACACATCCTAACATAAATCTACCATGTTACAACACTAAAACATGCTAAACATCAAACATAACCCAAGAACCACCTCTAAAACAAGCATCAACAGGGCACAGTCGAACATCATGCTGAAAACTCATGGTTTGCTTTAAAAACTTCTGCTCAGTATGCATAATAGCCCCAAACACTTAGAAAACCAGTAAAAAAAGGGGATCTAGAAACTCACCTTGAACAGCCTTCGAGTAGAGCACTGCAAACCCGAGACCCACCTGCAGTTCACACCTAAAATCCACGAAAACGAGCGCTAAACACCAAAAATCTCGGTCCAGAACTCGAAAATCCAGCTGAAACCGAACAATTACTCAAGAAAACTCACCTTTTGCAGATTCTTCTTCTTCTCTCTCTCTCTCTAAAACCAATGAAACTCTTCTTTCTTCTTCTTTGCAGCCGAGAACAGGAAGTAAGTGGGGGCATGTGCGGCCATGCCCTCCTTTTTAAACACAATTATAATAAAGTTTGCCACTTGCACAATTTTAGCCCCTCAACTTGAGTTATTTCACATTTCTTTCTTTATACTTTTCTTTTCTTTTCCTTTTAATAAATTTCCGGGTGTTACAATATTAGTGATTGGTTTATATATATTTTTCGTAATTATAGCAATTATTTGTAGTTTACTTCTATAGAAAATTAGATGTCACAATTCTAGATAGAATATTTTATAGAATAACCCGCTTACCATCTTTATTTAGATTAAAATTGTTATAAGAAATTGGAACTGATGTAGATCAAGGCAAATCAACTTATTGTTATGGCTTTACATAAATCAGGATCAAAAGCCAACCTAAATGGTTATTGGCGTAGAGGGCCCCAATTTTAGTTTTGCTTCTGGCCCCTGAAAAGCTTGAGCCGGCCCTGATTTAATTACATATTGTTTTTGTTCTTCTACACGTTTGAACTATGTTTTGAATTAGGTTTCAATGCAATTAGTTGCATATCAAATTCATAAAGAGTATGAGATTTTTGAATATAGAGTTGCAGACATGTTGTATTTGTAACAATTGCTATGTACTCAAATGTAAATTTCCATTTGAGACGCAATGAGTTTGACATTCATAATTTTATAAGAAAAATGTTAAAATACAAAGTGTATTTTTGCAACAAAGTGTGAAAAGACACAATAAGTTAAAAAAAAGTTACAAAAAGTCACAAAAAATTATATCTCACAATCTAAATCGAACTTTAAAAAAGTAATTCCGAGCTTTTGTTCTTCTAACCGTCCTCACTAAGAAAAAAATAAACGAAATATTAAAAAAAATAAAATAAAATTAATTTTTTTTATTGTGTCATGTTTTAAAGACACAATGACGTCATTGTGTCATTGTGAAAGACATAATGACGTCATTGTGTCATTATGAAAGACACAATGACGTCATTGTGTCATAAAAGACACAATGAATTTTTTTTTAATTTTTTTTCTGAAAGAGGACGACGAGAGAAACAGAGACTCCGAAATACTTTTTTGAAATTCGATTTAGATTGTGAGATATAATTTTTTTGTGATTTTTTTAGCCTCATTATGTTTTTTTACACTTTGTAACAAAAATACACTTCATAGAATAACTCACTCATTTTATAAATCAAAATGTAGCCTTTTTTACCTATCCACATGGTAATATACCAAAGTATTTCGTCTACAGTGTATTTATTCTTTTAAGTTAGTTTTATTTAAGCTTTGATTTGCTTTTCTTTCTTATAGAGTTAAGATCTTCGATTGTCAGGCATAGTGTGCTGTAGTTTTTGACTTATGTGATTAAAAATTGTGAATTTCTAATGACTTCGTGTCAGAATTGTTTCTCCTATTTTCAAAGTGGTTGCTAGGTTATTTCTATTCTATATATTTTATGAAATAATTATATAAATGGTTCGTATGGTTTGATCTGATGATAAATGTGATTTCCAAATATTGAAAATTACAAATGTGTCTAAACTTTTGTGCAACCAATGCAAATTTGGTCTTTAAATTTTAAAAATTATAAAATTAGTCTAAATTTTTATGTGAATATTGCGCTTGTGATCTCTAAAGTTAAATTTAAAAGTTAGTCCAAAATTTATAAAATGCATAAAAATTAAATGTATTTAATGTAAGGGACCCAAATGTGCGATGAGTACCTAAAAATTTATACTAACTTTGCAATTTTTAAAGTTTGAAGACCAAACATTCAATCTGGTTAAACCACATAAACCATTTATGCAATTTTCTCTATACTAGATTAGCAAAGTTATGGTTTTTAACTTGATAACACGTATATAATTACAAACTAGTGGAAATGCCCACGCGTTGCGACGGTACGGCTGTTGTACGATTTTTTGGGAATTCGATTTTAGTGAATATCAGCTGGTGCGTTATAACGTAAATTAAAAAATCAAAATATAATTATTAAAAAAATTGAATGAAAGAAAACTATTATGTATATCACAAAAGTCTTTAAGACAACTATATTATTCTAGCAATATTAAAGAAAGCATGGGTGGTATCTGTGGTCGAAAATCACTTATTACCTAGATTTTAGGGCGGAGGGGTTTCGTTTTGTAATTGTAAGTTAGATTTTTATGATCATTGGATGCAGATTTCGGTGGTGGTTTGCATAGATTGGAGAAAGTTAATGAAGAAATTTTCACCATAAATTACCATTTTGATTGTTATTGAGCTGTTAACAACCGGCAAGAGAAATGAAAAGATGGATGAATGCTCAATCGCAATGAATGAACGATATTAAAGTTAATGGCGGTTTGTTTGATCACGTGTATATACTTTAGCATTTGTATTATAAGCATCATATATTATACTTTATTGTAAGGGCATAAATGGAATAAAATAGTTAATTTTTAAAATTTATGTATGACTTTTCACATGTGTGTTTTAATCCATATGCAAAATTACCATTCTATCCCCTTTCACTTTTATTATAAAAAATATAGATAAGTATTAAATTATTAAACTTACAATATGCCCCTAGAAAAATATAGTATTAAAATATGAAGATATATATAAGTTATATACTTAATTATTTAAATAAAACAATACCTAATTTAATAGAATTTAGTTATAAAAACTTAACTAGTAAATATAAATTGAAATGTTAATTTATAGTATCATAAATATAATAAAATTTAATGAAGTGAATTAAATAATATCATATTATTAAATAATATTTAATAATATTTATTAAATACATAAAAGAGACAAGGACAAAAGTATCAAAGTATATAAAATTTAATAGATAAATTTACCATATTGCCCCCTAAATGTCTTAAAATATTAATTAATTTTATATTTTACCCTTTTAAATACCTTACACTTTTTTGTACATGTTGTTTTAAAATTGTGTATTTGGTAAAATTACATCTTTATCTGATAAATGTATTATATAGTAGTATAGATTAAGGTAGTTGTAACGAGAGTGCCTGCAGCTAGAGATGGGCAAATCGGGTTTGGGCCGTACCCGGGCCCGGTACAAACAGGGTTTGGGCCCAACCGGGTTTTTATACAAACCCTACTCGGTATACCCGGGTAGGGTCGGGTCGGGTTCGGTTCGGGTATGAACCCGGGTTCAACCGGGTTTTTCCTTTTTCTTTCTTTTTTCTTTTCTTGTGTGTGTTCGAACACCGGTCATGTTTTCTTTTCTTATATTTTCTTTTCTTTTTTTTTTATTTTTCTTTCCTAACCGGGTTCACTGAATGACAAAATTTTAACAACTTAATATATAAATATATACAAATCTTGGGTAGAAAAGATTACACTTATAATATACAAATTTAAATACTTTTATATAAAACATTTGAATGACAAAGAAATTTAAAAAGAACATGAAAGACATATAATTTAAACAACTTAAAATACATAAATGAATCAATAAAAAATAACAATATCGTCTAATTTTATCTACTACGAGATGCTTGATCAAATGCTAATTCTTCATCGATATGCCAGAAGATACTCCGTCTTCTACCTCTTCATCATGTACTTTAGCTTCGAGTGTAATCTCGTCTTCGAGGCTGTTTGGTCTTGTGTACGATCCGTTGCGTCTAAGTGATCCTTTAAACAAATGCACATCTCCACTGCTTCCGGAGTTAGTCTTGTTCTCCGTAATGATATTACCCTGCACTAAGAGAACAAAACAGATTCCGAAGCTACCATAGAAACTTGGACGCTTAGTAAATCACGGCCATAGCAGAAGAATCGGAAATTGATATTCTTTTCATTTCCACCAAGCCAAAATATCGAAGGCACGATAATCTTTGGTAGTCATAGTGGAAATAAAATCCGTTCCACTATATCTACCGAGCTCACTTGCTGGGGTGTTACCCCTTTGTCCTTTAGCCGTCACATCCCGGACAACATTCAACATAGTCAAAATGATCTTTAACCGATGTACTAGCACTTGAGGTTGATTCGCTTGGCATGGTTATGTTTACGTTAGGCCCATATCTATCTAAATAAATTATAAATTGTTTTCAAACTATGATTAAAATTTTCTTTTGCCTCGTTTGAAAAATTAGGGTTTTCGTCATGCTATCCAAATTGTCATTTATCTCATCTATCAAACATTCAACCCCCGCAACATTTAGAAAAGGATTTAAAGCGGCAGCACACGTAAAACGGGTGGTAATCCTTAAAATATTTTTTAAACTTTCTTTCATTGGTTCTATCATTTGATAAACATATATTTTTTTATTTGAAAATTTTTAAAATTCAAAGACATAAAGTATAATTCTTGAAGCACCAAATAACTAGTGGAATAATAAACTCCTGATAATTTTGTTGTTGAGTTTTTAAAACCTCAAGAAACTCGGATAGACGTTGAAGATTCTCCCAACCCGCATCCGAAATGGGTTGCTCACCATTATCCGAAAGACTATTATGAAAAGCTTTCAAAGTGCCCTTTGTTTTAACACATTCAAACATGTGACAAGTCGATTCCACCGAGTAGGTACATCCCAATTAGGACCTAAAAATCTAGTGTGCGTATCCTTGCAAAGTTGTTTATAATCTTGATATCTTCTTCTACTTTTTTTAAAAAACGTCATGTAACATAAATCGAAAAGATGTAATAAAGTTATTAACAATTGCCCGGATAGTCCGTCTTGCACTACTAAATAATATATGTGCAACACAACGAGTATGGAAAAAATCACCGTTTGCAATCAAAGATATTTTAATTTTATTTTTCAACCGCGGTTGTGTTGTTAGAGGCGTTATCAAATGCAATTGAAAAAAAGTTTATTTTGTTATTTAAAAGTACTTATTACATTATCTAAAAAGTAAAACAAAAATTCTCTGGTGTGTGGATGCGGAAAAAGATCAAATGCATCGTACGTTTCCTCAATTGCCATGAATTGGGATCCACCCATGAGCGGTGACGCAAAGGTACGATTCGGGTAAAACCGTGTGAGCCGACCAACGTCACTAGTTAAGTTTATACCGGTATTTAAATTTTCAAATAATACAATTAAATCATTTTTTGCTTGTTTCCATAATTTAAACAAAACGTCTAAGTGATACGACTTACGTGGGTGTAACGAGGTTGAAGCGCTCTCGAATTAAGTTGGTCAACCGAGGATTGTCGAAGTGACAAAAGGCAAAGCTTCTTGAATCACGAACTTCGCCATTCGATCTCGAACCGTATTACAATCGTAATTAAAGATTCCACCGTCTCCACCCAATTGTGTTTGTTGCGAATCCGGATTACTTTCAACGACTTACAAAAATTCTTGCTAATGTGTTTGTTTAAAGTCGTGTTAGAATCTTTAGCAAGCAAAGCTCCACAAAACTTGCAACGAGCCTTTACAGACCCGTCACTCACTCAACCATATCTCAATTGCCCAAACATCTATGTTACGATTGTGTGCAAGAACACGAACGACGGTTGGAGCGTTGGGACGAACCTTGAACAACGAAGATTGTGAGTGAGCCATATCAAGATTGAAGATAGTGAAAGTGTAAAACGAAGAGTGAATGTGTAAAACGAGAGTAAAACGAGAGTATTTTTTACGTTTTTTGCGTATGAGACTGGGTACTAACATATCAACCCACACCTATTATACTAACTTATAAGCCTAAAAGTGACAAAAAGGCCAAAAATCGATCCCAACGGCTATATAGCCGTTAAAAAACGGCTACTTTAAAAAAAAAAAAACCGGTCAAAA
>CM046432.1:67634093-67776243 GCA_025506505.1 Flaveria sonorensis
CTTTTGTGACCCTGTGGGACAGCAAATATGTGACGTGGGTGAGACCGCTTTTTATTGAGCACTTTACTACCGTTTTGGGACCACTTTCGTTTTTCGGTTTAAATTTAGTAATCGGTTTCCTAAATTGTTAAATGTCCAAATATTTAGCGAAAATTAACTCATTCTTATAAATAAACAAAATATAAAAACTATAAAAACATTAAACAATGAAATAAAAACAAGCAAAGATTAGACCCACAACTTTCTTTTTGCTACTTTTTAACATGATCATGATAGGCCCTACACATTTAGGTGCCGTGTGTTTACAATTACACTAGTCAAATGTAATAGTTTATATTATACCTAAAATTAGCCATGCACATATGCAACGAATTTCTACTATCAGTTACTTTCTTTAATTATTCAAAATTATAATTTAAACAATTGTGCAAAGCACATACACTAGAATTTATTATCCTGAGTTCCTAGCTTTATAGCACACCTTCCTAGCCCATCTTTATCATCGTTGTGTAATTTCTAATACAATTTGTTTTTTGCATTGACCTCAATCTTAGGATGCTTTCAAAAAAATAATTGATTTTTTTTTTACTTTTAGTCCAAAGCTTTTCATCTTTTATAATCTTTTGTAACGTGTCTCGTAAAAATTTGATTTTTTTTTACTTTAACCCAAACATTTCATCTTTTTGCAATTCAGTCTCATAAATATTTTACATTCTATTTTAATCCTTTATACTTTTGTTTTTTTGAAAATTTTCGTTTTACATTTCGTTTTAAAATTTTCAAGTTAACACGTCGCAACGTTTGATAGATTCGTCGCAACACGCGGTTCGTATATCGAATTAGTTGTACTTTTCTATGTTTTACGTTTCGTTCTAATTTCTTCGCATTAAAATACCGTAACTTCAGTGTTGGTGATCGTTGACGGTGATGTGGTATTGGTTCTATTTAGCACGGTTTATGCCCTCGACGTAACGCAATGGGCTTAATTCTAGTTTACTTTAATTTTTAACTTCTTAATATTATAATGTTACTTTAGCAAACATACCTTTGCACAAGAACGTTTGCACTCTTGATTGATATCCTCAACTCCTTAACCTTCCTTGTATCACTCACTAAAGTTGATTTCTGCTTATAACATTGCTTTAAAACTAAAATATGCATCATCAAATCAATCAAGTTAGCTTATCAATTCATAATAATATATAATAAATCAACTTTAAGTAATCTCTTTCAAGTAGTTTTTTCAATATATTAAGCATCCCGGCTATAAACTAACCTCATATCTAATCTGGGGATCAAGCCTTGGATCGACTTTTATATCAAAAGCAAATCTAGTTCAAGTTTAAGTACACTTTATGTACTTAAATCTTTTAAACTAGTGTTATGATACCAATTTATAACAGACTAAAATTTCATTACTCAACTAAGAGTTTGGTTGCAAACATGATTTTTCATAAATCTTTTCATATAAATCAAATTACCTTTAAAACTTTGTAATATAATCTTTTATGCTCATTACTTGCTTTGACAAGCGTAATAACAACTGATATAAAATTTTTTGTTTAACAATCCACTTTGAGACTTGACCTTGTAATCAACCCTCAAACAATTTTTTTGCCCTGTAAGTATATGTTTCATACATATTAGCTATTACTCTACGAGAATACATGTTAATAACATAAAAAAAACTTGTTTAACCCCAAATTGTCCCCCGGAAAACCGCCCCTAATGTTTTTGCATAGAAAGTGTATGTTTAATAGACATTAGCAATTAGAATATGAGATAATTTTTACAAAGAAATCGATTAGACTTTTATCAACACTATCTAATCGTATAATTAATTGGAAAGTTAAAAAAAGAATAGATTATAACCACTTAAAAACATTCTTAAAAGAATAAATGATATAGTTTTGTGAATGTGATAAATATACGCTATACTCCATTCGGTGCTAGCTAAAGCTACTAGCCACATCAAATCATGTAATGTAAACAAAATAGATAAAATTCCTCAACTTATTTTGTCATACCATAAATACATATATGAGCAATACTTATAATTTTACATAGATGATGACATGAGATATTGAAAACAATCACAGTGTTTTTTTCATGATGCACATTTCCGTAACAGTCGTAAATGTCCAAGTTCTCATCCATAATTTATAGTCATATACCATGAATACACATAGCAAGAAATGCATATCCATGAATAAATATCCATATCACCTATGGTATTTTAATATAATATGACCAAGATACACACGAGACTAAATTTTTCATCAGGTTATGCAAACACACAATCATCGAAGAAGTTTCAAAAGATTGTTATAAAAATCAACGTAAATGTCACAAAAGGTTGCATACAGATTGTCAAAGTTGGTAAGAATTCGTCTAAACTAAGTGAACCAAAATGCTTAGCCTATAATCTTTACCAAGAATAGTCTAAGATAGACATGGAAAGAACAATACTTTTTGAAACCAAAATTTAAGCTAAGATGAGTTGAAAGGTTTGCCTTCCTTAAAGTGGTAAATCCCACAACCTCCCCACCCCCCCCCCCCCCCCCCCCCCCCCCCCCCTTTCTCCTTTGATTTTGATCTTGAGAACCAAATTAGGAGAGTTCCCATGAAACAAGAATAAAGTTAACCAAAAAAGCGCAAGTAACCGCTTGGCAAAACCTGTAGCTTTATTGCATGATTTTGCACCGCTTACACACCCGTGTTACTTCATGCCCATGCCCATGCCCATGTTCCTCATACACATTCATTTTACTTTACCACACGATCATATGGATATCTTGAAAATATGGATTTTGTGAGATCGCGTAGGGATAAATTTGGCATGACCATATAACTATATCACATGCATGGTTTTGCAAGGATATGTTCTTCGTTATCTTCAATGGTTTTGCACATTCTTTTCGGTGATCATCGAGTAGCCATTCGAAACTACACAGTCAAATAAATTTTTTTAATGGCGTTTGGAACGGTATCCGAATGAGCCATTCTAAGATGGGATGTCAACCATACACATTTTGACATTTCAGGTTTGACTCACACATGAACACCTTCAAAGATGAAACCCACCATTGTAGGAAACCTTTTTTGAGTCAGGTTTGGATCTGAGATCTTAAAATCCAAAACCCATCATCTTATTGGACCTGAATGCCTTTGGCAAAAAAAAAAGGAAAAGAAAAAGAATAAGAAGAAAGAAATATTAAAAAAAACAATTAATTAAGTATCGATCTAAACAACTTTGCTATCAAATTATTGTCTAATATGAGAGTTAATATGTATTATTTATATGTATATTTATTCTCACACAATTAATTAATATGTATTGTTGATATGTATTTAATATATTCATTCTCACATGTGGTAATCCCAGCTTCACGCGTCATCGGTGAAGTGTATATAAAAATTTTATGTCTCTCAGAATTTCTCCCATTTTGGGTTAATTCCTTGATAAATAAATTAAATCTTGCTTTCATTAGATCCTTTTTAAAAGAATGCTCTAGTGAATTAACCTACTCGACAGAAGCTTAACGAAATTATAGGCCTCCATACGGATATTCTTATATGGAGAAAGTTACATTATACGAGAAATCTTTTGCTCACAGAGCATAAGATGGAAGAGCCTATCTTGCAATAGACCTTTTCTTTCTAATACTGCAAGTTCAAAATATTCTCTATCAAAGATGGTCCTATAATGGGGAACATCGAGAGCTTGCTCCAATTCTTCCGTAACAAGAACCTCATGTACTCCCCAGGATTATTCTGGGGAGGAAGGTTGTAGTAATCACGGGTCTGGAGACTTCGTATGCGAGCAAAAATCTCAGTCTCATTCTCGGCTGCTATTTCGGCTCTAAACGTAGCCAATGATTCACTGCTCGAGGAAGACTCCATTTCTAAAACATGATAAACTTAACGTACAAATCGTATTTATAATATTATAAGAAGAGTTTTACTGAATTAGTTTCTAAGATGATTAATCACTGGGATTGCTTAGAACATTGAATGTTTTTTGTAAATTTTAATATTAATCATGAGTAGGAAGAAACACTGGTTAATATCCCAGTGATGTGAGCAAATCATGGTTGTCAATTATTTGTGCCGTCACAATTGACGACTTATCTGCTCTTATTTGATAAACTATATATGGATATCCTTACTTCTTACATTCAAATATTCAATCCCTATTTGCTGAAAAAAATAGGGTAAAGATTGATAATACGTGGCTGAAAACTTAACATCGATCTTCCATTGTACACGACAACATATCAAAACGAGGACCCCGCATGAATATCCTATCTTCATTTATCTAATTGCAAATGTTAATTAGAAAATTTTAAGATTAATTTTTAACTTTGATTTATTTGTTTATTATCACATTTAATCGTAAAACTTTGGTATAGAAGGTCTCCGCTGATACTACTACTAGGATCTGGATGTTAAAAAACCATGAATTAGGTTATTCTTGTCTTGATTTAGTTTAATTTTGCATGTTTAGTAACTTTTGGTATGCTTTAGCATGTAACTCATTGAATTACGTGATGCATTTACAATTTAAACTAAGCTTTTTTGGAAAAAAATTTAAGTGATCACGAAAACTCACTACAAGAAACAGAAGATATAGCGACCCCACCTATAGTAACGACTTGTCGACGTTATAAAAGCCTTTAAAATTATTTTAAAAGAATTTTAGCTTTTGATTCGAATTGTCATCGTCATATAATTTGGTGCGGTGGAGGGAGCATGCATTAATTGCTAATACCATATGGTACTCAATTTATCACTTTTTTATCCGTGAAAATCAAAAAAGAATAGAGCTTGAGTTATTAGCGAAGATAGTTGAGGTAACGTGTCGTCGTTATAGGTATAAAATATGAGTATGCAGATCTCTAACGTCTAAACTAAAATAAGAGAGTATATTAATAATGTATAAAATGATTGTAATTTTCATATCTACAGTTTAAATCGTAAAAAGGCTTTTAGTAAACTCAGCAATAAAAATAGAGCTAATATATCATGCGGTTTACTAATTTCTTTCCATCATAATTTAAATAATGCAAAACTCACACATGCACTCATTAATTTAACAAACAATCCAAGACATTGACATCTCTTTCGATCGGTTTCTAATCCATAAGAAACCCAATGTTTTGACCTCTTCTATGACTCTCGAAATAGAAGGTTGTGCATGATTAAAGACCACATCGTTTCGCATTCTCCAAATACACCAAATCACAATGTGGACCAAGGCGTGGACCGCTTTCTTCTTCTTCTTGGAGCTTGACAAGTAATCATGCAGCTCAAGAATATCCTGGATTCCAAAGGCCCAAATTGGTGGCAAGCCCCACCATTTTGCAATTGTCTGCCATACTGTTTGTGAGAAGTGACACGAAACAAATATGTGGTCGCACGTTTCCGCATAATCGCCACAAAAAACACATCTATTAGACGGCAAACTTATGTTTCGGGCAACCAAAGCTGATCTTGTCGGAAGCCTCTCTTTCACCGCTCTCCAAACAGTAATCCCAACTTTTTTAGGGGACCAATTGTTTCACTTAAAAGGCCGATCAGGAATAAGTCTATCTGAAGCATTTAAAACACGCTTTATGCTGGCTACAAAAAAGTTACCAGACGGATGCAAATTCCATACACATCTGTCCGGGTTATGAGAAAGAACAATCGTGCTGAGAAGATCAGTGATATTATGTATTTCTATAGTCTCTGTAACACCAAAGTTAGATCTTGACCAATCCCAAGTCAGCACCAAACCCGACCCAATCCAACTGGCCCGTTCCGCAACCGTACAACATTTTCTCTTTTCTAAAGCAAATAACTGTGGAAAAGCCTTGAATAATGGTGTAGATCTAACCCAAACGTCAAGCCAGAATAAAGTATTGCGCCCGTTTCCAATCATATTAGATACCACCTGTTCCAAGTTAACCCCCAACTGAAGTAAAATGTTTTGTATACTAACTATTTGCTTCCATGGACCTGGGACCGTAACCTTTGCTGGAATTGAGGACCATGATCTAGAATTATGGTGTATTGACCAAATAACTTTCCTCCAAAGAGCCCCCCGCTCAGTCTTGAACCTCCACCACCATTTTGACAACATACTAAGGTTTGCATCATGGAGAGACCCAAAGCCCAACCCACCATATTCAACTGGAGCAATAACATCATCCCACGCTACCCAACTTATTTTTGACTTCTCATCCGACCCCCCCCCCAAAAGAAGTCTCTTCTAATTTTTTCCAATACTTCAATAACTTTAATCGGAGCTCTATAAGTCGAGAAATAGTATGTAGGAAGTGAATTCAACACCGATTTGAGTAGTGTGACCCTACCCCCAACAGAGAGTAACTTTGCCTTCCAGATAGCCAGACGATTTTTGAACGTGTCAACGATCGGCTTCCAGTTTTTAACGAGATTCATATTCGCCCCAACCATAAGACCCAAATGTTTGAATGGGAATACTCCAGGTTTGCACCGTAGATGATTAGCCATAGAATCTATCACTTGTTGGTTCACCCCGATTCCAAACACTCTACATTTTCCTAGGTTTATTTTCAATCCAGATACTAGGTGAAAACATCTGAGGATTCTACGCAAGTTCAACGCATTATCCATAGCCCATTAACCAATAAAGATCGCATCGTCAGCATAGAAAAAGTGTGTCAGACCCGGGCCGACTCTAGTACATTGTATACCCTTGAAAATCCCTTCCGTGACCGCCTTCTTCATCATACCTGATAAAGCTTCCATGACAATGACAAAGAGAAATGGAGACAAGGAATCACCTTGTCGAAGACCCCTTGAGCAATCAAATTCCATTGTTGGAGATCCATTAACCAGGACCGATGCATGTGCTGATTTTAGTGTTGCCAGGATCCATCCTCTCCATTTAGCCGAAAAGTTCATTTGTTCCATAACAGAACTGAGGAAACCCCAGCTCACAGAGTCAAACGCTTTGTTAATATCGACTTTAAACATCATACCTTCCTTCTTCATCTTCTTCATCCAAGCTAAAACCTCATTTAGAATAAGGGGCCCGTCAGTGATGCTTCTTCCAGCTAAAAAAGCAGATTGTTCCACAGATATTAATTTCCCAATCACCAACTTGAGGCGATTCACCAACACTTTTGAGAGGACTTTATTAATAACACCAATAAGACTTATCGGATGGAAGTCTGATGGGACCATCGGGTCCTTCACCTTTGGTATCAAGGTAATGAAGGATGATGTACAACATCTATTCAAAGAACCATTTACATAAAATTCATCGAAGAACTTTATAAAGTCATTTTTAAGCCCATCCCAGCATCTTTTAATAAACTTAAAATTAAACCCATCCGGGCCAGGAGCTTTATCTCCATCACACTCCCAAATAGCTTCTTTAATTTCCAAGGCCGTGAAAGGTACACATAGGCTTTCAGCTTCACCATCTGAGAGTGTCGCCAGATTTGGACATACTAAAGGTCTTACAGGCATCGGTTCAACGAAATGATTAGAGAAGAACTCAAGAAAACTTTTTTTGATCTCCATCGGATTGGATACCCACACCCCCCCCAATCGTGAGGCCATTAATTCTGTTGTTACTAATATTCGAGTTAATGATATTGTGAAAAAATGAGAAGTTTTCATCACCTTCCAGCGCCCATCTAGCCCTTGATTTTTGCTTAGAATCCAGTAGCTTTAACCTATCTAAATCTGCCACATACCGCTTACATTCAGCCCTGGTAGTAATATCTTCTTCTTCAAGTAACCTTTGCTCCGCTATACTATCCAGGTAGGCAATACATTTCTTTTTTTCAATGTATTCACCATCCATCCTACTCCTCTTAGTATTCAACCAGGCCTTGATCTTATTTTTCATCCATCTGAACTTTATGGCTAACGCAAGATCCGCTGGGCCAGAAAAGTTAAAAGAGCTACACAGTTGCATCACGTAATCGGTAAAACCTGGTAGCTCCAACCAGGAGTTAAAAAATCTGAAAGGAATATGACCAAAATCACTAGGGATTGTAGATAATATAATAGGTCGATGATCCGATGCCTCCCAATTGAGTGCTAATACAGAAGCAGTAGGCCACCTTTCCATAAAACCAAGACACACCAAAAACCGGTCCAACTTGCTCAACTTATCACCCCTATCGGAAATATATGTGAACCTTCCACCCCCCATATTGAATTCCTGAAGCCCGGCTGACAAGATAAAATGATTAAAAGCATCGGCGTTAGCCTCCACAAACTCCTAATTGAATCGTTCCGATGCATCCCTTACTTCATTAAAGTCGCCCATCAGGACCCATAAACCTTGAATCGAGTTCTTGACTTGAATTAATTCCGACCATAATCTCCTCCGTTCAACCCCATCATTTGGAGCGTAAATATTCACCATATTTATACGACAATTCGAGTGAATTAAATTGCCCGAGACAACCAAAAAATAACGAGTCTTGACAACATTTTCACATGAGAACATTGATGGATTCCATAAACTTGCTAAACCCCTGGATCTACCTTGTGAATTAACTGTAGCAACCTCATAGTTGGATCTACCCCAAAACCTATTGAAAAGAAACTTAGAGGAATCCCCAAGTTTGGTCTCTTGGATTGCAAGGAAATGAATCCCATTGCTAGTTTTTATCCCCCTTATCCAATCTACCTTTCGAGAATCCTTCGCCCCCCTTAAGTTAATTGAAAGGAAATTCATTGTAACACTTTTGTTGCCTCCTCTCTTGTAATAATCGAGACAATATCATTCTGGAAATTCTGTAAATTAATACCTACCTTCTGACCCACCAAGGTAGTGATTTCTGCCTCTTTGATGAAATCATGTGCCAAAGGTCCAACTCCACCTATCTGTTGTTCCAGATTCGAAATTACCTCACCGTTTTCTTCGTCGTGAACCCCTCTTTCAGAAACGTCATACACTAACCGGCTTTTTTGTTCACTGTGTGCTGAGACAGGGGTGTTAAGATCAATCGAGTTCCCTTCTGGTTCAGGTTCTTGAACACAAGGTCTAATAGAGGAGCCCTGCATAGATCCAATTGAAGGGGGACTTCTAATTTGTCTGGGCCTCTTACCCAGAGTCAGATTAGGAGTTGGGCCTTCAACCTGATTTAACACCGTCAAGGAATTTATCGGCCCAGGATAAGGAGCTGTGATACCAGGCCCAACATTAGAATTGCTTGTTGCATCCCCATGTGGTCCCACCTTATCATTTGATCTTCTAGAATCACCAGATGCCATTTCAGCTTCCCCATGCACCCTATGCGATCTCATCAACCGTTCCCAAGGCGAAGACGGTTGGTTTTCCGAGATGACGATTGGTTCTACATTCCAGCCGTCCGACACCTTCTCCGGCGGCATGTCCCGGCGAAATTCCCCTACTTCCATTTCCTCCTCTATCGAAGTCTTATCTTCCTTCCAAGCACCGCCGGTGGCCTCCACTGTTGCATCACTTTCAAACTCGGGTGCCCATTTAGGCAAATCTTCCGTCACCCAAACAGAGAATCGTTCGCCTTTCCATGTTAGTAACACTTCCTCTTCAACACGGTATCCATAAGGTAAAACCACTATGCAGAAGCTGCCATAATTACTAGGTTCATGCCATGAGAAGTCCGATGGCTGAATCCTCCCAAACATTTCACCAATTTGGTTATATACTAAGTCATCTCGAAGCTGAACCGGGACACCTTCAATTCTGATTTTTGCAATTCGTTCAAAGGGGATGTCTTCCCCGTTACAAACATCCACAGTCGAGAATAATCTGGCCAGATCCTCAGCGTGGGTGGTAAGAGCTTCAACGGCAGCCTCTCGGTTCCGTAAAGTAATCAGAATCCTGAGTCCACCTATGTACGACAAACCGCATTCTCCGAACCCCCATTTTATTAGAGATACTTTTGCCATGTTAAGCGACACCAGATCCTTCGCCACCCCTAAGATTGATCTACCCATGCAGTGATTAATGTAAGCATGCCCATTACCGGCAATGTTGATCTCCTTCTGTTTAGATCTTTTGACACCTTCGCCGTTCAATACAACATCTCTGTACGAAAAACCCGATTGCTCACCCCCATTATGGGACATTCCAGCTTCATATGGATGACCGGGTTTAGGGGTAGACTCTTTTGGCATCCATGTTTTCCCACCCGCACCCAGTTGGGTATATATGAACTTCTTGTGGTTTTTGTCATACTTTGCCAATGAAACAGTAACCTTCGCATCATAGATCTTGATCGTATTCATCTCGGCAAGGGTTGCTTGCAGATCCACCACTCAAAAATATCGAATAAAACCGAAAAAATTCCCACGAGCATCTCTTTTCTTGGCAACGTATGCGTCTGAAACAAAGCCAAATTGTTGGAAGGCTTTCCTGAGCATGGTATTAGATACTCTATCTGGGAGATTTTGAACTAGAAAGGTCATTTCGACTCCATTGCCCTTGCTCCTGTTCCTGTTTCTCTGGTATCTAACCTCCGTCCAACCTCCTCGGTTACTCTCCATTCGGTTTTTTACAATAATGCTAAACTAATATATGTTATTAAATACGTGATCTTTGACAAAAGAATTAAATCTCTATACCAAAAAATCAAAATGTTTATACACCACATGTCATATTTTTACACTATCCACCTAGATCTCACCTATAATTTGTACATGTGTCGTTACTAGGATAATAATTAACCATTTAATGACATATTAAATGCTAATGATTTTTTATATACTTTTCAAATTATAAAACATATTTTTCAGTATATTAAAAACATGTTTCTTATTATTTAAAAACCTATTTTTTTAAAACCAAAAGGTTATTAAATATAAAGTTTTTTTAATACAAAAAACTTTTAAAAAATAAAAATATTAAAAAAAGTATTTTTTAAAAAAATTTGGAGTATTAAAAACATTTTTTTACAGTAAATGTTTTTTAAAGATGAAAGTTTAAGAAAAATATTGCTATTGTTTATTACCTAAAGTAGTTAATTGTAAGCAATTTCAATCATTTTATAATTTCTAAACATTAATAAATAACTATTAATTTAATATTTTTATTCAACACGTATAATACACTGGTTTCTAAAATAGTTTATACTAATAAATCAAAATAACTTTTAGCCACATGATTATTTTCTAGCACGTTCATAACATCTCCATCTAGGTTGCACGTATGATTGTTCATATATCCTCACCACAATAAATTTATAATTTTTGATAAAAAATATTGACTTCAAGAAAGTTTTCATAATAAATACTAATTTAATACTATATTAATCATAATTCCTTTCTAGAAATGAAAGAGGTTTCATTAAAAAATACTTAAATAAAATTTAATTTTATTAAAATGCAATTTCATTTGTAGCTAATAATTGCTAAAACTAAATTTTTTAACAATGAATATAAAGAGGTTTATGAATATATATGAATAATAAAATCTCTTTTTATACTATTCTTTATTACTTAAATATTTTTGTTATATATCATAATTTCACTAATATGTTATCAATAACAATAACAATATATATATATATATATATATATATATATATATATATATATATATATAGCTATTATATATTTTTTTTATTTTTCAACACTCGTGTGTAACACACGTGTATATCTAACATAGTTTAATAATATTGTGGGAAAATGATAAAAGGGCTATATACGTAAATTACCCATACTTAAATTTAGGAAGTTCATGTTTACTGTATGCACTAAAACTTCAGAATAAATATATTTAATTTGCAGTTAATAATCAATATTTCTGATTTTTTGATATAAGCTGTTTTTTATTTATTAAAAAATTTATTTAATAATTTGAAAAGGATATACAATATTATTAGCATTTAATATCATAATTAAAGAAAAATTTGTTATGGTCACCACATATAACAAGATGGTAGTAAAAAGATTTACATGTGCCAAATTATTTTGCTTTATACACGTGCTATTATGTAAGAGTTGTTGCTCCAACCAAAATTATAAGATTTAGATTTCACATCTTCATGACAATAGATAGAAGTTTGTAAAGCTAATGATTACCTAATAATTTACAAGTAGAAGTATATAGTGATTCCTGATAAAATATAGTTTGAAAGAAGTTGATGATCTATATATACCATACTAGCTAGAGAGAAACACTGTGAAAGTGACCTCTACTCAGAGAGCAATTTCTAGTGAATCAAACTCTTGATGGATACCAAAAAACCAATTGCATGATGGATTGGCTATAAATATACTTGCCAACCATTATAAATCTTATCTTAAACTAGTTAGTTATCCTTCGTCTTGCACCAACAAAGACCCTAACATGTTGATTTATGATTATGTAGCATAATCAATAAATCGGATGTGTGAGTTGTTGGTGTTTAACCTATTCTGACCAAAAGTGAGAATTTATAAAATTGTCTAATGATCCATATTTTTATATAATCAGATATCGAGTTAGTAGTCTTACCCATCCACTAATCGGGCGAATCCGATGGGATAACATACGTCATAAATATTATAAAAGTTTAAACTATAAACATTTAAACTATAGAGTATAAAATATATTAAATTAAACAATAAATGAGATTTTAAAAGAAAAAATATGTATATACTTCAATTTCCATTAATCGATTATAAAAATAAATTCTATAAAAAGAAATGTATCACTTTATTTGATGGAAATTTTTAGCAAAAGAGTTCCAAATTCAACTCATCCCAACCAATGATCACCTTGCATACATGGCTACATGCTGTTATCTACGTTAAATGTGTGTTTAATAGGTCATAGTGTTGTCACGTAAATGTGTGTTTAATAGGTGCGTGTAAGGATGTAACAAAGCGAGGTCCTCGCGAGCTCTCTAACATAGATTTGCTAAATAAAAGCTCCAATCGAGACCTACCCAAGCTCAAAGTAAGGCTCGTTTGAAAAGGACCTCCGGTCTGTGCAGCGAATATAAAGTTTGATTAGGCTTGCGAGTTTGCGCAAACTATGATTATATGTAAATCTAATAATATTGGTATAATATTATATACTAAATTTACTCTATACACACACACATATGTATAATATAATTATACTAAACAGTTCAATTATATATGGTATACATAAAATTACAATATAAATATATAAAAAATGTCATACATATGATTAAAATTCGAATAATATATAGATAATACATGAACCCCGACTTAAGATTGTAACATTACTGACAAATTGATATCAAACTTTATACATAAAACTCGAACAGAGTTTAAATTAATGTACTCATTTCCAGCCTTATTTATACATATTCCTTATCGGTTTTTGTTCATCTATAGCAATTTCCAGATTAGACATGTAATATGAACTCTCATGTAGAATTATATAGTGAAGGTTGTTAGTAAAGGTCTAAAGGAGATTAGCTAAACCCTACGATCAATATTGTTTTTTGGTTGATAAAAACTTATATCATTAATTATTAACAATCAGGGCCGGCCCTGAGGGGGGCGGGGTGGGTGACCACCCAGGTCCGATCTTCTCAGGCGCCCGGAATTTTAAAAAATATATATATGTTATATATATGTATTTTTTTAAAAAGCCATATAAACTATTTTTTAATATATTAACAATCTAGCATAGAAGGAGCAGAATTAGTTATGATATTCGATTAGTATGTATGATGTATGTTACTGTGGTTGAGCGACTTTAGAGCATTCATAGTAGATTTGATGTCTTCAACTATATAATTACATTAAAATTTATTATTTTTTTTTCTTTTTTAATTAAATAATATTTTTTATACTTTTATCGTTACTTTTTTCTCTCACTCCACTCACAATCACTTTTAAAAATATTAAAAAATTCATAAGGATTGAACAATGTTTTCTCAAATATACAGATAAACAGTAACATTTTCTCTCTCCTTTACACATAACCTCTCAAAACCATTCCTTATAATTTAAAAAACATACTCACGTACTTTTAAGAAATCCATTGTAAATACTCTTACAAGACCATAAAATACCATTTTCATCAGAGCTGTAGAAATTATTGATAAATGCACCCAGAATTCTATTTTTGCAGGCCCTGAATAAGACATTTAAAAGGTTAATATATAATATAAAGTTTTAAAGTGTAGTAAGCTGGTTATTTTGGATCGTTAATCACATATTACAATAGTTAAATTGAGACCGTAAAATATTAAATTAATAGGAAAGTGAAAAGAGGGTTGAAACTTGAAAGGGTAAAAACAAAACATCCTTCATTTTCAAACTTATTAGAGTTAAATTTACTAAATATATTGTATATATAATTATTTTCTAAAAGAAATTGCTCCAAAAAGTTCTTTGATCTTATTTTTTTTAATCTATGTTATAATATTTATACACATAAATATACATACATACACATAGAGGGAGAGTTTCAATAAAACCAATTTACAATTAAAAACCAAGAAAATCATTTTCTAACCTTTGATGAAGAAAGTCATTTTCTAACCTTTGATCATGCTAATCAAAGGTCAAAGTTAAAGATGGTAGATTTGTATTTTTTTTCTTTAATTAAATATGACAGGTTTTAATAAAGAGGGGCATAATACACAAAGAATAATTTTAGAAAATATATCTTCTAAAATCTATTTTCTTTCTCCTATCTTAATAATCAATTATTTAGAAATCAAAAACAAAATTCCTATCACTTTTCTTCTTTCAGAAAAAATAGTCATAATGAAATTATTCAAATCTGAAGCAATGTTTTTAGAACCGCATCGGACGTCGAACAGGAAGCCTTACTAATTTGGTGGTCGGACCGGTCCGACCGGATTTAAAAACCGGATGACGTCATAATTATATATATAATATTATATATATATATATATAGTTATACATATGGGTGTATTTTATAGTTATATATAAAACTTAACAATAATCTTATGTCCAACATACTAATTTATTGTTCAACCCCTCATTTTTACCTATTAGATTCCAAAAAAAAAAATTCAAAATCTGGTCCGACCATCGGTTCGGAATGAACCTGCCGGTCCAACCCCTCCAAAACGAGCTAGTCTGAACCGGTTAGGCCCACCCTCTGATTCCCGGTCCGACCGGTTGGACCGGCCGGTCTGATCCGGTCTCGAAATCACTGATCTGAAGTTGCATATAGGAATTACAATTTAAATAAACCAAATCAATTTTCCCATCAAATCTACAAAAACTTAAATGCAAACCACTTCTACATATATGAAAGTAGAGCTTTTTTCCTCTTGCCAAGCGTTTAAAGCGAACAAGTGAGCTTGTTATATAAGTAAGCCGCATTTACGTATATGTTTATGTTGAATATAACACATGTTTACATATATGTAATTCATATATTTTCCCTCTTAACTAACTGTTTTCTAAGTAGTCGAGAGATAATTATGGTTGGGAATGTTAAAACTTAAAGGAGGGCCAAATTGAATTAGCCTTTTCTTGACTTCTTTTCCCGTTAAACACCATTTTTATTTAACTTTTATATACTCTCTTATTTTTAATATTATAGTACACAATCAATTGTTAATTTCTTTAAAAATTTTATAATATTTTTATATGTTTTTGAAAAATGACTTCTTTTTACAAAGGTGTACAACTTTGTGCGATATACCGTGTTGTTATCCTATTTAGATAGTGTTATTGTGTGACTATTGAATTCACATGATGTTGAATTGTGCTCTGGTCTAAGATAGTATTTCAACTACAAGAAGTAGAGTATTGTTATTACATTTTGCACAGTGAAGTTATGCGCTCATGTTTGAAACAACATATTTTTCATTCAAAGTAGGGTGTTGTTATCAAGATGACGTTTTGAGCGCAAGGAACCTATTTTCGTAAATGGGTGCAGATACATTCTTTCATAAAATCCCACGCATACGCGTGTCGCCTTCTTATCACTTTTTATAAGTATTTTGTTTTTTACAGTAACATGCCTCTATACACACGCATGCACGTGCGCTCACACACGAATATAAATATAAATACATGCATACATATAAGTAGATATGCTTTTGCTTAATTGCCCCGCAACTACACCATCAAATATATGTTTCTACAATATATATAGTGTAACGATCATATATGAATTTTGTTTTCACGCGAAGGGTTTAAAGCTGATTTGGCTATTAAGCATGTTTTTTCAACGAATAAGATGGAGGCGATAATAAGATTTTAGAAAATAAAAAGGTAAAACAAGTTAAAACTAAAAGAGAAAACCCTATTTTGTTGTTATTTGGTTAAATCTAGTTCAATCATTTACTTAAACATAAATAGCGTTTATATAATTCATTAATTTTTAGAAATGTATAGCAGGGCGGACCCAAAGTATAAGTAGAAGGGCAGCCGCCCACCCTAATTTATTTTTTAGTGTTATATATACTTGAAAGTCTCTATTACCCTCATAAATTTTTGTGATCGCCCCCATGATATTTTGAAAATAAAGAAAGCGTAATATTGTCTCAAACACATGTCAGCGACAAAATTATAATGGGGTCTGGTGACCCTCCAATAATTCAGGAAACCATATTTTCTTACTAACGAGGTCTGTAACAAAGACAATCTTTAGTATTTTCATTCTGAAATAATCAAGTAGTTATATCCACATATAAAAGATGGTGACGATTGCAAAATTTATATTGAGATAAATGTTTATGACAATAAAACATACTAAATTTATGTTATTTCCAACATATGAGAGATCAAATATTATATTTAATGGCCGACTTTGTTTTCAAACATGTTAAACATCATTGACATTAAAGACTAATTGACGCTTTTAACAATTTTACAAAAGTTTCTATTAAGACTCCTCAAATGAAAAGTCCTAGCTCTGCCAATGCATATTGTCGTTTTTATAAATATAATTGTTTCAAACATCACATATCATCATTTTTATGAGTATAATTGATTCAATACGGTTATTGATATTTATATATATATACTAGTAACGTGCCCGCGTGATGCGGCGCGTGCGACACTTTTCATTATGGTACTCGTCTCTGGTTAGTTTTATATTTAAAAAATTGAATTTCTTTTTTTAAGCATATTGTAACAAACATAAAAAAAATTATATATAATTAAAGATACAAGGGTCTAAGTGTAAATAAGTTTAAAGTTTTATTTTTTTAGTAGCGCCAGAAAGACATAATTACCGTTATTAAATTGATTTTTTGGGTTGTACCTTGTGCTTAAAATTTACAAATATCTTAACTTTGATCGGAATCCTTCCTTCGTGCATTATAATATAGTATATATATATATATATATATATATATATATATATATATATATATATATATATATAGTCATAATCATTACAAAACCACTTTTTTATTTTTAGAACCAAAAGAATCATTAATTTACGTAAATGTAAATTACGAACCATTAGTTTGCTTAAATGTAAGTTAAGGCTGATATATTTAGTTGTTTTACATACATGTATGATTTACCGATATGTAAAACAGTTCAAGTATCACCAGAATTAAGTTGCATTTATGTAAATCAATGGTTCTTTATTTCTAAAAATAAAACATGGTTATGTAATAATCCTGCTATATATATATATATATATATATATATATATATATATATATATATATATATATATATATATATATGTAAATAAAAAAAGTTTAGGACCCAATTCAATGATGCTATTTGGCAATGAATCAGATCCGACCTCATCTGACCTAACCGGATCGAAAAAAATATATATATTATATTGCAATTGTCAAATGACCCTTAACAATTTTCGTTCGCCCCATTGAAATACTTTTTTGGGTACAACATTGACCTATAGTATAAAATCAAGAACTTTATTATAGTTAACTCTAGTGTAATATTGTAATATATTCTTTTAAATGATTCTTTTATAAAAATGGTAAACAACCAGTAATATAACGTGCGTAATTACATATACAAGTTGTATAAGTTTTTCTTCAACAACAAGATTTTAATAAAAAAATTTACTTTTTTCAAAAACTTTTTAAATAAAAATTTTAAAAAACAAAAGCTAAAAAATGATATTACTGTTTTATTATTTAAAAAACTTATTTATACTTAATTTCAATCATATTTATCTCAAAAGTCAATGTATAATTTCTTAATTTTCATTGCTAACTAGTAAAAAAAATTTTAATCAATTCGTGTAAGACACAGGGTAGTAGCCTAGTGTACACACACGTTACCAAATTATAATGTGATATGATAGACATAAAACTTTAACCTTGTGTTATTACGAAAAAAACATTTTTACAGGGACTTGTCTCCCATCTTTCTCTCCTTCCTTTCTCTTTCTCTCTCTCTCTATCTCTCTCTCTCTCTATATGTGTGTGTGTGTGTGTGTGCGTGTGTGTGTGTGTGCGCGCGCGCGCGTGTGTGTGTGTGTGTGTGTGTGAGTGTGAGTGTGTGAGTGTGAGTGTGTGAGTGTGAGTGTGAGTGTGAGTGTGAGTGTGAGTGTGAGTGTGAGTGTGAGTGTGTGAGTGTGAGGGATATCTTGAGAATCACACTTTTTTGTAATAACTCTATTTACCAATATGAGATACACATTTAAATCACATGTAAGCCACATGTTATTTTCATCTTTTTTTTAAACATTCATAACTTTTTTCATGATTTTTTTTTTCAAAAAAGTTTCATAATTAATTTTAGTATTTTTTATCTTTCCAACGTCTATCATATTGATATATCTTTTTTTATTAAAAATCATCCACCCCTAATTTATATATGTTTAAATCTAGTTATACATATGTGTAATACTGGATTTACGTATGTGTAAAAACGTTATTACATATGTGTAAAACGTATTTCATATAAAAAAAACAAGATTTTTTTTATTTTTTATAATTTATTTTATAAAAGAGGAAAATGAGAGAAATATTTTGTTTTTTTTATTTTTTTTATTTTTAGGTTATTTTTTGTTTTATAAATTTTTTATTATGTTTTCATTAATTAACATTTTGCCATTAAAAACTAGTGGCTCGTACTAATTTCTAGAGTTTACATAGTTTTTATTTGAACCTTTCCCTATATATATATGTAAAAAATCTGTGTTACACAGGAATATATGGGTTGAATAAAATAAATAAATTGTAGTTAGTGATACTAGTAATTTTACCCTCCGCGGATCGAGGCGTGGTGTACGCGACATAATAAAGTATATAATACATTCGGCCCGTATATTTTTGAACTAAACGTCAAAACGTATAGTAACTTGAATTTATATCATTGAATGAAAACATATTATATTTGACATGACTTTTTTCCAAACAAATTTATGTCTAAACATGGACCAACTCAAAATGTAGATATATAAACACGTGCGGCAGTAGAGGTGGGCATAAAAACCGGGTTCGGACCCGACCCCGAACCGGGTACGGGTACGACCCGATATATGTATACCCGGTTTAGACCCGAAAAAAACCCGTAGGGTTGGAACCGGGTATGATTTTCTAGAATTTCTTAGAACCCGACCCGACCCGACCCGAACCGGAACCGGTTGGACCCGGTTTTGACCGTTTTTTTTTTTTTAAAAGTAGCCGTTTTTTAACGGCTATATAGCCGTTGGGATCGATTTTTGGCCCTTTTTTTGTCACTTGTAGGCTTATAAGTTAGTATAAATAGGTATGGGTTGATATGGTTTAGTACCCAAGTCTCAAATACAAAAACATACGCAAAAGACGCAAAAAATACTCTCGTTTACTCTCGTTTTACACGTTCACTCTCTCGTTTTACACTTTCACTCTCTTCAATCTTGATATGGCTCACTCACAATCTTCCGTTGGTCAAGGTTCGTCCAACGCTCCAACCGTCGTTCGTGTTCTTGCACATAATCGTAACATGGATGTTTGGTGCAACTAGGATATGGTTGAGTTGAGTGAAGGGTCTGTAAAGGCTCGTTGCAAGTTTTGTGGAGCTTTGCTTGCTAAAGATTCTAACACGACTTTAAACAAACACATTAGCAAGAAGTTTTGTAAGTCGTTGAAAAGTAATCCGGATTCGCAACAAACACAATTGGGTGGAGACGGTGGAATCTTTAATTACGATGTTAATACGGTTCGAGATCGAATGGCGAAGTTCGTGATTCAAGAAGCTTTGCCTTTTAGTCACTTCGACAATCCTCGGTTGACCAACTTAATTCGAGAGACGCTTCAACCTCGTTACACCCACGTAAGTCGTACTACACTTAGACGTTATTGTTTAAAATTATGGAAACAAGCAAAAAATGATTTAATTGCATTATTTGAAAATTTAAATACCGGTGTAAACTTAAATAGTGACGTTTGGTCGGCTCCACACTGTTTACCCGAATCGTACCTTTGCGTCACCGCTCATTGGGTGGATCCCAATTCATGGCAATTGATGAAACGTACGATTGCATTTGATCTTTTTCCGCATCCACACACCGGAGAATTTTTGTTTTACTTTTTAGATAATGTAATAAGTACTTTTAAATTACAAAATAAACTTTTTTCAATTGCATTTGATAACGCCTCTAACAACACAACCGCGGTTGAAAAATTAAAATTAAAATATCTTCCGATTGCAAACGGTGATTTTTTCCATACTCGTTGTGTTGCACATATTATTAATTTAGTAGTGCAAGACAGACTATCCGGGCAAATGTTAATAACTTTATTACATCTTTTCGATTTATGTTACATGACGTTGTTAAAAAAAGTAGAAGAAAATATCAAGATTATAAACAACTTTGTAAGGATACGCACTCTAGATTTTTAGGTCCTAATTAGGATGTACCTACTCAGTGGAATTCGAATTGTCACATGTTTGAATGTGCTTTAAAACAAAAGGGCACTTTGAAAGCTTTTCATAATAGTCTTTTGGATAACGGTGAAGCCGACCCATTTCCGGATGCGGGTTGGGAGAATCTTCAACGTCTATCCGAGTTTCTTGATGTTTTTAAAAACTCAACAACAAAATTATCGGGAGTTTATTATTCCACTAGTTATTCGGTGCTTCAAGAATTATATTTTATGTCTTTGAATTTTAAAAATTTTCAAAATAAAAATAATATGTTTAATCAAATGATAGAACCAATGAAAGAAAAGTTTAAAAAATATTTTAAGGACTTACCACTCGTTTTTACGTGTGCCGCCGTTTTAAATCCGTTTCTAAATGTTGCGGGGGTTGAATGTTTGATAGATGAGATAAATGACAATTTGGATATGCATGACGAAAACCCTAATTTTTCAAACGAGGCAAAAGAAAATTTTAATGAAAGTTTGAAAACAATTTATAATTTTTATTTAAATAGATATGGGCCTAACGTAAACATAACCATGCCAAGCGGATCAACCTCAAGTGCTAGTACCTCGGTTAAAGACCCTGTTTTGACTATGTTGAATGTTTTTCGGGATGTGACGGCTAAACGTCAAAGGGGTAACACCCCAACAAGTGAGCTCGGTAGATATAGTGGAATGGATTTTATTTCCACTATGACAACCGAAGATTATCGTGCATTCGATATTTTGGCTTGGTGGAAAGAAAAAGAATCTCAATTTCCGATTCTTTCTGCTATGGCCCGTGATTTACTAAGCGTCCAAGCTTCTACGGTAGCTTCGGAATCTGCTTTTTCTCTTAGTGGCAGGGTAATATCATTACGGAGAACAAGACTAACTCCGGAAGCAGTGGAGATGTGCATTTGTTTAAAGGATCACTTAGACGCAACGGATCGTATACAGGACCAAACAAGCCTCGAAGACGAGATTACACTCGAAGCTAAAATACATGATGAAGAGGTAGAAGACGGAGTATCTTCTGGCATATCCGATGAAAAATTAACATTTGATCAAGTATCTCGTAGTAGATAAAATTAGACGATATTGTTATTTTTATTGATTCATTTATGTATTTTTAAGTTGTTTTAATATTATATGTCTTTCATGTTCTTTTTAAATTTCTTTGTCCTTCAAATGTTTTATATAAAAAGTATTTAATATTTGTATATTATAAGTGTAACCTTTTCTGCTCAAGATTTGTATATATTTATATATTAAGTTGTTTAAATTTTTGTCATTCAAGTGAACTCGGTTAGGAAAAGAAAAATAAAAAGAAAAAAAAGAAAAGAAAATATAAGAAAAGAAAACATACGACCCGGTGTTCGACACACACACAAGAAAAGAAAAAAAAAAGGAAAAAACATACCCGAACCGAACCCGACCCGACCCTACCCGGGTATACCGGGTAGGGTTTGTATCCCGCTGAACCCGACCCGGGTTCGTACCCGGGTTCACCAATACCCGGGTACAAAAACCCGGTTGGGCCCAAACCCGTGTACCCGGGCCCAGGTACGGCCCAAACCCGATTTGCCCATCTATATGCGGCGACATGATAAAATATAGATTACAATCGTCCAAACACCTTTCCGAATTAAATTTACGTCGAAACATAGTAACTCGGATTTCATACCACCGAATGAAAACGTATCATACCTGACCTATAGAGTAAGGTTACGTCGAAATCAAAGACTAACTCGACGGATCGTTTTAAAAGATTAAAAATAGATTATAATAGTATTTTCTCTCGCAAGTCTAAAATTTTAAAAGAGAAAAAAAATCTAATAGAAAAAATAATAAAAGCAATACACCCCTCCTCAGTCCTCTCCCCGCAACCAACAACCACACTCAAATTCTGGAGACGAAGAAGTAGATTTGAGCGAATAGGTGGTGGCTGTCAAGTTTGGTACGACAGCGATGATGACCTTACTGGAGGCTGGCTGCGTACTCCGAAGGGAAGATGGAAGGAAGACTTTGTGTACTTGTTAGTTGTACTACAGGCTTTGACAGTTGTGTATAACAACAAAGTAGCAATGTACAACTTATTATGACGAACAAAGTTGATAATTAGAATTATATAAATTTATAAGTTTTAATTGAACAATTTAATTAATTATATACAGTATTTTGAATTTAAATTTACAAATCTAAAAATTTATTTTTTTAAATATTATTATTTAATAGGAGGGAACGGGAAAATAAGAGTACTAAGTCATCAAAAAGTGACACGTGTTTTGTTATTTAATAGGAGAGAAAAACGAAAAAATAATGATGTGGAGACATCAGAGAGCGACATGTGTCTTCTAAAACTTTAATTTATTATAAAGTGTGTGTATATATGTATGTGTGTATGTATAGGTGTATATATGTGTAGCTATGTATATATATTAAAAATGATTTACCTAAAACATATAGATGCAGTTTTCATATAACGTTGTGTCTAAGATATTTAAGAACGATGCATCAAAACAATTACTATGAGAAGTATAACTTAAGACGGTGTGCATACATAGCGACTAACTTTGACGATGAACAATCTATGTGATTACAATATTGCATCTAAACCATTACAACGGTGCGTCAAAAACACATTTAAATATGTGGAAGTATTTACACCCCCGCTTGAAATACGCATCTCCAGTGTAGGATCCTTCATATGTTTCGTATGAAATAAGTACGGAAGAAAAATAATTCTAACAGTGTACTTAATATATATTGTTTGGATTTATCATTGTGTATGCTTAATAAAATATGCAATCAGTCTCCCTCTGCTGACCAAAACACATTCCTTTTTGTCAAATTTGTACAAATTTTATGAAGATGGGTCAATAATTATATTGTACGCTACCTTTGAAAATAGCTTTAGAGACCAAATTTAATGAGATGTAGTAGAAAAAAGGAGTAAAAGAGGAGGGTGTGTGCGACGAATCTTGTGTAAGTTATTTTCCACACTGACTAATTATGACCGAATCAATTGAAAATATTAAAGATATGTACGTAACCAATTTACCTTGTTAACCGAAAAAGTTAAAATTATGGGAAAATCTTATAACTAGTGCACCTAACGATTGAATTTGTTTATATACTCACTGAATTTTTTTTATATCCTTCAAACTTTTATCGATGTTCAAATATATTAAAATATTCGCATCTTATTCTTCATTTTTCATTCTTCATCCTCATCAATCATCATCATCTCCAATTCCTCATCTTCATCAACATTCGTATCCTTATAATTACAAAACTAATTATTATTTTTTCTTTTTTTTAATTAAATAATATTTTGATTATACATTTATTATTATTTTTTCCGTAACCTTTACTCACAATAATTTTTATAAAATATTAAAAAATTAATAAAGATAAATATTGTTTTATCAAATATACAAATAAACAATCATATTTTTTTCTCTTCTTTACTAACAACCACTCACAACTATTTCCTATAATATAGGGAACACACTTACAGTAAAGCAGTCTCACTAGCTTTCCCATCCTCATCTTCGTATTTACACTAAAACAATACTTTTTCCATTTTTCTTTTAATTAAATAATATTTTTTATATAATTTTCATTATATATTTTTTCTCATCCACTCACAATCACTTTAAAAAAATTTAAAAAATTTATAAGAGTTGTACCGTTTTTCCCTATGTATGAGGATGAACAGAATATGTTTTTTATTTTTCACTTACAATTACTCACAACCATTTCCTAAAATGTAGGGCATAAGTTTACATAAAAATAAAAAACCTACTGTGAATGCTCTAACATGAGGATGGGATGTGAATGCTCTTAAGCACACTTGTGCTATTAGGCGCATACCATCGATAACCAACCCGCCTATAGAAGTTTTATTTATTTTAATTAATCTTTTATTTAATTTTTATGATTCTTTATTCACCCTTCATTAAATTGTCTAACTAAATGTTATACCTCAAAGTAAACTATTATTATTATTCTATAAAATAAGTTGTCTAAGTCTTATTATTATTAATTATTGTTATTATTATTGTCGTTATCATTATTCTTGTCTTTATTATTGTCATTATTATTACTATTGTTATTGCTATTCTTATTATAATCATTGTTATTATTGTGGTTGTTGTTTTTATTATTTTTGTTGTTTTTGTTATTGTTGTTGTTACTGTTGTTGTTTTTGCTGTTGTTATTAAAACTATTGTTATTACTGTTGTTGTTATTACTATCGTTGTTAATACTATCGTTGTTACTATTATTGTTAACATTATTATTATTATTATTATTATTATTATTATTATTGGATTATTTATTATATAAATTTTTTCACACACTTCAAGAACTTCACATGTGTCTCTTGAACACTATGTATTTTAAAAAATACATTGTTGAAATAACATAATTTTGTACTTTTAATTATAAAACATAATGATAGATAACAACAAGTTTATATATATAATCTATAAAAACAATGATAAAAATGACAAAAATAACACGTTGTGTTATCTTTAACACTATGAGTTATGAAATATATATTAGTCCTTCTAATTATAAAACAAAATAATAGAAAACAAGTTTATATAATATATAGAAACAATGAAAAATAATAAAATATGATCTACAATGTAAAACACTATAATAAATACATATTAACAAATGATTTAATATATATGACACAATAAACTAATATATGACACAATGAACGGATAATTAACAATGAGTTAACGTATTTGATACAATGATCAAAATACACTATTCTTTAAAAGAATAAAATAACACGTGTTAAGGACACAATCCTTCTTAAACTTTTTAGATTAAATATAACTTTTACTATAACTTACACTTTAGTTTAAACATGAAATTTAAATCTCACAGACAAGTTTGTAATTGAAGGGTATATAAGAAACAAACTAATATTATGTTCTTTTGAGAGAATATTTACAAAAAAGTATCACATGCAATGTAGTATGCAACTAATTCTGAGATTAAAAATTATCAATATGGCTCGAGAGTAACTGAAAGCAGTCCAATGAAGTATTAGATTCTCTTCTGAATGAAGTAACAATAAAAAATAAATTTTCAATTGCAAATAATTTTCAGTTGCACTATTTGAAAGAGATGTTTTTTAAGGTTAATTGGATCACTGAGGGGTTATTAGCCCACCTACTACGTTTTAAATATCGGACACTTGCACCTAGTATTGAGGTATCATAAGGACGGCATGGGTTATAAAAAGAGGTAAATAAATCATGTTTAAATAACATAAATACCCCTTATCAAAATATTTTAACAGTTTAATTAATATTTGATCCTCTTATAGTCCAGAAATATAAATTGAAATTGAGGACCAAATTCAAGATTTTTAAACATTAATGAACAAATTCAAAGTTTTTATAAAACCACATGAACTAATTAATAATGTAATTTACTCTTTAAATATATTCATAGCATCACGAGTACTCCATTCTTTAGTTTGGACATAGTGGATATTTTGGGGTAATGATGACATGGACATAAGTGAAGCTATAAATAATATTACAAGATAGTTAAAAGGGGTTTCAAACTCATAGGACGTTAAACACAACTTTTTTTATATTTTATTCACATGACATTTAAATGACATTTTTAACTAAGTAAACACTACATAAAATCTTATAACTATAAGAAAAAGCATGTTTATCGGATTATGAAGCCATGATATCCATATGCAAGATGTATGACCCATACGCATAGTTCAGCATGAGTTTACTACAACGCCGTGATATTATGCAGAAATAAGTGAAAAAAATACAACAGTTATAATAATAGCAACAGCAGCAACAATAACATGAGAAGCAACAACAATAATAACAACAATAATAATAATCGTAATAATACTGGTAATAGTATGAAATGATAAGTTCCCTTTAATAAAAAACAAATAAAATATTTTTAGTTATAATGTTTGATTACATATTTTTACAATTAATACAAGCTAGTTTATAAAAAATAAGAAGAAGGAACATCAAAGACAAAGAAAAAAGAAAAAAAAAAGAATATAATTCAGAAATGAGGATAATATAAAAAACTAAAGAGAATAAACAATTAATCTTATTTGCACAATTTGAAGAATGAAGCCTATACCAAAAGTTAAAGAAATAAAAAAAAGTTTAATGATTTTTAAATTTGCATGCGTGTCTTAATTAGCCGAATTGAATAGAATACACATGGTAGTTATGTAATGGTTATTTCAAATAAATCAACTAGGGTGCTTCTCATGTTTAATGTAACTTTGACATCATTTTGGATAGTAAAATGGCAATTCAATCTGTGTATTACTTCCAAGAGATGAGCAGCATATATAGAAGGATGGAAAGAGAGCCCGACCTAAAGGAGGAAGGCATGGATCATGCCATAAAAAATCATAATCACTTTAATTAATATTTACAACATGTATATACATCTTGTGATATGCATGGTATTATAAAAATAACAAATTGCTTAATCCTGTAATCTTACATTGTAGTTAGCTAATAGAATTTGTGGTTTTGGAAGATAATAGAAGAATTATTATGGCGTCTGGTTTTAAAATTAAACAAATAGAGAGATAAAAAAAGGTTACACAGGACACAAATAATCCCATCAAATTAGTGATTAACAAAAATATCGCAAGTTTGACTAACGAATTTTCAACGAGTTTGAACAAAGGCACTGCCCCATTTTTTGACTGTCATAAAGTAAGTACGTACTATATATTTTAGCCTCACACTCTGCTGCGTCACTTAATACTACTGATTTTATATGGTATGCTTCATAAGACTATCAATAAATATCTATATTATTAGAAATGACCATGAGGACTCCAAAAGGAGAGATGAAGTCAAGTTTGAAGAAAGGTGCATGGAGCGTTGAAGAAGATCGGAAGTTGATCGCCTATATCAATCGATATGGCATCTGGAATTGGTCTCACATGCCCAAATTTGCTGGTAAACATTAACAAACCAGTTTTTGATCAAAAAACTATTGCTAAAACCATTTTGCTTTGCATTTCGGTCTGATGAATATTGTCGTGGGAAAAGAGCCAGTTCTCTAGTAGTGGTATTTCTTTTTAGGGTTATTTTATGATTGTTTCCTGTGTTTGTAGGCCTATTAAGAAGTGGAAAGAGTTGCAGGCTCCGATGGATGAATTATTTGAAGCCTGACCTAAAGAAAGGGAGCTTTTCGGAAGAAGAAGAACGAAGCATACTCCATTTTCATTCAATTCTTGGGAACAGGTATTACATATTGTGAATATAACTCGACAACCATGGCTCCTAAGTCGATCTCTTTTTAGCATGAATAATCGAGGTTTTTACAAAGAAACAAACATACATATCCGTATACTCTCACTTATAACACAGTTATTGGTAGGATATGCATCTATCACATAAATGAAACACATTCATATATTTACATATTTTTCTCTTTAACTTTTTTATCAGATGGTCTGCAATTGCGAGGAAACTTCCTGGAAGAAGTGACAATGAGATTAAAAACTACTGGCATACTAATCTAAAGAAACGTGTGGCAAACAATCCGATATTAAAAGGTTCAAAGCAAAAAGACATGAATATGTCACAATGTCTTGAATCTAATAATATTGAGAAATTAGAAAATGAAGCAAATCGCGCAAATGACATCGACAACTTCCTCTTCTCGTGGGCATCCGAAGATGATAATTCTTCGTCTAGCATAACTCCTACACCCGAAGAACATCAAGTTGAATTTACAGCTGATATCGGTTCACCTGGTACAGTTGAAGATCTTCAATGTTTCTGGAGAGAACTCTACCCATTGGAAGACCTGGAGCTCAGAAACATTGATCAGGAAATGTTTCTTGATCACATGTTTCAAGATTCATACGATGATACAATCACCCCGTGGAGCTTCTACAACGATGAATATGACGCCTCTCCTATGAGCATTTAACTTAAAAGTTAAAACCTTCAGATCATAGAAGATGTGGGTTTAAATATTTTCGTTTGCCCATTAGAAGAAGTTAATTAATAATGCTACCCCATGCATGTAAGACTGATCTCACGATGTATATACAGATGAGGGGTACGTGCTGATCATGTTGTTTTCTTTTTGAGGCTCTGGTCGTTTAAGTTTTAGTTATCTGCTATGTATGCGCGTCATGTGTATATAATAATAATATTGGCTACTCACTTGATATGACTGGAAATGTTTGTTTGTTGTATGTGCAACTCTTACAACATTAAATAATTCAGAAGAGATTAATGCCTGAATCGACGTATTAGAACTCTAATATACACAGAATACGTAGAGAAAATGATCTGCGTTCAAGTACTATAACGACATAACTATTTATTTTTTCCCTAAAGATGACTTTTTTGATTCCCAAGATGAAACGAAAATGTGATTAAATTGTTCGTCAAAAGTTGACTGAGTGAGTGATTGATGAACTCATACTATTTGTGTGTAGCACTGTTGTTTTGTAAACTTGAGATTATAGGTTTGATCTTTGAAAAACAGTTTTATGTACAAGATATAAAGCCTGTGTACATCAGATCATGAAGTAATCCAGTGCCTCTTTGAATTAAAACGAAAACTAAATCAAACATAGGATGCACACTTCCATACTACTGTGACTATAAATAATCAACTAGTAGATGCGCGTTAAATAGATAACTAGTAGATGCGCGTTAAATAGATAGAGGTTTACTGCTGTCTTTAGTATTGTATTGGGCCGATCAAGTGTAAATACACTATATATATTCATGTAATCTATATTTATATCGTTGAGGAAGTAGTTCCCAAAAGGTTTACACATTATCCGGTAAATGCTACTATTCTTGCATGACGTCATGTATATCTAGAAAATACTAACAATTCCTTAGAGGTTAGAAACGATAATATATCTTAGGGATTTTTACATATTTCCTTTTCTTAAAATCATAAATTACATATTTTCTCGAGCTGAAAAATCAATTACATATTTCTCATTCCTAAAACATATATATTACACATTTATTCATTTCATTAAAATTAACCTATTAAATAATTATTTTATCTTATTTTTACTAAGGGATTTTTTGCATAGTGATTTTTTATTATTATTATTGTTAAAACTTTTGACAATTATGTTACGTATTTGAATATATAACTTTGATTATCGGTTATTGTTGTTTGAAATAAAGTTTTCAACGAGATGTAATTTTGTTGTTCTATTTATATAGAATACTCGCATTTGAAAAATATGTAATTGATAGTCTTAAGAAATAAAATGTGTAAAAATACTTTAGTGAAAATACAAGTAAAATAATCATTTAATAAATAATTTCAATAAAATGGGTAAATATGTAATATTTATGTTTTAAAAGGGGAAATATGCGATTCATTTTTCAACTTGGGTAGATATGTAATTAATGACTTTATAAAGGGCAAATATGTAATTGTTTTAAATGGTGTTGTACAGGAATCTTGCACAACACTATGACGGATAACCGTAGGCCTATATATGGTGCGTAGGCTGATTCTTGCATGCCTCGCTCTATCAAGTATCAACTATCATAAGGTTCACATGGCCTATCAAGGCACCATAAGCTTATGTGTAGACGTATAGTTTTCAAGGTCTTTTCCTTGTTTCTTATGATTTCTACAAGCTTTTCTAAAGTGGTTATTGGATATAAACTTACGTAGCATTATTTGCTAACTTATATGTGATGCATATCTTATATGAAGAGTCATTTGGAGGTCGAAAGCGATGGTCATGATGTGGTGCTAATAGGACTTGAAATATGATGGCCTATAACTTAGTATTGTGAAAAAAAAAATTACAATTTTGATTTGAAACACAATTTCTATGATAAAAACTATCCTGTTGGAATTATTGGTCTCGAAAATAAAATTCGGTCATATGTACCCCAATGGAAGTGGAGAATGTAGGTTGGTTTCTCATGTGTGGTCATGGATCTTACATCAATGCTAGTGATAAAATCTCTAGGCCCATTAATATAGTACTAAAATATTTGTAATTAATCTAACATGATGATCGGGTGGTGAAAGCTCGAAGTTTAAAGGCTTTATTTTTGTGTTTACGTGTTAAATTATGGAAATAGAGTTACTTTTGGGATATTATTGTGTTTGTGATAATTGGGTATAATGCATGCACGTATCATAGTTAATATCGTGTTTTTAATATACTTTATGTATCGAATGGTATTAGTTATGTTACGTGTTTGAAATGTAGGTCAAATGAAGCTTAACGAATATTATTTGATAAGGATACAAATGTAAGCAAGATTAGGAGGAAACGAAGAAAAACGTGAGGGAAGAGTCGAGGCCATAGCTTACGGTCTCACTGCAGGACCGTCCACAAAGGCCGCAAGACAGTGGCCAAGGCCGTCTGGGAAGGGGGTAGGCCGTAACCTACGTCCTATATTCTAACGCGATATTTTGAGGATTGTTTCAAATTTTAAAACCTATTTAAACCCTAACGTTAGGGTTTCGAAAAGGGACTTGTCTCCAACCCCAAGAACGAATCTTTAGACTATTTGGAGCCTTTGGAACTCTCTTTAATCATCGATTGATCAACGAGTCGTATGCCCAAGTTAAAGATTGAAGAGATTATGATAAAGATGCAAGGCTAACCATCCGTGATCATCTTCGGGTGGATGGTTTATGATTTGATTATGCTTTCTTGTGTTCTTACCTAGTCAAGACATAAACTTTGATTGTTTAACAACTTTTATTCGTTTATGTGTTTTGAATCATGTGTTGATTAAAGATTCGTGTTAGTTGATTTGATTATTACTTATCAAGTTATTAGTTTTACATTGTTAACCATTGAGTAGTAATTAGGTTATCATCATTCATTGGTGATTGCAAATAAAGTTTCTAGATTATGACATTAGTTAGTTTACTAATTAATTTACATAATCGGATATCGAGTTAGTAATTACCATTCAACATATGTGATAAACAAGTTATGTCTATGTGATTTCAAGATTAGATGAAACATAAACCGTGTATTCAATTACATTCCTGAAACCTGGTTGTGATCTCTTTCATCTCAATAGTTCCAAACCAAGTCCAAGTTTTGTTTGGTTTATTAAAGTAATCTTTTTAGTTAATCTCATCCACATTCATTTACAGTCAAGAGACAATAGTTTAGTTTTCTAAATTTGTAAGTTAGTTTAATAATCAAACGAATAGTGTAACACTAACCATATGCACCCCGTGGATACGATACCTGACTTACCCTAGCTACCTAGGTTAATTAGGTTTTTGCATGACCCTAACGACAGGTCATCAAAATGGAGCCGTTGTCGGGGAGCTAGTGCGCTTAGCGTTATTTGATTTGATTGATTTTCTTTCGTTTTAGCATTTGTTTAAGCTTCAAAATTAAAAAAAAATAAAAAATATTAAAAAAAAGTAAAAATTAAAAAATCCAAATATATTATTTATTTTTCTTAGTTTGTTTTATTTGTTCATCTTTACCCTGGGTATTCTAGTTTTTTTGTAGGGTAATTTTCTTACAGGTTTAGTAGAATCATGGATTGGGATTGGGATTATGATGATGATTACGATCCATGTATTTGTTCCGGGAGCGATTGACACTGGGTTCAAGATTGCCCACTGTTCGAGAGCAAATATGAAAATATAGAAAGAGGATATTCTGAATATAGGAGGCAAAAAGAATATATGAGAACAAATTATGATGATGGAGAGACACCCTCATATTATTCATACTTTGAACCTCCTCCACCATCAAAATATCAAGAATATTATCATGTAGACATCAATTACAAATATGCTCAAGAGTGGGATTTGAACCATTATGAAGCCGAGATACCATAATTCTCAAGCTACCAAGAGGAATATGATGACTACTATCTTGAATACCCTCAGCTGACATATGAAAAGCCTCAGGTTTTAATAAACTTTAAGCTTGATGCAATCATGAACATGACGGTGGAAATGAAGAATGAAGACAAGTTAAAAGATAAATCATTCGAGGCTCTAGTTAAGCAGGTTAGTCAACTCACTAAGGATGTAGCTCAACTTAAACGAGAGCAATATGAGTTAGATTATGGCACCGTGATTGATGTTGATGTAATAGAAGATGTTATGGGTCAACGAGAGCATGACTTGGGATGTTTTAAGTTAAATGAAGATGTAATACCTTGAAAGAGCTAAAGCCTAATGTTGATCTAGTTTATCCCAATCATTCTTATGTGCTTATTACTTCAACTTTTAAAGTTGGGAAAGAAGATTTGAAGACCAAGATAAAAAAATGTGGCATTGGAGGACATCGGATAAATCATCATGAGATGACACCACAATAACAACTCAACAAACTTGCTAATCATGATAAAATAATTATAGAACTAGAAGGTCAACTATCAAGCTTTTATTAGGAATTCGGTAGGTAAATGTTCACTTAAACCACCATAACTATATCAGGTATGGTCTGGCTGAAGACCTAAAACTTAGCGCTAATCAGGAGGCAGCCCGAAATTGATTTGTTTCTTTTAGTTTTTGTTTTTTTTTTCTTATTTTGTTTTTCAGCTTTAAGCACCGGATGTAAATATTCAAGTGTGGGGAAGCTCATGGATCTTTAGGAGCATAAAGAAATGTGTGTTTGGGCGGCTTTACTTATCTAAGTTGACCCATAACCATCAGATATTGCTGATGAGGCACCTTTTATCATCTATGATCAGGTCCATGTACTTTTTCCGTATCTTAAAGCTTTGCTATTTTGGTCTCATTTAGTACAATCATGGTAGGCATAATGCATCTTTGGAAAGTTAGTATTGTAACTTCACTTGGGTAAAGGTTAGGATGTTTGATAGTACCCTTGTTGACATAACAATTTTAAAATTTACATTGAGGACAATGTAAGATTTAAGTGTGGGGATGAAGGGAAGTTTGAAAATTAAGAAAAAAAAATTTGATTGAACAAAATCTTTCAAAATGCCCCTAAAGCGACTTATTTATGCATGAAAGCTTAATTTTTTCAATTTAAATCCTGAAAGTATATTTAACCTGTATACAAGCAAAGGTCCTCAGTCATAGCTATCTCACTTGAAAAAAAAAATATTAGAATTGTTAGAGATGTTTAACCCGGGGTAACAAGCAATATAGTAGACTTTTTATGCATGTATTCACATCCTTAACCTGTTTACCATCGTTTTTTGTAAGGATTGAGCCTATACATGAGCTTAGAACATCAACAGGTTAATTGCTCAGCTTCCTTTCATGAGTGTTTACTAGAGTGATTGCATTATTCTAGAACTTGCATAATTGATATGTTTTTAAATCACGAACCAAACTGTTGCACATATATGATTAAGGCATTAGGATGAACCTTTGTTTTATTAGCCTTTTTCGATCGTATTATACAATCCTAAAATACCCCCTAGTCGCCGGTTTGAACCCCTAACCTCTTTAATTGTTTAAACCGTAATCAATCGATTAGCCTTTTCAAATCTTTTTCACTTTTTAAGCTTGTGTGATGAAATCTTATAAGTTTGCTTGAATTTTTGATATAATATTATTAGAAGCAGTGAAGTGTTTAGATATAATCATCATTCAAAAAAAACAAAGAAAAAAATGAGTAAATAATGGGTCAAAATGACCACAATATCAATGTCATGTTTCAGTGGTAATAAATTATAATATGGGTCAAGTTTACCAAAATTCATTGTGTAGTGTTGCTTTATTGTTCAGTACGTTTCAACATTCTTATTTGGATTTCATCACCTTTAGCCACTTCAAATTCTCTATCCGCACCCAAATCCTAATCCTTACATACAACCCTTTAAAGACCTTTTGATGTGTGCATGGTTTGTGTTAATTGGTGGAGTTGAGATCATTATGCAAGCTTATGGTAATTATGAGTTGTTTTTGGTTGAGAGTACTACACTGGTATACTAGCATACCTTTTTCTAGACCAGATACTAAACCGAGAGGAATGAAACTTGTGAGAGGTTGTAATGACCCGGATGGTCGAAACAAGCCATTTAATAATAATGGGCGAAGGGATATTTAATAAAAATAAAGAAAAGAAATGGATTATGGGCCAAATTAGTCTTATGGACAAAAAGATTTAAGTGGTTAAAGGCCCATAATCAGCCACTTAAACCACCTAACCAGTCATAATCTTCCTCATTTACAACCCTAGCCACCAACCTTGTAAAGAGAGAGAGAGAGAGTAGGAGAGAAAGTGAAAAAAACTCAAGATTTGAAGCTTCATTGGTTAAGGGATTGAAGATCTGAGTGTTAGAGCATCAAACCACGAGAAAAGAGCAAGAAATCTAGGTAAGAATCATTCTCTAAACGCCTCTGTAGGTCAGACCCGGATTCTAGGGTTTTGAGTTTTGAAAAGTTGCAAAGAATCACATAAAGGTTACATTTTTACGTATGAAATCATATAAAAAGCTTAGTTATAGTTTTATGGATGAAAAACTAAGGATTTGGACAAAAAAAGTTGAGATTTTGGGTTAAAAACGAGCTGGTTCGTCATTTTTATACATTCAGCGAAAGTGCCAGTTCTTCTTGCGAAACTATGGATTCATCCTGCGAAACTAAGGCAATCTCCTTCCTACGAAACTAAGGCAATCTCCTTCCTGCAAAACTATAGTTTCACAGGTAGTTTCGCAAGTGCATAGGTAGATCTGTAGACTTAGCGAATCTAGGAAAGTCCAAAGAATGTTGGGCGAAACTGGCAGCGAAACTGTCATGCGAAACTGGCAGCGAAATTGCTACGCGAAACTGGCAGCGAAACTGTCATGCGAAACTGGACTGCCATGCGAAACTGGCAGCGAAACTGCATACGAAACTGCTGCCGAAACTCTGTAGAAAATGACCTATTTGTGTCTTAACTTATATGCAGACTGTGTACCGTGATCCTAGCTTAGAAAACTTAGATGTGAAGTTGCTTACTGACCAGGTGAGCTCCAGATTCCCCTTACTTACACGTGTTTAATGTTTTGGGGCGATATGCATACTAAATATACGATTTTTATTGCAAAGATTTCAAGAGGTTTTAAAAAGAAAATAGAATTTTCTATAACAAATTACGCTATATAAAGTCTTCAAAATAAAATTTCTTGGACCTTGGACCCCACTGCTGCCCCTAGTGGGGTCCAAGGTCCAAGAATGTGAATATATGGACTATAAGTATATGTATAACTAAAGATGAAAGTAAAACCTAAAGAAGTGTTATTGAGTTCATAACAATATACCATTGCTAAAGTAAAGTCTTGCAAGCAAAGGATAAAGAAGAGTTGCATTTGTTGTGCTCTCATGGATAAAGTAAAGTCTTGTGTTCATCACAAACATGGATAAAGTAAAATCTTGTGTTCATCACAAGCGGGGGTCTTGCCCTTGGGCAGATCCCGAGACATAGTAACTGGGAATTGACGGATAAAAAAGAGTAATATAAAATAAATAAGCGAAAGTCTTATTGATAAAGTATTTGATAAAGTGACAGTCTGTGTATAGTAATTGTGTTTGTTCATGTGATGACTATTTTAAAATGATAAAGTTAACATACCTTACTAAATGATTTTCTGATAAAATAAACCTAGAACTCACTCAGCGAAGCTGACTTTTGTATGCATATTAGTTTGACAGGTAAGCTGTTGGACTTGAGTGAATGTAGGCATGAATTCTAGAAGCTACTTGGCATCTGAAGGTTGGCATCCCTGATTAACAAGATTATTAAGAAGACTTTTAAAGACTATTTGATGTTTTAAAGACAATGTTAATCTTTTATTTGAATTATGTCGTAATAGATTAAAACTTAATGTACTTTTCCACTGCAATGTTTATCTTAATGAATGTTTTAAATCTATGTTTTTGTTGTGAATGACCAACTGTATGGTTTCCTGGGATCAGGGCCTTACAGAGGTGTGACTACATGCATAGGGAAGATTAGAAGCTTGTTTGGCTTGGTTAGATAGATCATATTTTAAAGAGTAATATCTTTGCTTACAAAGCTATAGCTTGAGATATGAAACTGTGAGTTGGGTATTACTTGGGACCTTAGCTAACAGAAGGTGAATACATGGCTAGATCGTATTTTTCTAATGATAGTTGTAGTGTTATGAGCAAGTTTACTTGGGGGCAAGCAAATGATAAGTGTGGGGATGTGATAATTGGGTATAATGCATGCACGTATCATAGTTAATATCGTGTTTTTAATATACTTTATGTATCGAATGGTATAACTTTGTTAAGTGTTTGAAATGTACGTCAAATGGAGCTTAATGAACATTATTTGATAAGGATACAAATGTTAGCAAGATTATGGAGGAAAGGGAGCTGAAAACGAAGAAAAACATGAGGGAAAAGTTGAGGCTGTAGCTTACGGCCTCACTGCAGGACCGTCCACATAGGCCGCAAGACAGAGGCCAAGGCAATCTGGGAAGGGGGTAGGCCGTAACCTACGGCCTATAGGCCGTAAGTTACGTTCTAATGAGATATTTTGAGGATTGTTTCAAATTTTAAAACCTATTTAAACCCTAACATTAAGGTTTCGAATGGGAACTTGCCTCCAACCCCAAGAACGAATCTTTAGACTATTTGGAGCCTTTGGAACTCTCTTTAATCATCGATTGATCAACGAGTCATATGCCCAAGTTGAAGATTGAAGAGATTATGATGAAGATGCAAGGCTAACCATCCGTGATCATCTCCGGGTGGATGGTTTATGATTTGATTATGCTTTCTTATGTTTTTACCTAGTCAAGACATAAACTTTGTTTGTTTAACAACTTTTATTCGTTTATGTGTTTTGAATCATGTGTTGATTAAAGATTCGTGTTAATTGATTTGATTATTACTTATCAAGTTATTAGTTTTACATTGTTAACCATTGAGTAGTAATTAGGTTATCATCATTAATCGGTGATTGCAAATAAAGTTTCTAGATTATGACATTAGTTAGTTTACTAATTAATTTACATAATCGGATATCAAGTTAGTAATTACCATTCAACATATGTGATAAACAAGTTATGTCTATATGATTTCAAGATTAGATGAAACATAAACCGTGTATTCAATTACATTCCTGAAACCTGGTTGTGATCTCTTTCATCTTAATAGTTTCAAACCAAGTCCAAGTTTTGTTTGGTTTATTAAAGTAATCTTTTTAGTTAATCTCATCCACATCCATTTACAGTCAAAAGATAATAGTTTAGTTTTCTAAATTTGTAAGTTAGTTTAATAATCAAATGAATCGTGTAACACTAACCACATGCTCCCCGTGGATACGATACCTGACTTACCCTAGCTACCTAGGTTAATTAGGTTTTTGCATGACCCCAACGACAGGTCATCATTTTGTAGGATAAATGTACAGAATACAAAGAAGTTTGAAGAAACGGGACGAAAATTAAAGCTCGGGAGGTGAAGATATGTAAAAGAGAAGTTTCAAGACAATGGCAACTTAAAACGTGCATAAATTGAGCTAGGAAATGAGTTACGGGGCCCACGACCTATCAACGGAAAGATCTCAAAAAGTTACACATGAAAATCAACTTTGTAAAGGGGGTGGCGCTGCCGACGCCTCCTCTGACGCCTAGCTTGACACCAAACTGCAACCATTGACCCCACTGGTGGCGCCACTGATGCCAAGCGCCATGTTTTGGTGGATTTTAACCTAATTTGATAGGTTTGAAAGGGGGATTAATCCTAATACGAAAATAACCTTTTACAACATCAATCTTGGACGAAAAGTAAGCATCTTTCACCATTCCAAAGCCCTTCCAACATCAAGATCATCAAAATCTATATGATCAATTACAATTGTGTTGAAGAATCAATGATGAGGCAAGGCTAATTCGTTTGTGATTCACTTCAGGGGACGGGTTTGTGCAAGTTTTTATTTTTCTTAGTTTGTATCCTAGATTTGAGATTGTATCTTGAACCTTTTAAGTTCTTGTGGATTCAATTCATGATTTGATCATTTAAACAATTTGATTGTGTTTAAACCTAATTTTGATTTTCTATAACTTTGGTTTTTTTTAATCATTGTGTGATTGATTCTTAGAATTAGGGTTACATTAGTCAAATTGGTGATCGTGTGAATGAAGTCCTTTAAGTTTAGTTCCATAATTATCACTTAGATCTTATTATGTGTAAGTCACTATTAATAACTTCTCACTAGGTTTCACCAAAGAAAAATTGTAACTTTGCCAAACCTGAATCCTGATGTGGGTTGCTTTTTCTCCAAGATTGTTAAAAACCTAAACTTTTATTTTGTTAATTTGATTATTTTACAATTCAATTAATCAAGCAATTTACTTTTCAATGTTTAATGTTTTTAGATTAATCGTTACTAGGACTTCCTTATGATTCCCTGTGGATTCGACACCCTTCTTACCCTTTACTATTAAGGGTGATTAGACACTCTTTAATTTATGTTTTTGACCGACCATACGACATCGATCACATGACATGATGCAACCGATAATAGGTTTTTAACAAATGATAAGGCCTATTAACGCCTATTAACGGTGAATAAGTAGGCTTATCATATGCGTGCGCCATTAACAATTAAGATAAGTAATTAGCACATGATTAGGACCATTGACAATGAAATAGTGGGTTTACAATCAAACATAAGTCATGAACAAACTGACTTGATTTGGCCAAGAATGATATGGTGTAACCTAAAACTAGCAATTAACACATGATAAGGACTTTGAAGAGTGAATTATGATTTTAGAGCATAAGTCGTTACCACATAAATAAATTATTTTAACATAAAATAACTATATCTGTAACCTAAAATAAATCATTAACGCATGATAAGGCTCATTTACATATAATAATAAACTTATCATCAAACATAAACCATTAATATCTAAATGACTTGTTTTAATTTGAATGACTTGGTGTAATATAAAAAGTACTATGATATGCAAGGACAATTAGGTGACCACACCTTTGAGGGGGGTGTCTTTGTCCACATACTATCGGATCAATAGTGTCACACAACATCGAGAATGCTTAGTAAGTTTTTATTAACTTGGTCTTAGATGTGTATCTGTTTTAATAATTAAGAAGTTAATATGGAAACGCCAATCAACTTCGGACAAGCTCTTAAGAGGATCAACTATACAAAAAGATAGAGGTTTCGTCTGCACTACGGACCCACTCATCCTTAGAAGCATGTAGCTCAAAAGGTTGTCTAGTGGCGTTAAGTTTTTCGTTTTATTTTACTTGTTAAATAGTACTAATTATTGTAGGTTGCGCATCTTGGGCAAGTAGGATACTTATTCCAAAAATCTAATGGAAATGTTCGATTTGAACTCATTGTGTTATAAAATGTTTAACATACGAATCAATTTCTTTTTTTAGATTTGGTAAATTGTAGAAGAGAATCAATTTCATATGCTAACATGGAGCCGAGCACTAGACCTGTTGATCACCCATAGTTATGGAAGTATGTGCTAGAGGGTGGAAGATTGGTCGCATCTTTGATTTTAGAAACGTTCACTATCCCAGTATGTCATTATCGATATAGTTGCAGCACCGATAACCTTCTAGTCTCTCAGGAGTTAACATGGAATTATCGTTGGAAAAATGTAAAGCTAGAAATACCTTTGAACTTGATATTCATAAGGCTTATAATTCTATGAAATTGGATTTTCATAGGAGTTGTCTAGTGTATTTTGGGTTTCATTCTTGCATGGGCAAAAGGGTAGCTCACAAACCATCAAGTCACAAGCTATCTTATTTTATAAATACGTTTAAATATAAAGGAAACAAAATGTTATTGTTCATACCAACATTGTCTTTTGTTATACATATGATGTTTGCGGGAGATACTCCTCTCATCGCTATCACATATCAAGAATGTCAATCTTGCATGGAAAAGAAATACTATACGATACAATCCACCTAACAACTAACAATAGCAAATATAATATATGTAATTTTTTTAGGGAGAACGAACTAAATATATATTAAAAATTTTGAACAAGAACGTAAAAAATTAACACTTTGGACGAAATAAAAAATGGGGCACCCCGGCCCCTATTAACCTTCGCCCCTGCTAATGTGGTGCGTTAGTTAACATCAGTCCATAACGGTGTAATATTAAAAATATATAAAAGGATAGCGTATAAAATAAATAAATGAGAGAGATGTTTACATATAAAATGATGGTTGTTATCACATATTGAAAAATATAATATCTAATGGTTAAAGCTAGTTAAAATGTGTGTGTGTATATATATATATATATATATATATATATATATATATATATATATATATATATATATATATATATATATAAATGCAATTTTATATTACGTACATTAAACTTTACAGAATTAAATTATTATTTTTTAACTTTTGGTACTTTTATATATCTAAAAATATAATATCTAATGGTAAAAGCTAGTTAAAGTGTGTGTGTGTGTGGTACTTTTATATATATATAAATGCAATGTTATATTACGTACATAAAAAATTGCGAGTACAATGCATTTGGCTAGACAAAGTTGATTAACGCTTTTTTTTCAAAACCCGTTTGTTTAAACTTGACCAAACATATAAAGGAGGATTGTATATAACTAGTGCCGTAAACGAACCAAACGTTCAACGAATAGTTCGTGAATCGTTTGACGGGAAATCGTTTAAGTTCGTTCATTTAATAAATAACAAACACGAACAAGCAAAATTAGCTCTTTTAGTTAAATTAACGAACATGAACAGAGTCTGTGTTCTTTCATTTATGTTCGTGAAAGTTTGATAATTTGTTCGTTAACGTTCGTTTGTTTTTGTTCATTCAAAAGTTAATTTTGATAATTATGTTTAATACTTATTTATTTGGTGGATATTACATAATGTATGCGATTTTAATTATAAAATCAATATATAATTTATTTGTTTTAGGAGATTTCATTTGTGTTCAATAATATTCATGGGTTCGCTCGCTTTCGTTATGTTCATAAACATATTCATTTTCTAACAACGAACATGAATAAAAGAATATTGTTCGGTAAGCATTCGTGAAAAGTTAATGAACATGTTATTTTTTTAATGAACGAACACGAACAAGAATTCGTTCGTGTTCATTCGGTTCGTTTACAGCCCTATATATAATCAAACCGTATTGAGTAGGGTTGTCAACTAACCGAAGAAACACTAATGAAAGCCTATTCATTTGTGTTCATTCGTTTTGGCTTATTCAAACAAACTATCAAACATTAAACGAACCGGTAAGTAGCTTATTAGAGTAAAAAAACATGTTTGTTTGAAGTAAAATGGTATTAGCTTAAAAATTTTCTATAGTAGTTAATTAGAAAAAGATATTTATATAATATTTGTTTAGTTGAATATCTATACATACTAATAAAAGAATGTTTTTCCGATGACAAGTGATACTATTTTGGACCACCTAAATCTTTTTTTTCAGTCTCTTTTTCGTATTAAATAATTACCTTAATTAATAATTATATTATGTAATTACTTTTGCAGATTAAAATTGTTTTTTAATAAACTATGAAATATTTTTCTATAAATATAATTTCTAAAGAAATAAACTTTTTATAAACTAAGAAATTTTTTGAGAAATAAAACTTTTATAAATATAAAAATAATTAAATTAAAAGTTTTATAAAATAAAAATAATTAAAATTCAAAGTTATAATAAGAAAAGTTTAAAGATGACATTTTTTTTATAGAAACGGTTTTAACACAAAATGTTTAAAAACAATATTTTTAGGAAGGGAGGACCAGCTAAATATATATTAAAAAAATTTAAACTAGCAGATATAAAATTTACAATTTGGACGAAATAAAAAAAGAGCCACCCCGGTCTCTAGTAACCTTCGCCCCTGATGTGGTATGTTAGTTGACATCAGTCCATCACAGTGTAATATTAAAAATACATAAAAGGATTGCGAATAAAATATATAAATGAGAGAGATGATTACATATATAATGATGGTTGTTATCGCATATTGAAAAATATAATATCTAATGCTAAAAGCTAGTTAAAGTATATATAAAAAATGCAATGTTATATTACGTACATTTAAACTTAACAGAATTAAATTATTTTTTTAACTTTTATTACTTTTAATAATTGCGAGTACAATACATTGGGCTAGACAAAGTTGATTAACGCTTTTTTTTTTTTTTTCAAAACACGTGTGTTTAAACTTTACCAAACGTATAGAGGAGGATTATATATAACTAGTGCCGTAAATGAACCGAACGTTTAGAGAATAGTATGTGAACCGTTTGGTAGGAAATTCGTTTATGTTCATTTGTTTAATAAATAACACGAACAAGAAAAATTCGTTCGTTTAGTTAAATTAACAAATACGAACAGAGCCTGCGTTCGTTCATTTATGTTCGTGAACGTTCGATAATTTGTTCGTTAACGTTCGTTTGTGTTTGTTCATTTAAAAGTTATTTTTTATAATTATGTTTACTACTTATTTGTTTGGTGGATGTTACATAATGTTTGTGATTTTATTATAAAATCAATATATAATTTGTTTGTTTTAGGAAATTTCACATGTGTTCAATAATGTTCATGGGTTCGCTCGCTTTCGTTTATGTTCATGAACATATTCATTTCCTTAATAACGAACACAAACAAAAAATATCGTACAGTAAGCGTTCGTGAACAGTTCATGAAACAAGTTATTTTTTGATGAACGAACACGAACAGGGCCTTATTCGTGTTCATTCGGTTCGATTACAACCCTATATTTCCAAACCATATTGAGTAGGGTTGTCAACTAAACGAAGAAACACTAATGAAAGCCTATTCATTTGTGGTCATTCGTCTAACGGAGTTGTTCTATTTGAATTCATTTTGTTATAAAATGGACAACATACGAATAAATTTCTTTTTTTAGTTTGGCAAACCGTAGTAGAGATACCAAACTCATTTAAGAAACATGTGCTAACAGGGAGCCTAGCATTAGACCTGTTGATCACCCATAGTTATGGGAGTATGTGCTAAAGGACTGAAGAATGATCGCATCTTTGGTTTTAGAAACATTCACGATCACGGTATCTCATTATCGATGATCACGATAGGCGATAACATTCTGATCTCTCAAGAGTTAACAAGGAATTATCGTTAGAAAAACAGTAAAGCTAGAGTTACTTTTGAAATTGATATTCATAAGGCTTGTAATTCTATGAAATTAGATTTTCTTAGAAGTTGTTTAGTGTATTTTGGGTTTCATCCTTGCATGGGCAAAACGGTGGCTCATAAGCCATCAAGTCACAAGCCATCTTATGTTTAAAATAAGTTTAAATATAAAGAATAAAAAAACTAATTTTCATGCCAACATTGCCTTTTGTTATACATATGGTGTTGCGGGAGATACTCCCCTTATCGCTATCACATTTCTAGAATGATGATCTTGCATGAAAATTAATTTTATAAGATACAATCCACCTATCAACTAACATTAGGAAACATATATAGCATCTCCAATCCTTTTGTCGGTGAAATGAAATAGAGGCAATCATAAAGAATGAATGGTGAGTAACGCGATGTAAAAGTTAGTTACACTACATAATTATGGTGTAAGTGTTCATAAATTAGTGTTAACGGGTTATCTCAATAAATGTGGGTTAACCACCGTTTCTTCCCCTGTGTGTGTGTGTGTGTGTATATATATATATACTAGGTTATAGACCCGTGTAATACACGAGCTGAATAATGAATAACATGTGATTTATGAACGGGAGAATTATAGAATGTCCATGCACTTTATATCTTATTCACTATAATTTGTTTTTGGAAACAAAATAGCATCTTCTTTTTTACGTCTCATGTACTAATAAGACATCAAAAGTAGTTGTCCAAGTTACAAAAGGATGGGAAAATATACTATACTAGGTTATAGACCCGTGTAATACACGGGTTGAATAATGAATAACATTTGATTTATGAACGGGAGAAATTATAGAATGTACATGCATTTTATATCTTATTCCCTATAATTTGTTTTTGGAAACAAAATAACATCTTCTTTTTACGTCTCATGTACTAATAAGACATCAAAAGTAGTTGTCCTAAGTACCTTAGATTTATACAAAAGGATGGGAAAATATACTATATACTAAACAATATGTAGAGATAATAATAATAAAGAGAAAAACCAAAAAAAAAACCAGCTAAAACTATATATGTTACACATCAAGTTTTTTGCCAACTTTTTATGCTATGGCAATTATTTGAATGTATCCGCAACTATACTATTTTTGTCATCATAACATTTGTTCTTTGGATCTTGATAGCAACAGTTTTTTAAAATTAGCAGCTAATGAACGTTTATACATCAATTGACATTTCATCAATAGCTAATGCACTTTCAACAACATGTCGGAGTAACAATAGAAATGCAACATTAACCTCAGTTGTCATTTTATCATTAAACAACAAATCAGCTTTTGACACATTCTCAACATCAACTTCATAACCAATTTATAAATTAATAAATTGTTACTTTGTGTTTATGATAATGTAATGATTGAATAATAAGCATTTATGGTTATAAAAGATCACTACGTGTATATATAATCAACTGTGATGTGATAATATTTTAATGTATTCAACTATAGACAGAACCAATAAAATAAAAATGTCAACTAACCCTTTACGAGTTGAATAGTCTCAAGGAGCTTCATGTTCCAAGTCAACCTACACCAAGCTAAACAAATACCAAATTTATATATTTAGTTATATCAAGATCATATATGCCATCTTAGTTTAAAACTTAAGAATCACATTGTTCATGAAATAAATAAATTATATGACTATTACAAATGAATTATCATTAATGTTATTGCCATTCAAATATTTTAATTGCCAACAATATTCTTAAGATCAAGCAATAACAAAAATTAGATCATTAACAACAATGGTTCTAAGCTCACATATACATTTAAACCTAAGATTCTAAAATTTCATGCTTAAGTCAAGGCTCATTAAAATGAATGCATATGTCATCAACATATATGAGATCAATAGATTCATACCATCCGCAACAACCATCTCGATAAAAGCCCTTTGTTGGCATAGAGAAGTTGTTGGTCAATACTTAGTTTGCAATGGCAATCTTATCAATTGGAAACATAATTAACCCCATAACATCTAAATACATCAAAAGATGAGACCCAAATAAAAACAATGAACACTTAATAAAACAGCGAGTACAAATTCAACATATCAGCCTTCAAAATACCTTTCTAAACTATTATTGAACAAAGTTTAGTTATCTCAATTTGTAGAATAATACCATATGACCCAAGCTAATATTGTTAACCTCATAACAAATGGTATAATCAAAAGTTATACTACTTAAAAACCTATTATACAACGAATTGGAACAGTGGTGCAGCATTTCAAACTAATATTCAACGATTATAGCTACTGTGTTAAGCCATGAAAGACAGCTACAGTGCAGCGTTGAAAGCTGTCTGGCAGCTAGAACCATAAAAGTGCAGCACACAAACCTAAGAATAGCGAAGTTGGCAACATAATGAAAACCTATTCATAACATAATAAAGTTTGCATGCAGTATAAGAAGTTTCTTGAGCAGCCTATAATAATATAGAACAGCTTGTTAAAAACTTAATTATGTTCGGATTGCCAATTTCTTATAACTTATGCGGTTCACTCTTTATTCTGTTGGGTCATAATATCATAACTTCTAATAAACCAGTACAAATTATCTTTTCATACAACATCTATAGAAAGAAAAAAACCAACTATCACCCTGAATCATACCAGCATCCATAGAAGCACACACCATTAAGAATAGTACTTAGAGCAACAACAGTTGACATAACACAATTAGCAAACAAAAGAATCCCCAACAACCTCATTAATAGCCTTATAAAAATCATCATGAAAACCAAACAAGTATTGAGCAACCAAGTTGTATAAACAATTAGCAACCACCATAAAAATAAAACCTCTTAGGATAGTCATAGCAGCCCCAACCAAACGTTTAAGGCCCCTAATTTACACAATTAGAAGGTCGACTGCAATCCAAATAGTATAGCACAACAACAAAATTGATGGATTGGTTGTGTTTCTCCTTATTTTATCACATAAGAAGCTGAATATATTTATACCCAAAATGATATAAAATCACATATGTGTTTCTCTATATTTTAGCATATAAAAGTGTTGTATTTTTATGCCCAACCAATAGAAAATCACGACTTAATCTTCTTATTCTAAAACATAATTGTGCTGAATTTTAATACCCAAATGACTCAAAACTATAGTTGCTTCTCTCCTTATTTTAGCACATAAAATTGTTGAACTTTTATACAAAATGACATAGAATCACAGCTACAGTTTCTTCATATTTTAGCACACAAAAATGCAGGATTTTTATACCCAAATGTCTAAAAACCACTCCCCTAATCACCAAAATATACTAACGGTAATGGATTGATAAATATCAAATATATCAAATATATTTATAAATCGAACCATACCTGGTTTTTAATTAACATTTCTAAGCAAGTTTCGGCTATACATCAAACACACATACAGCAAATGTAGGATACGAACCATACCTCATATTTAGTTTGATGTAACGAACAGAAAGAAATCGTTATGGAAACCCTACATTTAAGGAAAACAGATAACGGGAAATCATAAATACCTATCGCAGGTGATAAAAATGATCAATGGTGTAAAGACTGAGATCAGAACATCGAAAATCAATATACGACTTACCTTTTGCGGTGCAATCGATAGATGTTTTATCTTCAACTGTTAAACATCTTTAATCCGCTTTCAAACGAAGGTTTGGTGAGTTTGTTGAAAGAACGAATGTGGGCAGATCTTTTGTTTTCGGGTTATAAGACCCGAGAGGAATGGAACATGGGCCATTTAACTTTTGGGCAGGAAAATACTTCGAACATGAGAATGTCATGTGTCCAAAGATGTAAAGGATTATCAGTATAGATATATATATATAGAAGAAGTATAAAATAAAAATTTTATTTTTTGTGATAACTTTAGGAACCAATGTGAGACATAATATATATATATATGAGAAGGATAAAATAAGAACTCTATTTTTTTTATAATTTTAGAAACCAATGTGAGTCACAAGTTTTCAATGATAAAATAGTAAATAATAAAAATATAATAAAAAATTTATAAAACAAAAAATAACATAAAAATAAAAAAATAAATAAAAACAAATGTTTCTCTCGTTTCCCTCGTTTTTTTATGAAATTTTTTTACACATGTGTTAAACCAGATTTATACGTGTGTTAAACAGGATTTACACATGTGTATAACTAGATTTACACATGTGTAAATAACAGGGGAACGTCTTTTTTAAAAAAAGTTATATCAATATGGTATGGGCGTTGAAAAGATAAAAAAATACTAAGATTAATGGTGAATATTTTTTAAAAAATTGATGTCGTCAAAAAAAGTTATGAATATTTTAAAAATAATATGAAAATGGCATGTGACTTACATATGATAAAAAAATGTATGGCTCATATTGGTTTTTAGAGTTTTTATAAAAAAAGTGGTTCTCAAAATAACCCTACCTTATATATAGGGTCAGAATCATTACAGAACCACGTTTTATTTTTAGAACCAAAAGAACTAATCGATTTACATAAATGTAAATAACGAACCATTGATTTACATCAATGTAAGTTAAAGATGGTGATATTTAGCTGTTTTACATAGTTTATTATTCATGAATAGATATATACATATGTAAAATAGTTCAAGTATTATCACACTTAACATACATTTATGTAAATCAATGGTTCTATGGTTTTAAAAATAAAAAGTGGCTTAACTATATATATATATATATATATCCCTTGAAAACCATATTATAAATAAAAACCTTGAAAACCAGTGGTCACATATATGTAAGTAAGTGTTACAAAGTGTAAAACTAAGAGTTACGTATATGTAGAGGTTATGTATATGTAAGAATGTGTTACCAAGTGCACACCTAAGAGTTACGTACATGTACCTCATACAAGTTACGTATATCTAAATCTTTTATCATTATCGACGTTCTTTGGAGTTTATATTAAAAAAATATACAATGACCTCAAAAAATAAGTTTGAAGTTTACTTAAATATACTTTAAACAATTAAAAAGTTAAATCAATTATAAATTATGTGATTGGATAGTGTTGGTTTTCACGGTTTTTAATTATAAATATGATTTTCATTTGATGTCACACCCTCAATTTCCACGTGCGGGGTTTTACCGCGAGGCGTGTGAACAAACCATGATCTCATTCATTAGTTACTCAGAACGACTCTATATGTAATATTTCAATAAATCAGAGTTTAAAACTTTAAAATATTTGTGGAAGCATTTTGTAAATAACCCAAACACAAGGTACTAAAGGTAAACTGCGCAAAACACGCGCCCAAACCAAAATACATAAGTAAATGCTAAATTAAAAGTAAACAATGTTTGAACAAAGCATGCTTGACACGAAACGACCTGAGAAAAACATACTAAAAGTGTCAACACGATGGTTGGTGAGTTCAAGAGTTTGTAATCAATCATAAGCAGTAGCGTTAGTAAAAACATAAACAAGTGCATTGAAATAGATAGCTAGTCTAATTTCATTAGTAAAGAACAATAGTGATTTCGCGATCGAAACTGACTATGTTTGTCTGTTTGCCTCCCGCCACGACATACCAGGTCATGACGCTGTTAGTAGTTTAGGACAATATTGCACCTGTTGACTTCCGGTCACACTGGTGGTGTTTGTCAGACCCAGTAGTACTACCCAAAATTTCCTGCTAAATTCCTTAATTAAAGATCCAAAAGTGTGAGGACTTTCTATGCTATAACCCACTATGTCTTACCAAACACATGTTATATCAGTAAAACGTTTTAAAAACAAGGATGCTTTCTCCCCCAAAAAGAGAAGTAAATAAAAGTGGGGCGTTGAACTCACCTGGTGCGCAAACGAATGATTGTAAAAGCTAACTATGAGTGGAAAGAGAACCCTTCAAAGGTTACCTAAAAAACACAAGTACATAAGTACGTGTACATAGAAAACTTAACAACCCTAAGTACTCAATAACCACATTGACCTAAGGTTTTGGAAAACAAGACTCATTTGACCAAGTTGACCCGTTTGACTTGTTGGTGACCTGTCAAGTTAAGTTCTTGTTTGATCAAGTATAGCAATCCATCATACATGATTATCACACAAGTTATTCACATATGCCACATTACAAACCCTTAAGTGCTATAAAGCTCATCATACACCATCCATTATCATGTATATTCCATAAAAGCCTAAATTTGCAAAGTTGTGCATCAAGTATTCATACAACCCAAAAAAAACACAATCTACCACCTTAGACATCATCAACAAACATTCTAACATGATCCTAACATCATAAACATGCTCAAGTAACAATATCCAATGATCTACATAAATAAAGTTTCCCTTTCGGGAAAGTAACGCCCAAAACCAATCTAACATCCAATTCTTTCGTGAATTCACCAACTTTATGCCTAATCAAGTCCATAACAAACATCTAGACATGACTAACATCATCAATTCATCATAATTCATCAATCTCATGCATAAAAGTTACTATTAATAGTAAGGTATGAACAACCACTTAATTTCAACCATAGATTCATCAATATTACACCTAATCTAGTTCATAGCATTCATAATCATCCATTTAACATCAACAATTCATCAAAACATGAATTCTCATGAAGAAAAGTTTCCACTTTTGGCAATATATGAACTAGGTGACAAAAACCATGGATTTCTTGCATAATCTACATATATTAACATTCATACACATAACTAACATCATATCATCATCAAATCATCATCAATTTTGACATTCATCACAAGTTTCGGCCTAGGGTTAATCAATAATCAAAAACCATGAAAATCCAATAAAAATCTAACCTTTAAATGTGCAAAGATGATGATTAACACTTGTAACACTTGAATCCTAATCAAAATCGACTGGTTTGTACTTGTTCTTGATCAAAATCGCAAAGGGGAGGGGAGAGGGGGTGTTAGGCCGAATTGGGGGGGGGGGGTTGGGGGCTAGGGTTTGCTTAATTTTGAAAATATTAAGTTAAATGGTAATTACAAAATAAACCCTCCTTAATCACCTTTTGTAAAAGTTAATCTTTTTAGTGTTTTTAACAACTTTAACTAAAAAATACAAGTGTTTTTAACCAACAATATTAATCATATATATTTTCCACTAATCACACAACACATGAAATAAATATAACACGTTGGCACGTTACAAGGTAATATTCACAAATAATACTTAAAATTCATGAAGCACATAACGACTAATTAATAATCAACATTACTAATCAAGTTATTTTCAGATAATCATTGTTAGTTATTATTAAGTCACCAAACCAAAATACATAAGTAAATGCTAAATTAAAAGTAAACAATGTTTGAACAAAGCATGCTTGACACGAAACGACCTGAGAAAAACATACTAAAAGTGTCAACACGATGGTTGGTGAGTTCAAGAGTTTGTAATCAATCATAAGCAGTAGCGTTAGTAAAAACATAAACAAGTGCATTGAAAGAGATAGCTAGTCTAATTTCATTAGTAAAGAACAATAGTGATTTCGCAATCAAAACTGACTATGTTTGTCTATTTGCCTCCCGCCACGACATACCTGGTCGTGACGCTGTTAGTAGTTTAGGACAATATTGCACCCGTTGACTTCCGGTCACACGGGTGGTGCTTGTCAGACCCAGTAGTACTACCCAAAATTTCCTACTAGATTCCGTAATTAACGATCCGAAAGTGTGAGGACTTTCTATGCTATAACCCACTATGTCTTACCAAACACATGTTATATCAGTAAAACGTTTTAAAAACAAGTATGCTTTCTCCCCCAAAAAGAGAAGTAAGTAAAAGTGGGGCATTGAACTCACCTGGTGCGCAAATGAATGATTGTAAAAGCTAACTATGAGTGGAAAGACAACCCTTCAAAGGTTACCAAGAACACACAAGTACATAAATACGTGTACACAGAAAACTTAACAACCCTAAGTGCTCAATAACCACATTGACCCAAGGTTTTAGAAAACAAGACTCATTTGACCAAGTTGACCCGTTTGACTCGTTGGTGACATGTCAAGTTAAGTTTTTGTTTGATCAAGTATAGCAATCCATCATACATGATTATCACACTAGTTATTCACATATGCCACATTACAAACCCTTAAGTGCTATAAAGCTCATCATACACCATCCATTATCATGTATATTCCATAAAAGCCTAAATTTCCAAAGTTGTGCATCAAGTATTCATACAACCTAAAAAAAACACAATCTACCACCTTATACATCATCAACAAACATTCTAACATGATCCTACATCATAAACATGCTCAATTAACAATATCCAATGATCTACATAAATAAAGTTTCCCTTTCGGGAAAGTAACACCCAAAACCAATCTAACATCAAATTCTTTCGTGAATTCACTAACTTTATGCCTAATCAAGTCCATAACAAACATCTAGACGTGACTAACATCATCAATTCATCATAATTCATCAATCTCATGCATATAAGTTACTATTAATAGTAAGGTATGAACAACCACTCAATTTCAACCATAGATTCATTAATATTACACCTAATCTAGTTCATAGCATTCATAATCATCCATTTAACATCAACAATTCATCAAAACATGAATTCTCATGAAGAAAAGTTTCCACTTTTGGCAATATATGAACTAGGTGACAAAAACCATGGATTTCTTGCATAATCTACATAGATTAACATTCATACAACATAACTAACATCATATGATCATCAAATCATCATCAATTTCGACATTCATCACAAGTTTCGTCCTAGGGTTCATCAATAATCAAAAACCATGAAAATCCAATAAAAATCTAACCTTTAAATGTGCAAAGATGATGATTAACACTTATAAACAGTAGTAACACTTGAATCCCAAACAAAATCGACTTGATTGTGCTTGTTCTTGATCAAATCGCAAAGGGGATGGGAGAGGGGGTGTTCGGCCGAATGGGGGGGGGGGGTTTGGGGGCTAAGGTTTGCTTAATTTTGGTAATATTAAGTTAAATGGTAATTACAAAATAAACCCTCCTTAATCACCTTTTGTAAAAGTTAATCTTTTTAGCATTTTTAACAACTTTAACTACAAAATACAAGTTTTTTTAACCAATAATATTAATCATATATATTTTTCACTAATCACACAACACGTGAAATAAATATAATATGTTGCCACATTACAAGGTAACATTCACAAATAATACTTAAAATTCATGAAGCACATAACCACGAATTAATAATCAACATTATTAATCAAGTTATTATCAGATAATCATTGTTAGTTATTATTAAGTCACCAACGTTCAACGACAACTAGTGTGTGCCCACGACACGTGTATGCAAGACCTAACGGAACTAATGGAGTTAGGTAACGGAAAATTACCGGATGTCACATTATCCCCATGTTGAAAGAATTTTCGTCCTGAAAATTGCGTTACATGGTTGTGTTACATCACCGGTCTACTGCATTGGCACAAGGAAATCGGGTGAGTTTCGGGTGGGTTGTCACATTATCCCCATGTTGAAAGAAATTTCGTCCCGAAATTTAATCATTGCCTCCGCCGGTTGACATCGTCGTTTCGAACAAATGAGGATACTTAAACTTCATCTGATCCTCATGTTCCCACGTGAATTCCAGTCCACGTCTCGAGTTCCAACGAACTTTGACTATAGGTATCTTGCTTTGCTTAAGAGTTTTTACCTCACGGTCCATCACCTCAACTGGTTCCTCAATGAACCGTAGTTGTTCATCTACTTGCACTTCCTCCAATGGTACAACCATCGTCTCGTTCGATAAACACTTTTTCAAATTTGAGACATGAAATACCATGTGAATTCCACTCAACGAATCAGGTAGGTCTAATTGATACGCCACTGGACCTATTCTTTCCAGAATCTCAAATGGTCCAACGTATCTCGGATTAAGCTTGCCTCTTTTGCCGAATCGAATCACACCTTTCCACGGTGAGACTTTCAGTAAAACTTTGTCGCCGACCTGAAACTCCAAAGGTTTCCATCGCTTGTCTGCATAGCTCTTTTGTCGGTCTCTTGCTGCAGCCATACGGTTCCTTATTTGTACGATCTTCTCAGTAGTCTCGTGCACCAACTCGGGGCCTGTTAGTTGACTATCACCAATTTTCGCCCAGCAAACTGGTGATCTACACTTTCACCCATACAAAGCTTCAAATGGTGCTTCCTTAATGCTGGTGTGATAACTATTGTTGTAAGAAAATTCCACCAATGGTAGGTGAACTTCCCAGTTATTATTGAAATCAATCACACAAGCACGTAACATATCCTCCAATGTCTGAATAGTACGTTCGCTTAGCGCATCAGTTTGTGGATGATAAGAAGTACTCATGTCCAGATGCGTACCAAGGGATTTCTGTAACAACTGCCAGAAATGTGACGTAAAACGAGCATCACGGTCAGAAATAATTAAGACTGGTACACCATGTCTCAAAACTACCTCTTTCAGATAAACACAAGTTAACTTATCCATCTTATCTGTTTCCTTGATTGCTAAGAAGTGAGCAGACTTAGTTAACCGATCTATAATAACCCATATCGTGTCACAACCAGTAGGAGTCCGGGGTAATTTAGTGATGAAATCCATCGAAATCTATTCCCACTTCCACATAGGAATCTCAGGTTGTTTTAGTAACCCAGATGGCTTCTAATATTCAACCTTAACTTTCGAACAGGTTAGGCACTTGCTCATATACGTAGCTACGTCTGCCTTCATATTAGGCCATCAATAGTGCGCCTTTAGATCATGATACATCTTGTCAGAACCAGGATGTATAGATTACTTAGACTTGTGTGCTTCACTCATAACCAAGTCCCTTAGGTTTCCATACAAAGGTACCCAAATTCTGTCCATGAAATAATGAATTCCATCCGTTTTTACCTCCAACTATTTGTCCATTCCCCGTAAAGATTCAAACCCAATGTTTTCCGCTTTCAAGGCTTCTGTCTGAGCTTCTCGGATTTGTTCAGGCAAGTGAGTGCTAATCGTAAGCTGCAAAGCTCGCACTCATTGGGGCTTAGCAGTTTCCTTTCTACTCAACGCATCAGCGACTACATTTGCCTTTCCTGGGTGATATTTGATAGCACAATCATAATCGTTCAACAATTCCACCCAACGTCGCAGCCTCATATTCAACACCTTCTGCTCAAAGATATGCTGAAGATTCTTGTGATCGGTGTAGATAATGCACTTGGTATCGTACAAGTAATGTCTCCAGATCTTCAAGGAAAAAACTACCTCACCCAGCTCCAAGTCATGAGTGGTGTAGTTCTTCTCATGTACTTTTAGTTGTCTCGAGGCGTAGGCTATCACCTTATCACGTTGCATCAAGACACAACCAATTCCTTGGATAGAAGCATCACAATAAACCATAAAATCATCACTTCCCTCCGGTAATGCCAATATCGGTACGCTACACAGTTTCTGTTTCAACAACTAAAAAGCGGACTCTTGACTCTCTCCCCATTTATGCGTTGTTCCTTTATGAGTCAAGGCTGTGAGAGGTTGAGCAATCTTAGAGAATCCCTCAATGAAACGCCGATAGTATCCTGGCAGTCCAAGAAATTGCCGTATCTCACTAGGCATCTTGGGAACCGACCAATTCTTTATCGCTTCAATCTTTGCAGGATCAACATGTATACCTTTCTCGTTAACAATATGACCCAGAAATTGTACTTCACGTATCCAGAAATCACACTTGGAAAGCTTGGCGTACAGTTGTTCCTTTCTAAGTAATTCCAAGATAAGACGCAATTGCTCTTCATGTTCCTCCTTGGTCCTTGAATAGATCAATATGTCATCGATAAACACGATAACCAACTGATCCAGATAGGGTTTGCACACATAATTCATGAGATCCATGAACACTGTTGGTGCATTTGTCAACCCAAATGGCATGACCAAGAACTCATAATGACCATAACGTGTACGGAATGCGGTCTTCGAGATGTCTTCCTCTCAGACTCTCAGTTGATGATACCCAGACCTCAAATCAATCTTAGAGTAGTAGCTTGATCCTTGAACTTGATTAAACAGATCATCTATACGAGGTAAAGGATATCGGTTCTTGACTGTAACTTTGTTCAGTTCTATGTAGTCGATGCACATTCGAAATGTGCCATCCTTCTTCTTGACAAAGAGAACAGGTGCTTCCCAAGGTGATGAGCTTGGTCGAATAAACCTTTTATCCAACAGCTCCTGCAGTTGTGCAGATAGTTCCTGCAGTTCGTTCGGGGCTAACCGGTAAGGTGCTCTCGCAATCGGAGTTGCTCCGGGAGTCAAATCGATCTGAAACTCAACTTGATGATGAGGTGGTAGTCCAGGAAAATCCTCTGAAAACACCTCTGGAAAGTCACAAACTACCAGAATGTTCTCTATCTTCTTTTCCTCTGGTTGCTTGTCAGTTACGAGGGCTAATATAGCTAAGCGACCCTTACGTAGCCACTTTTGCGCTTTCATAAAGGATATGATGCCTATCATAGCACCACCTTTCTCACCCTTAACCAATAGAATTTCTCCACCAATAGGGATTCGTATAATCTTTTCGCTACATATGACTTCCGCTTGCTTGTCGGAAAGCCAATCCATGCCTACAACTACATCAAAACTTCCAAGCGTAACAGGCATGAGGTCGATGTCAAAAGTATGACCAGCAAGTTCTATCTCGTAACCTTTAAGGATGTGTGTAACGTGAATTTGCTTACCATCAGCTAATTCTACAGTATATTTAGATTCCAACTGAGAATGCATATCACTTAAGAGACTACTAAACTTAGTAGAGATATAACTTCTATCGGCTCCAGTGTCAAACAATACAGTAGCAAAAAGACCATTAATAGGAAATTTACCAGTAACAGTAGTAGGGTCGTTTAGAGCCTCACCTGAACCCATGATGAAGGCTCTCCCTTTAGCTCCACCATTGTTGCCACCGTTATTGTCACCATTGCCTTTGTTGTTGTTGTTGTTTCCACCGTTTCCAGCACCATTCCCGTTCTTCTTCAACTGAGGACAATTCCTCTTGTAGTTTCCTTCCTTTCCACACTCAAAGCAACCTTTTTATGTTTCTTGGGATTACTGAGGCTTCTTCATCAACTCACAACGGCAATCCTTTGTCGCGTGTCCAGCCTTACCACAACGCTGGCATCGAAAGTTATCACACCTACCAGTGTGGTGGTAGTTGCATCGATTACATTTTGGACACTTCCCCACGTATCCACCTTGTCCTTGACATGAAGAAGATGGCTGATTGAAACTACGATTGTTGTAAAACCTCCTTTGCTGTTGTTGATGCTGATGCTACTGAGTGTGTTGTTATTGCTGCTGATGTTGCTGAGATTGGCTGTTTGACGAAGATCCCTTGTTGCCAGAGTTATCCCACTTGCGTTTATTTTCAGGCACGCTTGCCACAACGCCCCATTTGGGTAGCTTTCCCTGCTCCACCGCTTGGTCAGTAAGCTTGTGAGCCAATCGAATAACCTACTGAATAGTAGGGAAGTTCATAGCAGTCACCATACTTTGTATCTCTGGAACCGAGCCACGCAGATAAAGCTCAATTCCTTTGATCGGCAGGTCGATCATGCCAGGGAAAAATGTCGCCAACTCGTGAGACCTCGTAGTGTAAGCCTCGATCTCAGATCCTTCCATTTTCAATTGTCAAAAAGCCTCCAACTTTTGGACTTCGTCCAGTTCTTCCTTCGAATCTTCTTTAGGTTCCTCTTTAGGGTCTTCCTTATTAGGGTCTTCCCCAGGTGCAGGGGCGTCCGCAATCTGAAGTGCCCCTAGCTGTGCATCCAGCTCAGCCAATCTATCATCTGGCCCTACAATGTGAAGCTCTTGCGCGGACATGCGCTCAGTAAGTGCAAAAATGTTACCAGCCAAGGTATGATGCCCACCAATAGACATCAAGAGTCGCTCCTGAAGTGTCTCTACCAGTAAACGCAGCTATCGCATCTCGTGTCGTAAAATGGAGTCCTCATCAGTAAGTCCTTTGATACGCTGTCGCTCAGTCTCCAGTGTAGCAACCAAAGCTAGAACCGCCTGCTCGAGAGGAATACGCAGAGAAGGAAGGGTAGGTGTCGTAGAAGCAGTCACCAACCTATAACTAGGGCTAGTAGTAACTATAGCTAGAGCACACTCCCTGTAGACCATGCGACGTATGTAAGTAGGGTAGTAACTCCAGTCCCGTGGAGCATCGCCCTCAGGTAGTACAAAAGGCTGATCCCAGTCAATCTCTTCAAAAGGATAAGGATGTCGGGGCCAGTCAAATCCCATATCAGGTACAGGAGGAGGAGGAGGTGACTCAGAACGTGTCGGCCTCTTACCTAGATCCTGTGAAGACAATGCCATGTTGCGAGGTACGTGATGTGTATGCCAATGAGTATACAGTAAGGGATAAGTAGCGAGTAACTAACAAACTATGCAGTTATAGTTGATCAAGTGCTAATAATTCAAGGTTTAATTGATCTAAATGCTTGATTTTACATCATGATTATGGTAGAATAGTTTCAAGTTGTTTGTCTTTTGATTTATAGGCAATTGGAGCTAAAGGAGGCTTATTTTGGAGAATAAGGAGCCAAACACGAAACTACAAGGACTAAATATGTAAACATCAAAAGTTACAAAAAAATGCACAAAATTAGGCATACCGGCGTATCATACGTCGGGTATGGGCGTATAATACGTCGGTCGGCGTATTGGTGCATATTTGTGGGCGTATTTGACAAAAATTACAGAAAGTTGGGCGTAGGAACACTGAGGGGGGCATATGATACGCCGACCCTAGGCGTATCATACGCCGGTCTTCAACAAACACCCGGATTTTATGGGTTTTGATGTCTACTTAAACCTATCCAACCCCAATTCAAATTACAACTTTTTTCAGCCCAAATCTAGCAAGTTCAAGGTGATTTTGGGTGCTTTCAAGCTTCCCAACTCCAACCAAGTTATCATTGATCATCATATAATCAAGATGGAAGATTCAATGAAGACCATGAGTGGCTAAGTTCTTCTTGATTGCTTTCGGGTGTACAATTCATTTTAAGTGAAGCAATTGGTATGTTTGATTAGGTTTTTTTTGTATTGAACAATGGATTGGTGAATGAAGTTTTATGTTTTGATTAAGTTAAAAGGTTTACTTATAAATAAAGTTGTGTGCTTGATTATCAGTTTTTGGTTTCCTTACATCGTGAGCTCATTAAGAAAAGTAGACCACGTGATATAGGTGAATTGGTAACTTTGTGAATGAACGAGTCTTAAAAGATTGTTCCTTTGTTATTACTTTAATCAAAAGCTAAGATCTTGAAGTACTGTTTCTTACAAACCCTAATTTGAAAGTATCAATTGTGGATCTTGCGGAATTGGAAACCTAGAAGTGATTGTTTCTTAATATTTAATCAAATTCGTTTCCAAGTTTGTTGCTTTTTGCAATTGTGTTCTTAATTTCATGCCAAGTTCCAATTTCATGCCAAGTTCCAATTTTTAGTATTAAAGTTTGTGTCTTTGAGTTAATTGAGTCATATTGTTTCTTAATTTCCATTTGTTTCTTAATTTCATGCCAAGTTCTAATTTAATATTAAAGTTTGTGTCTTTAAGTTAATTGAGTCATATTGTTAAATACTTTTCATATATTCCCTGTGAAGACGACCTTACTTACCCTTACACAATAAAGGTAGCTAAGACCGATAAATTAACTTGTTTTTGATCTAGTCTCGACAACCAGATCAAAATGGCGCCGTTGCCGGGGAATTAGTGCGCAAAGTGTTATTTTTTGTAATTTTTTTTAGTTTTATGTTCTTTCCTTTGTTTTGTTTTGTGCGGTGCTACGCTAGGTGTTTTATGTCTTGCAGGCTAATCTCAAGAAGTTACACCTTACCATGAATCGAGTCTATTATTCATGTACTGGTTGCGGGAGTCTAGTTCACACATGAGATCATTGCCCTGAGTACTTGCAAAAGTGTGAGGATGCGAGAAGAAAATTATATATGTTGGATGTTTATTATGATGATGTACCATCATCTTATCCTTACTATGAGGCATCTTCTCCATATTATAAAGGATATTATCAGTCAGAGGCGAACTTCAACTTTGAGCAAGATTTGTATTGCAATAATTATGAACCAGAGATGATACAAAGCTCAAGTTATAAAAAAGATCATAATGACTATCATCAAGAATACTCTCAAGTAACATACGTGGATGTTAATAGGCATAATCAAGGAGATTCTGATGGATGCTCGAACCACTCAAATACTTCTCAATGTTATGATCAAAATCAATGTCAGTTTCCTTATCAAAAACAAGAAAATGTTGATATCCAAAATGTTAAGCAATTTCAACATACTTATCCATCTGAGGAAGAGGAGGAAAAGATTGCTCAATTCGAAGTGATGTTGTCCACGATCGACGAATGTTTATCACAACAGCAACTTTCAGATCAACAATGACTCCACTACCTTAGCATAAAATGTAGTGTGCTTTGGATTAAAATAAAGATTGAAGAGTCACTAGAAAAGGAGATAATGGAGGAGGTTGTGGATACTAATACCACACTACTTCCCTCAGTTGTAGAAGAATCAGAGATTGAATACACCATTGCTGAGGAAACAGGGGAAGAACTAGTTATTAATCTTTTGGAGCATGACATGAAACTTCTTAAACAATCAAAGACTGAGTTAATCAAAGTTTATCCCAACCCTTCTCTTGTACCTATTACTCCAACTTACAAAGTTAAGGAATAGGATTTAAGGATGAAGAAAAGAAAGGTGACATTGCATGACATTGGACAAGCTATCGTGAAGTGGCTTCCTAACGATTTCTCACTTTACATGCCAATCATTGGAAATCAATTATGGAACTGGTGTATTAATTATTGAGCATTTGTTGGAAACTCTCTAGCAAAATATGGGCTTCGACCACCTTAGTGGTGAAAGGTACGGTCTGGCTGAAGACCTAAAACTTAGCGCTTACGGGAGGCAACCCGAGAACTTTATGGGTGTGTTCACTAGAAACCCTCACGAGACTTTAACTCGTCCACTCGGGTCTACCGAGGGGTTTAAAGGCTTGTTGCATACGCTAAATGCAACCGTGATTCCTACGAAAGTGAGTTTTAATTATTTTATTAGTTTGTGTGCTTTTGTTTTGTTTTGATAGTCAATCACGAGACGCAAGCACTCAAGTGTGGGGAGGCATAAGTCGGCTAATGAAGGCTCTCACTAATGATCAGGTTCATGTGCTCTTTCCGCTACTTTGGTTTTGAATAATATTATTTTCAAGCTTTCGTTGAAATTGATTGATCATATGTTAGGATATGACATACTAGTCTCCCTTCGCAATGAATTGTCTTGGTTAGCAATAATAGGAATAAAATTAAAAATCTACATCCCTATGTTATGAAAATACCAATTGTGACTACCATATATTAAGGACAATGTATCTCAAGTGTGGGGATGAGGGAAGAATTTAAAAAATTGAACCTTTTTGAAAAATAAATCTTCTAATAAGCTTAATTGTGTATGGGACCTAAAAATTTTCTTCATACATGGTTAATTGTCACTTGTTTGTGCATGTATAGATCCCTTGGCATGCTTGTTTTGAAATTATAGTAAAGCACTCCCATCATGAGCTCTTAATAAAATTAGGCAGAATTCTTAGGAGTCATAACGAACCGAATGGTAGATGACATACATGCTTCATATTTTTTTAACCTTTTTTCCACCGTTTCGGTGAGAATTTGAGCCTAATTGAGCAATTCATAGCATATGTTGATTTGCTTTATATTTTTGCATAATGAGGGAGACCATAATGTGCATTTAAGTTAGAACTTGTGTAATTGATGCGTGTCAAGATCATGAACTAATATGTGCATAAATGTGATAGAGGCATTAGGAATGAACCATTTGCTTAAACATTTTCTTTTGAATCCCTTACCTTGATAATCTTCCTTTAGACACCATGTTGAGCCCCAACTTGTCGTTTGAATAACCCAACACAATAAGCCTATAAAGCCTTAGCCTTTTTATGAAACATAGGGTGATGAAGTCCAATTCATGATATGTTTAGAAGTGTTGTTTCAGTAAAAGTTCAATAATAGTATGATTGGTTATGAATATGAGAAAAAAAATTGAAAGAAAAAAAAAAAGAAGAAAAAAAAAAGCTAAATATGAGGTCAAAATGACCAAAATATGAAGCAACAAAAATAGTGTGAAAATTCGGTGATATAATTGTAACTAGATGATAGAGATAGATAAATAAGACGTCTAGCATATTAAATTGGATTTCATTCACCGTTAGCCACTCTAAAAATCCATATTCTATCCCACCTTAAACCTTAGCCTAACATTACAACCCATGAAAGACCTCTTGATTTATGTAGTATATTGTGTTAATTGATGGCGATATGATTAACATACGAGCTTATGATGAAGATGTACATTCTTGGTTTGAGAGTTCTAGATATACTAGTATATAATCCCTAGTCCATAAAACAAACCGAGAGAAGTGTTCATTGTGAGGAATGTGAATGCATGAATATTTGAAGCAAAAGGTGAAGTTATGCCAACTAAAGATTCTAAGTTTAAAACATAAGTGGTATTACATGTTGGGTTGTGAATCTTACATGATGAAAGTTAAAACTAAATATGCCTTGGGACTTTAACTTATACAAAGTTATGATAACTTAGTATGTTTGATTAATTAAGGTGAATAGTGCAAGTAAGTTTGTTTGAAGACAAACAAAAGGTTAAGTGTGGGGATGTGATCAAGTGCTAATAATTCAAGGTTTAATTGATCTAAATGCTTGATTTTACATCATGATTGTGGTGAAATAGTTTCAAGTTGTTTATGTTTTGATTTATAGGTAACTGGAGCTAAAGGAGGCTTATTTTGGAGCATAAGGAGCCAAACACAAAACTATAAGGACTAAAGATGTAAACATCAAAAGTTACAAAAAAGGCAAAAAATTAGGCATATAGGCGTATCATACGCCAGGTATGGGCGTATAATACGTCGGTCGGCGTATTGGTGGTGTATTTGTGGGCGTATTTGATAAAAATTATAGAAAGTTGGACGTAGGAACACTGAGGGGGGCGTATGATATGCCGACCCTGGGCGTATCAAAGTACAACTTTTTCCAGCTGAAATCTAGCAAGTTCAAGGTGATTTTGGGTGCTTTCAAGCTTCCCAACTCCAACCAAATCATCATTGATCATCATATAATCAAGATGGAAGATTCAATGAAGACCATGAGTGGCTAAGTTCTTCTTGATTGCTTTCGGGTGTACAATTCATGTTAAGTGAAGCAATTGGTATGTTTGATTAGGTTTTTTTTGTATTGAACAATGGATTAGTGAATGAAGTTTTATGTTTTGATTAAGTTAAAAGGTTTACATATAAATAAAGTTATGTGCTTGATTATCAGTTTTCGGTTTTCTTGCATCGTGAGCTCATTAAGAAAAGTAGACAACGTGATATAGGTGAATTGGTAACTTTGTGAATGAACGAGTCTTAAAAGATTGTTCTTTTGTTATTACTTTAATCTTAAGCTAAGATCTTGAAGTACTGTTTCTTACAAACCCTAATTTGAAAGTATCAATTATGGATCTTGTGGAATTGGAAACTCGAAAGTGATTGTTTCTTAATATTTAATCAAATTCGTTTTCAAGTTTGTTGCTTTTTGCAATTATGTTCTTAATTTCATCCCAAGTTCCAATTTTTAATATGTCTTTAAGTTAATTGAGTCATATTATTAAACACTTTTCACATATTCCCTGTGGAGACGACTTTACTTACCCTTACACAATAAAGGTAGCTAAGATCGATAAATTAACTTGTTTTTTATCGAGTCTCGACAACCAGATCAATAGTCTAGTATGTATGCAACCTAGTTCCCTATAACCAATGGCTCTGATACCAATCTGCCATACTCTCAATTTCCACATGCAAGGCTTTACCGCGAGGCGTGTGAACAAACCAAATCTCAGTCATTAGTTACTCAGAATGACTATATATGTAACATTTCAACAAATTAAAGTTTAAAACTTTAAAATATTTGCAGAAACGTTTTGTAAATAACCCAAACACAATGTACTAAAGATAAACTGCGCAAAACACGCGCCCAAACCAAAATACGTAAGTAAATGCTAAATTAAAAGTAAACAATGTTTGAACAAAGCATGCTTGACACCTGCGTGCTCCTATGGGCAGATGCTAGAAACGACCTGAGAAAAACATACTAAAAGTGTCAACACGATGGTTGGTGAGTTCAAGAGTTTGTAATCAATCATAAGCAGTAGCGTTAGTAAAAACATAAACAAGTGCATTGAAAGAGATAGCTAGTCTAATTTCATTAGTAAAGAACAATAGTGATTTCGCAATCGAAACTGACTATGTTTGTCTATTTGCCTCCCGCCACGACATACCAGGTCGTGACGCTGTTAGTAGTTTAGGACAATATTGCACCCGTTGACTTCCGGTCACACGGGTGGTGCTTGTCAGACCCAGTAGTACTACCCAAAATTTCCTACTAGATTCCTTAATTAACGATCCGAAAGTGTGAGGACTTTCTATGCTATAAGCCACTATGTCTTACCAAACACATGTTATATCAGTAAAACGTTTTAAAAACAAGTATGCTTTCTCCCCCAAAGAGAGAAGTAAGTAAAAGTGGGGCATTGAACTCACCTGGTGCGCAAATGAATGATTGTAAAAGCTAACTATGAGTGGAAAGACAACCCTTCAAAGGTTACCAAGAACACACAAGTACATAAATACGTGTACACAGAAAACTTAACAACCCTAAGTGCTCAATAACCACATTGACCCAAGGTTTTAGAAAACAAGACTCATTTGACCAAGTTGACCCGTTTGACTCGTTGGTGACATGTCAAGTTAAGTTCTTGTTTGATCAAGTATAGCAATCCATCATACATGATTATCACACAAGTTATTCACATATGTCACATTACAAACCCTTAAGTGCTATAAAGCTCATCATACACCATCCATTATTATGTATATTCCATAAAAGCCTAAATTTCCAAAGTTGTGCATCAAGTATTCATACAACCTAAAAAAAACACAATCTACCACCTTATACATCATCAACAAACATTCTAACATGATCCTAATCATAAACATGCTCAATTAACAATATCCAATGATCTACATAAATAAAGTTTCCCTTTCGGAAAGTAACGCCCAAAACCAATCTAACATCAAATTCTTTCGTGAATTCACTAACTTTATGCCTAATCAAGTCCATAACAAACATCTAGACATGACTAACATCATCAATTCATCATAATTCATCAATCTCATGCATAAAAGTTACTTTTAATAGTAAGGTATGAACAACCACTCAATTTCAACCATAGATTCATCAATATTACATCTAATCTAGTTCATAGCATTCATAATCATCCATTTAACATCAACAATTCATCAAAACATGAATTCTCATGAAAAAAAGTTTTCACTTTTGGCAATATATGAACTAGGTGACAAAAACCATGGATTTCTTGCATAATCTACATAGATTAACATTCATACAACATAACTAACATCATATGATCATCAAATCATCATCAATTTCGACAATCATCACAAATTTCGGCCTAGGGTTCATCAATAATCAAAAACCATGAAAATCCAATAAAAATCTAACCTTTAAATGTGCAAAGATGATGATTAACACTTATAAACAGTAGTAACACTTGAATCCCAATCAAAATCGACTTGTTTGTGCTTGTTCTTGATCAAAATCGCAAAGGGGATGGGAGAGGGGGTGTTCGGCCGAATGGGGGGGGGGGTTTGGGGGCTAAGGTTTGCTTAATTTTGGTAATATTAAGTTAAATGGTAATTACAAAATAAACCCTCCTTAATCACCTTTTGTAAAAGTTAATCTTTTTAGAATTTTTAACAACTTTAACTACAAAATACAAGTTTTTTTAACCAATAATATTAATCATATATATTTTCCACTAATCACACAACACGTGAAATAAATATAATATGTTGCCACATTACAAGGTAACATTCACAAATAATACTTTATGAAGCACATAACCACGAATTAATAATCAACATTATTAATCAAGTTATTATCAGATAATCATTGTTAGTTATTATTAAGTCACCAACGTTCAACGACAACTAGTGTGTGCTCACGACACGTGTATGCAAGACCTAACGAAAATAACAGAGTTTGGTAACGGAAAATTACCAGATGTCACATTTGATCCCTCCCCTATATATATATATATATATATATATATATATATATATATATATATATATATATATATATATATATATATATATATATATATATATATATATATATATATATATATATATATATATATATATATATGTATATATATATATATATATATATATATGTATATATATATGTATATATATATATATATATATATGTATATATATATATATATATATATATATATATATATATATATATATATATATATATATATATATATATATATATATATATATATATATATATGTATATATATCAGGGATGGTTCATAAGAAAACCAATAGTTATTAGAAAACCAAAGTAAACCTGATGTAGCATACGGAATGAAATCGAAGCTCAAACACGTTGATTCTGCGAATACCCGTGATGTTCTTCACCCAAACCCAAATTCGTCCCCAAAAGTCACGAATTTAAAGAGACAAACTGTTAATTTCAGAAATGATCAAGTGTCCATTCATATTACAGCAAGACAACTTAAATAACAAGCCAAAATTCGAATGGGCCTAAAACAAACAACCATGGGCCAAACAAAAGCCCAAACAAAACCGAAAAACTAGAAAAAAACATAAAAGTGGCCCAAAAACCCACTTAGAGGCGTTATTTTGGAAAAATAACGGGATAACCCTCCTGTGGCTGGTTACCATGACGTAGCCCTCGTTTCTACGGTCGTTTTGACTGGTAGCACGTTAGAAACGAAGGCTCGTAGCCCAGTTTATGCCTATTTTCGTGCAGCGCGGTCTTGGGCCTCCAAAAACATTAAGGTCTGGTCTTCAACACTTGGGCCCACATCATTCCCCCATGGGTAAACAAAATTAGCCCTCGAATTCACAACAGGTTCATCATCAGAAGAGTCACCATAGTATGGCAACAAATATTTCACGTTAAACACGTCTGAACAACGAATGTGACTAGGCAATTTCAGCTTGTAAGCATTGGGGTTTATCTTCTGCACAATTTCAACAGGCCCAATCTTCTTGGCTGAAAGCTTGTTGTAGTCTCCCACTGAAAAACGATCTTTAGTTAAAACAGCCCACACGAAATCACCTTCTTCAAAATCAACATGCCTACGTTTTTTGTCAGCAGCCTTCTTATACTTCACATTGGCTTGGGCCAAATTATCATGAACTGCCTTATGAACTTCATGCAACCCCTCTACGAAATCTTGAACTTTCTTTGGAACAGGACCAGAAATTGGAAGCAACATTAAATCAAGTGGTCCTCAGGGCTGAGATGAGTAAACTACCTGAAATGGGCTAAACCCGGTGCTCCGATTAACAGCATGATTATGAGCAAACTCAGCTTAGCACAGTTTTTGATCTCACGCTTTCACATGATCACCAACCAAACACCGCAACAAATTACCAAGTGATCGATAAACAACTTCAGTTTGACCATCTGTTTGTGGATGGTAAGCACTACTAAAGTTAAGCTGAGTATTTACCATCTTCCATAATGTACGCCAAAAATGACTTAGAAACCGAGTATCCCGATCAGACACAATAGAAGAAGGCAGCCCATGCAAACGATACACTTCATGAAAGAAAAGTTGTGCTACATTAACAGCATCAGATGTCTTCTTGCAAGGAATAAAATAGACCATCTTAGAAAACCGATCAACAACGACAAAAATAGAATCATTACCTCTCTGAGTACGAGGTAACCCCAACACAAAATCCATACTAATATCAACCCATGGCTGCGAAGGAATTAGCAAAGGCATATAGAGACCCGCATTAGTAGTCGTGCCCTTTGAAACTTGGCAAGTGCGACATCTCTTAACATAACGATCCACTTCTTTTCTCATAGTAGGCCAAAAATAAGAAGTTTGCACCAACTGTAAAGTACAATCGCGACCAACATGCCCTTCACCATGTAATTCCTTAATAATTTGCAAGCGAAGGCTAGAATCAAGAATACATAGCTGATTTCCTTTGAACAGGAAACCACCATGTAAAAGAAAATCTGACTTCTGCCCGGTTTGCATACCCTGCATAACAACTGAAAAATATTGATCAATGATTAGCTACTCACGAATGACATCAAGACCTGGCACATCAACTCTCATAGAAACAAGCAAATTACTCCTTCTGCTTAAAGCATCAACAACTCTGTTTGAAACACCAGTCTAGTGTTTGATCACAAAAGTGAACTTTTCAAGAAATGCCAACCAGCGCCCATGCTTATGGGATACCTTGTCTTGTGTGCGAATATGCCTTAAAGAGTCATGATCAGTGAACAAAACAAACTCTTTATGAAACAAATAATGACGCCAATGCTTTACAGCTTGGACCACTGCATAAAACTCCAAGTCATAAGTACTATACCTCAACTTTGGGCTTGTCAATTTCTCACTAAAATAAGCAACAAGCCGACCACCTTGGCTGAGAACTCCACTAATCCCAACCTTTGATGCATCTGTATGAAGTTCAAAAACTTGAGAAAAATCAGGCAATACCAGAATTGGAGCTGTAGTGAGCTTGTCTTTTACAACTTGAAAAGCCCGCTCAGCTTCTTCTGTCCAAACAAATATTTTCCCCTTCATGCAGTCTGTCACTAGGGCCATAATAGAACTGAAATGTGGAATAAACCTTCTATAAAAAGAAGCAAGGCCATGAAAGCTACGAACTTTAGTAATGGTAGTAGGGGTTGGCCAGTTTTGAACAGCTGCTACTTTAGATTCATCCACCTGTATCCCGTCACCAGAAACAACATACCCCAAAAACAGAAGTTTAGGGGTCATGAACACACACTTCTTTACAACTGCATAGAAACTATCCCTACGAAGTAAGGTCAAGACCTGCTTGACGTGTATGCCATGCTCACTGACAGAAGCATTATAAATAAGAATATCATCAAAATATACAACCACAAACTTCCCAATAAATGGCCTAAGCAACTGATTCATCACACGCATAAAAGTGCTGGTGCGTTTGATAAACCAAAAGGCATTACCAACCATTCGTACAACCCCTCACGAGTCTTGAAGGCAGTTTTCCATTCGTCTCCAGGTCTTAGAAGAATTTGGTGGTATCCACTTTTCAAATCTAACTTCGTGAAAACAGTAGCACCACTAATCTGATCAAGTAAATCATCAAGTCGGGGAATAGGAAACCTGTACCTCACAGTAATCTTGTTGATGGCTCGACTTTCAACACACATACGCCAAGTGCCATCCTTCTTCGGGGTCAACAAAGCAGGAACAGCACAAAGGCTCATACTTTCACAAACATGGCCTTTAGAAACCAACTCTTCAACCTGTCTACACAACTCCTCATGCTCTCCCGGGCTCATCCTGTAATGTGGCTTATTGGGCAATTATGAACCAGGCTTTAAATCAATGTGATGTTGGATGTCATGCAAAGGTAGTAATCCATCAGGTAACTCGTTAGGGAAAACATCAGAAAATTCCTCAAGTAAAGGAATCATAGCATTAGGAATTCCAACCCCTTCAGGCACTTCCTTCCCTATCAACACAAAAACATTTCCTGCCTCCTCCATTTCATCTTCAAATTGACTAAGAGTTAAAGATTACCTGAAGGCTTTGTGGATAAGTCCTTCGGCTTGCTAGGAACTAGGGTAATTTTCACACCACCAAACAAAAAGCTATAAGTGTTAGACCGCCCATTATGTTCGATACTACGTTCATACTCCCAAGGTCTACCCAACAACAAATGACATGCATCCATGGGTACCATATCACACCAGACATCATCCTTGTATGTCATTCCAACAGAAAAAGAAACAAGAGCTCGTTTAGAAACCATTACCTCTCCACCCTTCTTGAGCCACTGGAGCTTAAGGTTTTGAACGATTCTCTGTTTTCAAAGCTAACTTTCTGACAGCTTCTTCTGAAACTAAATTATCACAGCTTCCCAAATCGATAACAAAGGTGCAAACCGTTCCCAAGACAGTATAAGTTGAGTGAAAGATGTTATGTTTAAGCCAGTCATCGTCATCTGCCTTTGGTGCATAGCAAACTCGTCTAACCACCAAGTTCACCCGAACATCTCCAGTCACAAATTCTTCTTCATATTCGGGGCTCTTCATCAAATACTAGGGAATCTTCATAATCTTCCTGTTGTTCATCCTCAGATTCAACAAACATATGGCGCTTACTCGCCTTCTTACAATCAGCGTATCGATGGCCTGTCTCCCCTCAACCAAAACATTTAGCGCCACTACTACTAGCACCCTTAGGAGGTGGACCGGTATTAGTAGCCATGGGTCTCTGTTGATTGGACCCAGCACGACTGGCCCCGCTACCCGATCCAGAATTTCCACCAACCGCGGCAGAAGAATACGAACCGCCCACCCGACGATTTTGCTTCTCAAAAGCCAACGCCCTTGGTGTGCTTCAGCAATCGTTAACGGATCGAAAAGGTTTACAGAGTCCATGATCTGAACCCTCAAACCCCCGATATACCTAGCAACAAGTTGTTCTTCAGATTCTTGGATATCATTTCGAGCAATCAATTGGTAAAACTCGGTTGTGTATTCATCAACCGATTTAGACCCCTGTTTCAAATTCTGCAGACGCTGGTACATCAAACGTTGAAAATTATGAGGCAAAAAATTAGAATGCATGCACTTTTTCATCTTGGCCCACATCACAATCCTTGATTTTCCAACCCTGTTGCGTGTCAATTTCAACTGTTGCCACCAAGCTGATGCCCTACCACGTAACCTGGTAGCGATCAAAGGCACCCGCTTGTCTTCAGGCACCTCTTTGAATTCAAATACCTCCTCTATGGTAGCCAGCCAATCAATAAACCCTTCTGGGTTCAAACTAGTCCCATCAAACTCTAGGATATCAATTCTAATCCCAGTGTCCCAATGTCTATTTCCACCTCCATATTCTCGCCTTGGTCGCCTTTCTGGGTTCCCTTCGGAAGACCAACCATCATCATCATAAAATGGATTCTCAAAATCAGACCCATCTCCATTATTGGGAGCCTGCCTTCTATGATCATCAAGTCATCCATCTGATCAGTCAATTGATCGACCACTTGATCCAATCGTTGCTCCACACTTGCCGTAAAGCGTTGCTCAAACTCCCGTTCATAAACTTCATCGATTGGCCTGTTGTTTCTTCTTGGAGGCATTTTGAGCGAGGAATTTGGCTCTGATACCAACTGATGTAGCGCACGGAATGAAATCGAAGCTCAAACACGTTGATTTTGCGAATACCCGTGATGTTCTTCACCCAAACCCAAATTCGACCCCAAAAGTCACGAATTTGAAGAGACAAACTGTTAATTTCAAAAATGATCAAGTGTCCATTCACATTATACCAAGACAACTTAAATAACAAGCCAAAATTCGAATGGGCCTAAAACAAACAACCATGGGCCAAACAAAAGCCCAAAACAAATCCGAAAAACTTGAAAAAAACATAAAAGTGGCCCAAAAACTCACTTAGAGGCGTTATTTTGGAAAAATAACAGGATAACCCGGCGGGTTACCATGACGTAGCCCTTATTTCCACGGTCGTTTTGACTAGTAGCATGTCAGAAACGGAGGCTCGTAGCCCAGGTTATGCCCATTTTCGTGCAGCGCGGTCTTGGGCCTCCAAAAACATTAAGGCTCGGTCTTCAACACTTGGGCTTGCATCAAAACCACGGAAACCACTAACATAATTCACATTTTTTTATTTATTTAAATTTTAAAATAGTTATTTAAGTATTTGATACATATATGTTGAACATAAATACAAGAATGAAGAAAGTTACGTATACGTAATACTATGCCGAATGAAGAACTGTTACGTATATGTAACCAATGTCTGACCTATATGTAAAACCATGTTATAATTTTCATTTGATCACTACCCTTATCTATATATATATACACATGTATATAGAGGATGGTGATAAAAAATCTATAAATTATGTGACTGTTTAATGGTTTTCTTTACTTTTCATATAATAATGTGGTTTTCTTAGGATCTCTCATCTCTCTCTCTTATATATATATATATATATATATATATATATATATATATATATATATATATATATATATATATATATATATATATATATATGGGAGGGTCTAAATAAGAACTTATTTTTTTATGAAAACTTTAGGAACCAATATGAGCCACTGGTTTTTAATGGTAAAATGGTAATTAACAAAAACATAACAAAAAGAATTATAAAACAAAAGTAACATAAAAATAAAAAGAATAAAAACACAAAAATGTTTCTCTCATTTTCCTCTTTCATAAAAAAGTTAAAAAAATGCAAAAAAAATCTCTTTCTTTTACGAAACTCGTTTTACACATGTGTAATACTGGATTTACACATGTGTAGATTAGTATTACACATGTGTATAAACAGATTAACACACGTGTAAATAACGGAGGAATAACTTTTTAAAAAAAATATATTAATATGGTAGGCGTTAGAAAGATTAAAAAAAATGCTGAAATTAATGGTGACATTTTTTTGAAAAATAATGACGTGAAAAAAAGTTATGAAAGTTTTAAAAATATTAAAGTGGCATGTTATTGTATGTGACTTAAATGTATAGCTAATATTGGTTTCTAGACTTCCCATAAAAAGGAGTAGTTCTCAAGATAAACCTACCCTATATATAGGGGTCGGTTACTATACAAAGTGTAATTTTCGTGTGAAGCATACGAAGTCACAAGGACGCGACACGTGTTTTCCGGTAGAGGGGTAGTTTGGTACGCGTCACAATTAAGCATATAATATGCATAATTATGCAAGTCATATTCATAATTACGCAAGTTATATGTATTATTACACAAGATATATTTGATATTACGCAAAGTAAAATTACTCACGTTATAAAAATAATTACGCAAATTATATTTATAATTACGCAAGTTATATGTTAATTACGTAAGTTATGTTGATAATTACGCAGTGAATAATCACGCAAGTTATACGTATAGCACATAGACGTTTTTTAAAAAATCTTGATTTTTATTAAAAAAAAAAGTATAGCAATACTATACTCATATTAAAAAGGAAAAAATGTTCGTTTTTATGGTGTATTTTTTAAAAAAAATATCATATGAAAAAGTTATATGTGTTTAAAAAAACGGGAGGAATTTAAAAAAAGCCAATAATTGTAGGCTTTTTTCAATTACCCATCCAGGCATATTTCTTGCATGATTATTCCATTTTAAATCTTAACAGTTCATCTCTTAGATCAATGGTACTCGTTACTTCATACTCTTCGCACAAAACCAACACTTTATATATATATATATATATATATATATATATATATATATATAACGAATTAGACCATTATGTCAAAAATTAACACTTGCTAATGTGGTGTGTTAGTTGACATCAATCCATCACAGTTTAATATTGAAAATATATGAAAGGATTGCATATAAAATATACGAATGAGAGTGATGATTACTTTTATTTTACAAATGAAAGAGATGATTACATATATAAAAGCATTCGAAGTGGATTCTCTATCGTTATTCATATAATTACATTAAAAATTATTATCTTTTCTTTCTTTTTTCAATTAAATAATATTTTTTATACTTTTATCATTACTTTTTTCTCTCTTATCCACTCACAACCATTTTAAAAAATATTTAAAAATTTATAGGGATTAAACAGTGATTCCCCAAATATACCGATGAACAGTAATATTTTCTCTCTACTTCAATCACAACCACTCAGAATCATTTCATATAATATAAGAAATACACTCACATATTTTTAAAGACTTCACTGTGAATGCTCTAATAATGATATGTTGTAATCACATATTGAGAAACATAACATCTAATGATAAAATCTAGTTAAAGTATATATAAAAAATGCAATTACGTACGTACACATTAAACTTTACAGTATTAAATTATTTTTTTAATTTTATATTTGGCTAGATGGTTGATAATGGGCTTTGTTTTCAAAACACGTGCGCTTAAACTTGACCAAACGTATTGAGCAGGATTAACTTGACCAAACGTATTGAGTAGGGTGGTCACCTAGCTGGAGAAACACTAATGAAAACCTATTCGTTTGTTTTCATTCCTCTAAGTTTAACCAAACAAACGAACAAACAGTCAAACATTAAACGAACTAGAAAGCAGGTTGTTATAGAGTAAAAAATATATATGTCTGTTTGTTTTCTTTCTAAAATATATGTTATTAGAGTAAAATGGTATTAGAGTAAAATTGTTCTAGAAAGGTCGGATGTATTGAGAATGATAGAATTATCTTAGAGTGAAAATTAAATAGAAAATGATATTGTATATAATCTCATTTTTTTTGAACGGCAAATGTACAACCTTGTTTCGAATGATACGTGTTATATTAATCGGGTCCACCTATCCATTTTCCAGTCAAGACCGCACCCCAACCCACTTAGAGAAAACCTATTGTTAAGAAATTCATTGACTCAACTCTAAACTTTTTGCTTAAATTGAGACTTAAACCCATTACATCCCCGAATATAATCTCATTTAAAAAGGTTGGTTGGACTTTTCTATTTAGTATCTTAATGAACAATTACTTTTAGCAAAATAACTTCTATGTTAAGTTCGTGGAGTAGTTTGATTGGTTTCCTCATATTGAGCTGACGAGTGTTCAAACACTGCCAGCATCTTTTTTTTTTTTCTTGCGTTTTTTCTTTCTACTTTTTCTTATATTTTTCTTCTTTAAGTTATGATTTTTTTTCTTTTCTATTATTTATTTAATTTAAACTATTTTCCAATGATTAAGCGGGACGTGCGTAATAAATTTCGCATACACACCATTAACTATGTTTTAATGTCATCTTATGACTCCGTCACAACATGCGTCTTTCGTCAAATTAGTATTTTTTTAAGTTATTATGTCATACCGTGTGGTGCATAATATTATTTTTAATATGTTTTTATGTACTTAATTAAACATGTTAATGTTCATTTCGCAACACGTATAAAAATGTTCGTAAACACAGCGCTGCGTGCAGTCACCCCGCAATGCGTTTGCAAGATTGCTCGGTTATATAATATTCTAAAATTTGAGTTGGATATATATATTATTTAAAAGTTTTAGATGTGTGTTTACACAATATATCTACATAAATGAACATACATTAGCAAACGGTTTACTAAACATTTACGAATTAAATGAATATATCAGAAGCTTGTTCTTGTTATCATGTCAATTCGTTAATAAACAAGTATTAGATTGTGTTCACGTTCACATAAATAAACTTCCGTTAAATATATGATTCACCAACCGCCAACGTTTCATTTAACAGTCGATTAGTTTGCGACTCTAGTCTTTAGCAACACATTCATGCAAAATGTGATATACATTTACCATACAATACAAATTTTGCTGATAATGGCACTTGTCAATGGGGCAATTATAATTTGGAATATAAAATTCACTTGGCATTTTCACTGAAAGTAGAGTAAAAACAAGACTCACTACTTAAATCGAAGGCGACACGTCATGCTGCCTTTACGAGGATTTCTCTTCTTGTTTCTTTTTTTGAAATAGACCGAGCGAGATAGAATTCGATAGAAAAGAAAAGAAATAAACCGCCGGAATGATGGATTGTCCTGTCCTCCTCACTGACCTCAAAGAAAGGTGGCCCTATACATTAAAAAAATCATTGATATACTATTTAAGTTTTGTTAATTTTACTTAATGATTTACTAAATATTCATTGAAATTTCTCATTAATTTTCAATTTAACTATTACATACACATATCTATAGTATGAAAAACCAATCTCAACTAAACACGTGGTGTTTGATAGAAAACTTAACGAAAAAAGATCTTGACATGTGTTTGTATTTTCCATCGATGAGAGCAACACTTCAAGACAAGGTAGTTAGCCAACAGACGATTATGTGCAGCTTTACAATCTCTTTTATGCAAGTTCTTGTTCTTGAGCTTGAACCTTCAGCTCCATCGTTTCCAATTTTTGTGGAATCTACAATTGTTTCGTATAAGATGTTAACGGCATCGCTAGATGTCGATGAAGAAACCAAATTCCCAAAAAAAAATTCAGAAAATGAGAAAGATATTGAAGATTTTGGTGTGAAAATTTTAATGATTAAGTAAATTCATATAGGAGATAAATGTGACTTTATTAACTTAAAACTGTTTTTTAAACCATTGCACAACAGTCAAACATGCTAGCTCTAACAGTTAAAAATGCCTGCGGTGACGATAAGAGCAAGTGCAACGAAATACCGAAAATCCACAGCACTTCTTACAAAATGCGGCGCGGCGCGGCGCGGTGTTCCTACAGATAGCCACGATTCATCTTACCACCCTGCTTCATACGGCCAGGGGCGGCCCAACAGCTTAAAAAAATAAATTAGGGCTTTAGGCCCACCCATTCTAATAAACCACCAAAAAATAAATTTTATTGTATAACTCATTCTCAATCTAAGCTTAAAATAAACTAAATTAAAAAAAAAAAAAAAAAGAATGAAAGAAAGAAAGAAGGAAACCTAGGTCGGCATGTCGTAGATATTCAACACAGGCTATTGGTCAATTCCTGATTGGGGGTTGGGGCGGGGGGAGCTGAAAGGAAGAGACGAACAAAGCCAAAAGGTTAAGATGAACAACCGCGCACCTTCGATTTCATCATTCGCCTATGATTTTGCTTGCCCCAAGCGAACCCAGCTACCCAGAACTTCGATTTCTTCACTGGAGTCACAAAAAAGAACCCCCTAACCTTCGTTTGCTTCTCTAATTTCATCCGGTGGAGTCACGATTTGCTTCTTTGATTTCGTTGCAATTAAGAAGCCTTTAAACTTCGATTTCATCCGGACATCTAGTGGAGTAACGGACTCACAGTTAAGAAGCAATTAAGTAGCCTTTAAACTACACTGATTGTTCTCTCCCTAAATAAGGTAAATTAATTGTTTTTCTTTAATTCTTTGTTCTAGGGAGAAGTTGTTGCTAATTGTTCTAACTTTTTTTTAGTTTTGTATATGCTTCTTTATATATAATTTGCAAATTGCTAATTGTTTATTTATTTTAGCTTTTTACTTGTTATAGTTTATATTAGAATAAAAATCATTAATTCAATTAGGATTTGCTTTGAATAAACTAATTTAGGAATCATGAATCAACTAGTGCTTGTGCTTCAAAACATGAGAAGTTTTTAAAGATAAAGTTTTAAAAGGCCTTCTATTTTATTTTCGCTTTAGGCTTCTAAAAAAATTGAGACGACCCTGCATACGGCGTAGGTATTACAAATGGCCAAGTCACTTTATCATTGGTATGGACCATTGGCACAAAAAACGCCAACAGCTTAAAGTCACTTTATCTTATGATGCAAAATTTCATATTTTGAAACATATAGCCTGTTATTTTAATTGAAGCTAACCGTTTCTAAAGATCAAATAAAAAGTAATTAAAATTTAATAAATATCCAAGTAAACAAATTTGACTAAATGACTACGGTCATGATATTTCCTTTTTAATTATATTCACAATGGAAACTAAAAACTCCCCAAAACGAGAACACAAAAACGTTTTCGTGCTCTTTTGCGGTCAAAAGTGGTGCACTATTTTAGCATATTTTCAACGAATGTAGAGTAGCCTCGAATGTTTAATCACAATATAAATATCGAATGCGACAATAGTAAGTTAGTTGTTGACTGCAACATTCATTAATAATATTAAACTTCATGATCTATCAAGTTGGAATATGAAAATAACGTTTTAAGCCTGCATTCTACAAATTACATAGTCCCCCTCATCACAACAGCCACCAGTGCAGAAGATCGGAGAGATATGGAGAACGGTTCGACTCCGACCACCGACACGAAATGGGGATTCAGCGGGAACACCGATCTGGACTTCGTGCCCGAGACGACCATTAGAGGCACACTCACTTTGCTCATGACAAATCTCAATCCCTCTGATGATAGACCTGTTATTCCTATGTCGGTGAGCGAACCTTCGGCTTTCCCGTGTTTCAGTACTGCTCCGATAGCCCTAGACGCGATCGCGGATGCTGTGAGGCGTAGCGAGTTCAACAGTTATTTCCCTACCGAAGGGATTCTACCGGCTAGAAGGTACGTACTCCCTCTTTGTGTCATTGTGTGTCTAGTCATACATATGTTGTACGTTCTAAATGCATTTATAAAGAAGATTATTAATCTGATTAATTTCAATCGGGGATTTGTTCTGGATGGTATCCACACAACGCTTACATATCATACATTGGCGGAGCATCATACGGGCCGGGGGGGGGGGGGGGCACCGCCCCCCTATTTTTTTCGTCGGTAGTGTTAAATTTTAGTCCGATAGTGTAAATTTTTGTCCCGGTAATGTAAATTTTTGTATAAATATCGAGTTCGCCCCCCTTAAAAAAATTTAATTTTGTTCCCGACCCCCTAAGAAGGAGTTCAAGCTCCGCCACTGATATCATATGAGTCGTATAAGGTGTCTTACGGGTCGTGTGAGTGTTATACTCACTAATTATATGAGCAAGAATGTTGTGTACCGTTTTTTGCCCTTTATTATAAGGCTCGTGTAGAGATTGGGAGTGGTGTAGCAGAGGAACGCCTATGTCAATTGTTAATTTGATTTTATTTCAGGTTTAAACTTTATAGCTATACTTATTTAGCTGTAAGTGCCCATTTAATTTAATTTTTTTAAAACGGAATTAAACCAGATTACAATATAATCAATTTACAATTAACTAAGAATATAGAAGATGAGAAAAATACAAAAATACAACAAAGCAAATAACACTTAAATAAAAATAAAAAGCATAAAACATATCTTATAATTATGGAACAAACATAAATATTAAATCAAATTGTTAATAAAAGATAATAATGAATACATGGAAAAGAGTATAGAGTTATAGACAGGTGAATGCCATCATATGCTCATCAATTGTTATTAGATTCTATTGAAATATTGCATCTTTGATCACAATGCTCTGCCTGCGCTCTCTTAGTATCCGTCATTGTTGTTGCTTCTATTCGTAGCCATCGTCGGTGTCAATCCTTCCCATACCCAGTTCACTGGTTTGACCAACTTTAACCAGCCGTCAGTACAGTCTAACGGGTACATACCATACCGGTGAGAGGCTGGTTTCCGATCTAACCGGTCAACCAGTAGATACGATCTAGTTTTTAAAACAATGATTCTAAAGTTGATCTATATTATATTGGGTAGATAGTTTTTGTTTCTCTTTGAGCAAGATAATTGGTTCCACTCAAATTAAAATTATTATTTCCAGCCCCACCTGATGGATGAAAGTGACCTGTGACCTCCATACAAAAGGCAAACTAAATCTTTAGAGATATTTTTTTACGAGAACATTCACGCTAGTTTTTTCATACTCACTTGTATATTTAACTAAAAATATTATTTTTCACTATTGTTTTCAATTATATAATACTTTTTAATATTTTTATCATTATATTTTCTCTCTCATCACTCACAACCACTTTTAAAAATATTAAAAAATTTATAAGGATTGTATCGTGTTTCCCCAAATATGAAGAATCACGGTACAATCCCCATAACTTTTTCATCTCCTTCATTCACAACCACTAACAACATCCTTATAATATAAGACACATACTCACATTGAAATGAGGAACCTACTGTAAATGCTCTAATATAAATAATTATTTTTGTAATTCTAAATAAGAACAATAAATTTCTAATAATATGCTAGAAAATGACCAAGGTCGTGAATTGTTTTTATTGCAAATTACACCCTTCATTTAAGTACTAGCATATTAGACTTGCATTTTATCGAGATTCAATTTTGAACGTATACGACAACGTCGCAATGATAGTTTTACGGTTATCTTGGTATTCTTGACTTTAATGATATAGGCATTCGGGTTCTCATGGATATCTACATATATAGGTTTTAGCGATTAGTTATTATACCGTCATGATATTATTACTGATAATTGTATTATATTTAGCGGTATGTTGATACAATAATAAAACAAAATACACTATTAAATTTTAATTGATAGAATAACAAAGTATTGTTATTGTTACTATTAACCTTTTAATAAAAACTATTATTATTAGTAATATTATATTTATTATTATTGTAGTATTTTTTGAATCATTATAAATTATTATGTCATTAAATAACAAATTTTAGTCATAAGTAACAAAATTATGAAATACTCAAAATGCCCATACAAAACAAATATTAACAATATTAATATTAATATTAATGTTTAGTATGAAAATATTTACTAATTATATACTAAAGTATTTAAATAAGATAATACTAAAGCTAAATAATATTTAGTTATAAAAATATAATTTATTATTACTTTATTATTATTATTATTATCATTATTAACCTTAAAAATTATTAGTTTTGATATTGTTTTTGTTATTATTATTATGTTTATATTATTATAATATAATTAATTTTCAAAATATAGAACATTAACTAACAACTTTAGTTATAAATACTAAAATTATTATATTATTATTTTTATGATTATATCTATTATTATTGTAATTATTTTTTAAATATAGTAAATAATATGTCATTAGCTAACAAATTTAATCATAAATACTAGAAGTTATTAAATACCCCAAATGCCCCTTGAAATAATTATAATTATTATTATTATAAATACAAAAAAAATAATTATATACTTAAATATTTAAATAAGATTTTACTTAATTTAAATAGTATATAATTGTAAAAATATAGATTGTAAATATTAATATAAATATTAATTTAAAATATTATAAATAAAGTAATATTTAATATAGTAAATTAAATAATCTCATATTATTAATTAATGTATTAATAATGTAATAATGTATTAATTAGAGGGAGTTATTTAAAAGAGGGCAAAATAGAAAATTTGCACATATAATTTGTACCATATGCTTATTAAGTTGTGTTAGGTGTCTTAAAATTTAAATAAAATGATAATTTTGTCCTCACACTAATTATATGAATCATCATTTACATTTACGAATCATCTTTTATGTATGGAGTTTGTCATTAGTTTCATCATTTACATATAGACATTAAATTTTTAGTAAACTATTTGCAAACAGATTATTTATCCTGTATCATCAAAGGACAGAATGTGTAATTTGCATAAAATTTTTTTACATTTTTTCCTTTTTGATTATTTCTTTTATTTACATTCTTTTCTTTTTGATTTTTTCATTTACTCTTTTCATCATTTACATAAATAGACACTAAATATTCAGTTACCTATTGGTAGTGGACTTCCTTAGAAATAAAATTGAAATTGAAATTTGAAATTGTATTAAAAAATAAAATTATAGGAATTGAAATTTGAATTCGTTAAAGGATTTGAACTTAGAGACAATTATATTTGGAATATGAATTTGTCATAAAGAAATTGAAATTTAAACGAACTTAAATCTATTAAAAATATTTGAATTTGTAGCTTATTTAAGTGACAAAAAGCAATAATCATAAATAAATTAGAATCTATCATCCTCACTACCACCTATTTGGCCTCTTCCACCACCATCATCTATCGATCATCACACCTACTATTTGTCTCCAGTGACACGGGACGAGGTTAATCATGTGTCAAGGACAGGACTGAACCGGCTAAACCCGACCGGGACCGGATAAACGGGAAACAAGGATTAAGGACCAGACTATTTACGGTTGGGTCATTTCTAGCTCATCAGTTCTATCAACTCAGTTTTACATCTGGGTTTAAGTTCCAATTCTTTTATTTTCTAAATCAAATTCAAATTCCAATTTGTACTACATTATACGTACACATTAATATACACACATAATATATGCACGCAAATTCTTTTCTACAATTTTGAAACTCAAGTCAACGTCTTCTTGAATCACACATATAGGATTCGTTGTTCAACCAAAAAACACACACAAATTAGAATTGTAATAAACTAGCAGTGAGTGTGACATACGATATTGTATATTGTGTTAACATATTATGTGTGCATAGTATATTGATGTGGTGACGGAGCGGTTACCGAGACGGTAACAATGGCAGTGGTTCATGGCGGTGGCAGCAACAACAATGATAGCATTTTCAGTGACAACGATGAAACGAGGATGATCGGCAGTGGATTTTGTGGGGGTAGTGGTGGTTGCGGCCGTTGGTTGGCGGTGATGGAGTTGGCTGCTGACGTCAGTGACAACGGCGTCGGTTGGTGGTGGTGGCGGCGATGGTGATGGGTGGTGGTGGGTGACATCAATGACAACGTTGTCAGTTTGTGGCGTCGGTCGGGCACCATTCGGGGATAGCTACGGGTGGTGGAATGTTAAATCCTTCACGGTTTGGATGGGATATGAAATCCTTTGCACAAAAGAGTTTAATGAAATTAATCAAATTCTTTTTTTTTAACGGCTAACTAATAAAGTCCGACTACCGGTGTACCCCAATGGCGGAAACGCGTCTCATACGCCCGCGAGCACTGATAGCGTTGGGTAGCCCAAGCCCACCAACTACAAATTCCGGGGAATATCCGACATCCGAAGGCCCACTGCAGTAAAACTCGACTCACCAACAACATTGTGATGTCTGTAGTACTCAAACTCACAACTTCCTTTAGAGGAAGACTTGAGGCTACCACTCAATCAAATGATTGTTGGTGAAATTAATCAAATTCTAATTCTTTTTTCACCCAAACACATAACATAAGTATTCAAATTCAAATTCCAATAAATTATGAGAACCATACGTATTAAGGAATAGAATTCGGATTTCAATTCAAATAAAGTCCAGCATATCAAACGCACCCTTAGATTCAAAAAGAGATTTTATGTTTGTCCCTATAATCAAAAGTGTACTTGTCAGTGACCCATTGGTTTAGTGACAATTCGGGCTTCTCCTTATGGGGGAGGCGCGAGTTCAAATCTTGCACACGACGAATTATGATTTGTTGCAAGGGGATTTTACGAGCTAGTCGGTTTCCTCTTAGGATGGTAGGCACCATCCTCGAGCGTCAAACTAACAATGGGCGGTTGAAATTCCGTCTAAGGTATAGTTCAAACCTGGGTTATAAAAAGACGTGTCACTGAGCCTATTTCCGTCACCGTTCAAAAAAATATAAAACAAAATTTAACTTTCCTGGTGAAGCCTCGATCTAACCTACCATAAGTTGTTATAAAAGGAATTATGGAGTTTTTGATCCTTTTATCATCCTCATTTAAAATTTGGGTGCTTGAATTACGAACATAAATATAAGAATATAGAGACCTAGATTTTCTTTCCATAACAAATTCTAACTAAGATTTTACTTTGAGTACAACAACTTCACTCACTCAAATAATTTATTCTGAATCTACGTAATGATTAATTTACATCAATCCACTTTAATTCCTATAACTTTACCATTCGGCCAACCCACACTAGTTCATCTGAATGAACTATTTGAGGTCCACCTTACATCCATTAGTCTTCACTTTCAATCTCTGAAAACATATGTTATATATATGCCCATTACCCTTTAGTGAAGTCTAGCTCCACCTTTTCCAGAGGTACATCTTTCTCAATCTATCTTTCCACTAACTCCATATATATTAGAGCACTTGTGTGCCAACACCATCACTATATCTATATTGAAAACCAAGACTTATACACCATGATACACATTGTGATATAGCATGAGAATATTGTACTTATGATCTAAAAATTGAAAACATTATCTTAATTTTTGCAGAGCTGTAGCGGAGTACTTGTCGAAAGACCTCCCCGACAAGTTATCACCGGACGATGTATTTATGACTATAGGATGCCAACAAGCTGCTCAAAACATACTACATGCTCTTGGTGGATCCAAATCAAACAATAATATACTTCTCCCAAAGCCATACTTCCCGTATTATGATGTTTTTGCTCAAATGAACCATTTAGAAGTTCGTTTCTTTGACCTTCTTCCGGAGAAAAACTGGGAAGTTGATCTAGAGTCTGTCATAGCCGTTGCCGATGAAAATACAGTTGCCATGCTTATTATTAACCCTGGAAATCCTTGTGGGAATGTTTTCACATACTCCCATCTTAAGAAGGTGTACATGTATATACGTTCTAATTTATTGGCGGAACCAAAAGAGGTCAAGAGGGTCTGCTGACTCGCCAAACATAAGAATTTATCACGTTTATTTATAAAAAAATCTAAGATTCTCCAAATAAAAATATAAGTTAGACTTTTAGTTGTCATCGGTGGAGAAATGAACTTTATGATGACCCTTCGACCATTAAGTTCTGGTTCTGCCTCTTTTGCTTTTTGTTCATGACAATCCATTTGGGCTTTGGTTGTAGTTGTATTATATTGACTATAACATTGGTGATTTATTTTAGGTTGCGGAAACTGCACGAAAGCTTGGGATAATTGTCATTTCTGATGAAGTTTATAGGCATATAGTTTTTGGGGAAAACCCTTTTACTTCAATGGGGGTCTTTGCTTCAATCACCCCTGTTGTTACTCTTGGCTCCATATCAAAGCGGTGGATGGTTCCTGGTTGGCGAATTGGATGGCTTGTTACCCATGATCTTCATGGCATCCTTAAAGAACACGGGGTTGTATATCATTCTCCCACGTACATACCCGCAGATGCTTTGAGCAAACTTATGTATGCATTATGCTAATACAATCTTCCTTATGTATTTTTCTTTTAGATTATCAGAAGCATTAAGAAATATGTTGATCTATCCTCAGTTCCTCCGGCATTTATTCAGGTTTCTTACCACTATTTGGTATTTTCATGCTTTTCTTTAATAAGATCTTAAGAATTTGTGCTTTTTAAAGGGAGCCCTTCCTGATATACTGGCGAAAACCGAGGATGAATTCTTTTTGAAAGTATTAAAGATGATTAAAGAGGATGCAAATTCTTGTTATGAGGGGATTAAAGATATACCCGGTGTAACTTGCCCAACAAAGCCCGAAGGATCGATGTGTGTTTTGGTAAGAAGATAGATGAAAATTTTACATGTTTTATAGTCATTGGAAACATTGTGTTGCTATATTAAAAGAGTGCTTACATATGCATTTCTCTATAATCCTTAGAAGAAGCTAACTATGTGTTTGTCTAACTTATGATTATTGTTTTATAGGTGAAATTGGATATATCTATGTTTGATGACATTAAGGATGATTTGGACTTCTGTATCAAGCTTGCTAAAGAAGAATCTGTCATGATCTTACCAGGTATGATGAAAATTTAAAAGATAAATACCAACAAATCTTTAATTGTAAAAATGAGTTTAGTCTATTAAGGTTGCCAGTTGGGCCCCAAAGTCAAATATGCCACCCCCATACTTAAATGGTTGTTTGATGAAAACCTCAAATAGTTGTTTAAAGATAGAGGTTATGACTCAAGACCTAACCTTTAAACGTCATTTGGAATCCTCAAATGGGCATTTGAAAAGTAGGGGCTATGATACAAGCCCTAACCCTTAAATGGTCGTTTAAATCAACCTCAAACAACCGCTTAGACGTGGTATGAGATTAGATCATTAGTGGTGTGTCCAACTTATAGCAGGCCCTAAGAATTTGAATAAAGGTTGTGATTAAAAAGAGTATTATCGATGATAAGTCAATGTTTAAATTGTTCTTGATCCTATGATCTTATACATAAACTCCGAAATTGGCTTATCTTTGTTCAGGTATAAGCGTAGGACTCCCAAACTGGCTTCGTGTAACATTTGCTATTGATCCATCTTATCTTCAAGATGGCATCACGAGGTTTAAAGCTTTTTGCAAAAGGCACTCCAAGAAACCTTAACGCTTCAGATCCAGTGTCGCAATCCCTATGGATTCTAGAGGATAGAATTTCATCAATCAACTTCTTGGACCACAAGCGATTTGCAAATGCTTCAGCTTGTATAGTTGTAATGCTTTGAGGGGAGGAAATAAGTGGGTCCTTTATTTTAATAAGAGCAAGCTTTTAGGGTTATTAATTGTAAGCTCAACATTATTATATCTACTTAAATATAATGTATGTATGTATATTTATCTGTATGCCTACACCCTATACTTATGTGTATGCACAAACTTGGTTTTGACTAATATTTATCTACTAGTGTTGTGTTATCGTATGTCATTGCGAATTTGTTAGATAAGATGCATTAAAGTTTGATTCAACTTATATCTGTCTACAAGTGTACTTTGTATTATTGTATTTTCTATAGGCAATGTTGCATTGAATTATATATAGTTCAAGATCAAATTACTTAGCCTATAGCCGCTATAGCCCAAAGTGTGTTTGATTCTCACGGTGTATAAGAAGTTTTTAGATAAGAATTTGTGTTGGTACAAGCTTCTCATTTCATGTTTGGGGCTTTGTGCAATGAACATAGACGAACTAATTACAGTCTATAATCACGAATTAAGTAGTGGAACCATAGCTACTATAATGTCACGGGTTTTGGCTTCTTAACTAATTATACTATGCGTATTCTTTTCTGCACCTCCCACACAAATTTACAAATTTATAGGGTATATATGACCATTAAGTTCTAACATGTGATAGTGCATAACAAACTTGTATGATTGAACGTATAGGATGTTATACTTTTCTTCTATCATGTAGCTTAATGTGCGTGTACATTCCTTTTTTTATTAGCATTCAGATATCTAACCTTTTATTTGGCAAGTGGCATTCCTACTGAACATCTAGATCTTAGTCTAAGTCAAGGCAAGTAGGTACTAGCACCCACATCTCCTAAACTCGGTCTCTGTTAGTAAGTCGTCACACCCCATCCTTATGATGCGTGATTTAGTTGGATTTTTACAATTCATATTTAAAACATTACTTCTATCAGCTACTAGTTTTAGTTAAAGGTCTTATTACAATTTATAACTAAAAACATGTCTTAAACTTGGCTAAAATACCCAACCCGAACAAAAAAAAAGGTGTGCGGCACAGGTCGCACATAAGTTGTCCAAAACGACTCTCAAAACGCCCTTGTTTATCAACCTTGTTTTGATACCAATTATTGGTTCAAATCCCAAAATACACATCAAGACAAGTTATTTACTGTTTAACTCTTATTCACTCTTTCATTCATTCTCAAACTTACATTAAATAACTAAAATAGTGAATTGTCGTTTTTCTTCCTATGGTTTGATCACATTTGTCGTTTTCATCCAAAAATGTATTTCTTATATTTGGCTCCCCATGGTTTAAAAAAGTTATCATTTTTATCAAAAAATGTTAGCTTTATTATTATAAAATGTTAAGTATTCATCGTTAAAAGGGCACTTATGTAAATTTTCATATAAAAATAAAATCTTAATTTATGTTTATGCGTTGCTGATAAAATTTCTTTCACGAAATTAATGTTTTGGGATGAAAATTGTAACTTTTTCAAAACCTGGGGAGTCAAATATAAGAAAAAAAAAACTTTTTTAAATGAAAATAACAAATATAACCAAATCACAGAAAGGAAAATGACAATTCACTCAAAACAAAAACTTAACCCCTTGCATTTAAAAAAAATCAATTAACCATTACTTGCTAACCATCCATATTCTATTAAAACAATAAACACATGTGACTAAAATTAGAATATGTTGACTCGTACCCTTTGACCTGAATCTAAACCCATCAAGATTAACCCTACATATTTTTGGGTTACAAGAAATCAATTGTAACATCTAGCCTGTCATATCATTGTTCTTTTTGTACATAAAAAGCTCATGAGTTTGATTTGGCTACTCGAGTGGAGACTTCCTAGGATGCCATCCATCTATGAGCGCTCATACTCAAGCACTTAACCGTGTAATTATTCTCGCATCCACACACAATTTTCTTAAAATACTATAGTAGTATTAAAGACATATCATTTCTTATGATCCTAAAAACTCTTGTATACACGGTTGATGTAGAATTTGTCTAGACTGTTAAATCCATCCTATCTTGTCTAGGGACCTTTTAATATTTAAACTCTTCTACAATTACTTTAAACACACATAAAACAATATAACATGCATGTACCTTTAACACATTTAAATTGCATGTATTCTAACTCAATAATAATCATGAAGAAAAAATTTAATAAGGAACTTATCTTAAACACAACTCTATTTCGCAACCCTCATCCCTTTAAATTTACCCTAGGTTGTTAGCTCTATACTTTTCATATCTTCAGTAATTGTAATATTTATCATTTTTTTCGCAAACACTATTATCTACGTAGATGTTTTTATTCTAAAAGGTCGATATTGTTGATTTATAGTTTTCCATATTGTAAATTAAAGTATGAGATTTTTTTTTTCAAAGTCCTATGTTTTATTTCCAGACAAGTCATCATAGGATTACTTTTTTTTTTAACGACGGCTTAGTTGTTAGTATTACTAAGTTAATAATATTCGTCAATGTTAAGGTTTGAACCTTGGATCTCCAAAAGAGGTAAAGCTTCCCACCTCCCCCTTAACCATTAAACCAAGAGATGTAACACCCTGCACGAATTAGGCTACACTTGCAATTAAGGTTCTTCATGTGCCGAACCGAACTGAGCGGACCTTTGCCCGAGATTGGCTTGTTTACAAACAGAACCGAGTCGATTGGCTCGTTTACAACAGGGGTGTAAATCAACCGGACAATTTTGGAACGACCAACGAGCGATTTTGACAACCTTACTGTTTACTGTATCACAGGGTTTAATTTGCAGAGGGCTACACTGACAATGTCGGGTTCAAATTTTTATTCCTAAATTTACATTTATTGTAACATTTAATATGTGATTATGATGTATGCTACAAGATTTATCAAATTAGTTAAAATGTGCTCTAATTTATCAATAATCCTCGACATACAATGGATAAACCTCGAAGGGAATCACGTTTGTCTAGCCGATTAAGGTAATTAATCACATGTGTCACATGTTACTAAGGGGCATCTTTCGTCACGTGTTTCTTTCCAAAAACGGCAACTAATGATTTATTGATTTTATTCGATAATAATCATGATGGCAATTTCAATATTCCCACATGCTCAAATCCGACACCTATCATAACACGCATCTTCAAGTAGTTTGATGATTTCTAAAAAAGTTGTTTTTCATTATATTTGTTTGATATTTAATGTTTATAGTGCGTGGCATTTGAAGTTATGTGGTTTTCTCAATTTATGAGAGAGTTGAGGTGTAATGATTATAAGAGTAAAGTAAAGAGTATATGTTTGTTGGTAAATTAAGAAAAAATCATTTGTGTCAAGCACTCATGATTTGAAATCATGAATTGTTAGATTGTGTGTTAACTGTGAAGATTATTGAATTGATTGTTGTTGATAATGGTGGATTTCAGTGTTTCATGTCAATTTATATTACAAGTTCAATACTAATGTTGTGGTTGCTTATGCATTTGATCAAAGTTTGAGTTTTGTAAAAACTGGGTCTTCATGTTGTTCAAATTCAACCTAAATTCTTGTTATTTGTTGGTTTTGTTTGTGTTGAAACTTGTTATTAGACTGTACAAAACATTACGTGTTTTGATTTTTGAATGATTTAAAACTGAGTTTAGATGTACTTGATTGAATATTCGGTACAATTCAAAATATAGATGTTGGCAGGCTCAACCAAATAAACATAATATTGTACCTATTCTTTTCGAGGTAGATCATGGTTTTTGAAGTAAGATAGATTAAAAGTTTTGTGAGAAAACAGAATGATCATGGGTTTTGATCATGGTTTTTGAGGTAAAATTATACCTAATATAAGGAGGAGTCATGTTTTTAAGGTATAGTCGTACCTGATAATATAAAGAGAAGTCGTGTCTTTTGAGGTACGATTGTGTTTTTGAAAGAAAACATAAGAACTTTTGGAAAGTTGTCAACTTTTAGTTTTAGCTTATGAGTTGATATGATGTATAACCTATGGTGTTTATAAATATTTTAGTGACATGTTAATACATCTAATCATATAGAAACCTATGTGTAACGTGAAAAAATATAAGGTTTTTAAATATTGTTTATAAAAACCCCTACAGACGATACTTCATAAGAATCATTTCATCTATCAAACAATATGGTCTAGAAGCACTAACATTTAGGATGTGGGGGACTAAATCATGTGTCAAATTTTGATGGTTTCGCGGGTAACATTTTTCCATGAAAACAAAGAGGAATAAAATAGTACAATATATTATGCCAAAGATATAACTTTTTGTCAAAAACATGAGAAAATATATAACATTTATACAATAACTTGTAAATTTGACTTGTAATTAGGTCCTCATAGAAGTGAAACAACTTGAAATGATCCTAACTCCAACAATGGAAGTATATGAATTTTAGATTAGGTGAAGTTGGATATAGGAAAATGGTAAAGGCCCTTTATTATGATGCTAGATGTCTAACTGAAATAGAAAAATATTAGGCAAAGTTTGTAATGGCTTGTCTTTAAAGTACTTTTCATCTCTTTCACAATCACTTGCATATGTTTATTATCCTACACCAAACTATTGTTAGGCTTATCATAAATACTTTTAAAAAGGAATTTGGAAAACTTTTATATGTAATTAAGTAAAATGGAAGGAGAATAAGTTTACATTAATGTAGGGTTTGATTTCATGATATTTAGATTACTTTTTAACCTTTTCCTATTGAAATGCATCCTTTTACTCTTTTGGTATAAAAAACAAAAGTTTTAAAAGTCAGTTGAGTTGAGATATTAAAAATCGATACTAAACACAAACGCTTATAGAAAATGATTATTTTAGATTAAACCAGTAAATGAAAGTGTAGTGTGATATTATGAGTCTATGAGAATTAGGCCGAATTTTATGACAGATTTTTATATGAAGTTATATGATTTTATAGGATAGACATTTTTCTTTACTTTCACAAATGTACATTTTTGTACATATATGGGAGTTAGATGAAAAATTGTCAACTTCTTAAATAAGTCGGTATTTTAATAAGTACTCATATATAAGACATATTATTGAAAAGAAGTGATTGATTATATTTTATATCGTGCATGTATTATTTATTTTTTAAAAATTATTGAATTTTAGCACGAAATACTACTTATTAGGGGATTCGAAGGGGGATCCGAGTCGGTAAGGTTTGTTACCAATCAGTAACAACCCCCACACCCATTTCGGGGTTAAAAATTCCTACTAGTTGGTCGTTTCATTACTTATCTTCTCACTGACTACGTTTTCTTTCCTTTTTTAGTTGGTCAAAATTAAGAAAAGTGGTTTGGTGAAATCAGAGAAATTAGGGAAAATATGATGAGTGGTGATGCGATGCTAATGCAGCATATGAGAAAAATAGAAACCAAAACCTAAAGTTTATTGTCAAATATTGGGATGATTTGGATCATATTTTTAAAGTTAATGAGGAAACTTAGGTGAATAATAGATAATTTCACATTTGATATTTTGTATAGATTGTTAAAGTTACTTAAAGTTTAGTGATTCTGTTGTAATTAAAGCTTTGAGTTCATGAAATTCTATACTTATTAATCATAAAATGGTGAATTATTAGTTGATTGTGAAATAAAGTTGTTAAAAAGTGAAGGGCTGAAAATAACATGTTAAAAACATAAGTGGTCGGTAATAAACACCACCAACACTTCTAGTTGAGATATTTATAATGGTGATAAGAATGAGGTTTTATATCGTAAAGCGTTTATTTCTTGTTGTAATGACAATAAGAATAATGATTTTTACAAAGGCATTCGTGATAACCTCTTACATGACAAATTTCATGATTTGGATGTTAAAGTTGCTAAAAGGATTATTAATTTTTTTTGCTAATTGTTTGTTGACTCAAAAATTATTATCTTGTCGTGTATGAAATTCCTTAACTTTCTTCTCTAACCTGATAAAGAAAATCATGGCTTGATAGAAAAAGTTTCATAAGTCTATCAGAGAAATGTTCCTAGAAGATCATAACTTAAATCTTTCATAATTCCAAGCACTACATGTATGTCTAAATGATTAGATGGTGTGTAGAATGAGTTACCAAGCCTACATAAATGTATTACACGTGATGCATCAAGATATAAGCAAAAAATCAAGAAGAATATAACTATGTGACAATGAAAGCGATATCTACATGTTGTACCAAAGCAAAGCTTATGATTGCCAAAGATGCAAAATTGTTGCATTAACATGTGGAAGAGCCTTTAAAAGATGGAAACGTAATACATGTGGTCAATTCTCGTCAATGGAGGAATATTGATTCTGATATCAACTTGGTGAGGACATTATAAATGTATGGTTGGGCTTTAATTCAAACTGATTATTCAGAAACATGCATGATTAATTGGATGTAACAAAACATGGTCGGTAATGCTTTTACAATTTTCCATCTTGGTTATACATGAAACTGAAATAAATCATGACATCATTGGTTATCGAACAAATCCTAAAACAAACATGTAATTGAGGGCATTAATGATTATGGAGTCTAAGCATCAAAATGTATGAAGTATAAACGAAGGGAAAGTTTCAAGTGCTTGTGTGCCATCAAAGTAATTAAGAAGCTAATATACCGGCTTACAAAATGTTTAGGCATCCAAAATCTAGGCAAAACTGTATTATTTACAAGCACATGTCTCAAACAATCATGGTTACGTTTTTAGTTCATCTTTTACTGCCTAACTTCTTCTTGTCATTGTTTGAGAAAGCTTATGTCTCATTGAGGATAGATATTACACCCACATACAAGTTATAAAGATCAGCAAATGTTAATGATTAAAGTCATCAAACCATTTAAAAGTAATTAAATTTACTTAACACCAAAGAAAGATCTAATAAACTTTAGTATGAATTAGGATGTGTCAAAAATATTTTGATTTCTAGCACCCAACAACTTCGGGGTTTAAGGGATGAAGATTCATAGACCATGTTAATCGAAAGAAAACTAAAAATAATAGAAAAAGCTGATTTGACATTATAGTATCACACGAGAAAGAAAAGGTAAAAAACCAATATAATTTTCAATATCAGCCGTGATAAATCGTAGGGTTGAGAATAAGTTAGAGATTTGTGAATATTTAAAAAGGCAGTCGACAACAAAAGGCTTGACACTCCGAGAATCATCACTCAGAAGTCACTTCTTTTCAGCTCCCAAGGTCTACCTCGCTAACCTACACCGGTGGTGGGTACACTACGCACCCAACAACCACCCAGAAGATCACACGCACCTGTATCAACTATCAACCACCACCACCCACACACACTCTCTATCTTTATCCATACATACGTATTATCATCTGTATCTATATCTTCAAGCTGATTTGGCACTCACGAGTAGGAGTTTATGTGAAGCAATCTAGGGTTTCAAGGAGTTGGATGGTGATTTGAATCCTATTTGATGTGATTTGTTGTTGTTGTGTTGTTTTGGTTAATTCGCCGGTGATGATGAATGGGGGTGATTTTCGGTCAGGTGATTCGGGGTCCTCGTTGTGTAATTTGACTGAGATCTGGCCTTTTCCGATGAGCGTTGGCGGTGGAGGTGGTGGCAATGCGGCGTCGTTTGGTATGGGGCAATTAGGGGATAATGGTGGTGTGTTTGTGGATAATCGGGATGATCCGATGGTTGTGGACCAGAAGAATGGTAAGAAGAGGCGTGAAGATGATGATTCGTCTAAAGGTGTTTCCACTAGCAGCCGGAGCAATGGCAATAGCATGGTAAGTATTGATGAATTGAACAGTAGTTTCATAAAATTTAATGTTGCAACTGTAGATATGAATTTGCTCTTGGTACTTTGATGGTGAAATTAGGATGAAATAGTAAGGAATTTATTCAACTTGAAACTAAAACACGTTATTAATGAACAACATGTAAAATCACTTTTGTTTTATATAAACTGTTAACATTTTATCTTAATCCTTGAATCAAATTTCTTCAATTTGACCAATTTATTCTGTTTGTATGCTATTAAATCCACTAGAAACAGATGCAGTTCATTTCTTGCTGTACTTTTTGGATTCAGCTTCTGTATGTTGATTAATTGTTTATTTCATAAAGTTTAGTTTAGATGCTAGAATCAGTGGCAGAACCAGGGAGTGTCAAGAGGGTTTGTTGACCCTCCGTTAGCTGAACCTGTCTGTTATTTATATATGAAACTGAGTTTTTTTAAGAAATTATCACTTTAACCTTTAGTTGTAGCCGGTAGAGAAGAGAATCTTATGATGACTCCGACTAAGAAGCTCTGGTGTGCCACTTTTAGAATATAATAGAGTTCATTTTTATGAAAATTTGTGAAATTGTAATCAGCTTGATGGTGATGCTAAACGCTTGAAGACTTTGGCGCTTGAAAATGAAAACGCAGAATCTAAACTGGGAGCTGAAAGAAGTACAGGAAAGAGAGCAGAAAACAGTGTGAAACCATCTGAACCACCCAAACAAGATTACATTCATGTTCGAGCAAGAAGAGGTCAAGCCACTGATAGCCATAGTCTAGCAGAAAGAGTAATTCTTCCAACTTTATGACATGATCAAATCAAGTTTCTTTTTTGTTTTCTTTTATGAAGCTCAAGGTATAGCTTTCTTTTTGCTAAATTTTGACCCATTTTATGGTCAGGCTAGAAGAGAGAAGATAAGTGAAAGGATGAAAATTCTTCAAGATCTTGTCCCTGGCTGTAATAAGGTGTGATTTAATGTTCTTGTTTCGTCATCTGTATTAAAGTTAAAATATTAAATCAATTAGCTGATAAGATTTAGACATCATGACATGTGAATATTGTTCAACTGGTTTAAGTTTCTTAGTCATGTCCAAATGTTTCAAACCCATCTAAAAATAGAACAGACACGCGTATACATATGGGCTTCAGGCTGTCCATAACAGACTTCCATTTTGATTAATTCCACAGGCAATTATTTAAACCCTTATGGTGACAGAATATGAGATTGCTTGTTGAAAGTTTTCTGAATTCTATCTTAGGAAATAAAAACATGTTTTAAAAGCTTATATAAGTATCAATTGTGTGATCTTCAGGTTATTGGGAAAGCACTTGTCCTTGATGAGATAATTAATTACATTCAATCACTACAACAACAGGTCGAGGTAACCTTGCTTACTTTTCTATTGGATTCATGACTTGTATATCCATTTCAATGTTCAACGATCATATTGCTAATCAAATCGAGTGTACCAGTTCTTATCAATGAAGCTTGAAGCTGTCACTTCAAGATCACACCCAAGTCCCCAAGGATTTCCCTCAAAAGATGTAAGTATAGAATTTTATGTGTTTTGACAACATGACCCCTTCATCACATAGAGTCTTTGCCCTGGGATTTGGATTAAATAAAGATGATAATTTCGACCTGTTTACCTATGATAGGGTACATTTGGGTTATGTTTTACTTCTAACAGGTCAAATAAGTAAAATAGAAGTATATCAAGCTTAAAAGGTTACATGTTAGTTCGGTTTAGGGTTCAGTGTATGCAACCTACTAATTTTTTTCACTTACAAGATTAGTTTATTGCTATATATTATTCATAATCTTATTTAACACACTAATTATCTGTAAAAAAATATACAAAAGTGACTCGTCTTAGTAAACTTTTACCCCTTTTGACCTGTCACCCAAACCACCCATTTTTCACATCTAGGGTTAAGCAGTCTGATGCTTGGTAATACAAACGCTTTAACATGACAAGTCAATGCTGATGTCTCAGTTTGGTCAACAATCATTCGACATAGCTGGGTTGCCATTTGCTTCACAACCCACGAGGGAGTTTAGTAACGGATCATCACCAGAGTGGTTGCACATGCAAATCGGTGGCAGCTTTGAAAGAACAACATGATTTCATCATAATCAATGGCAATAAGTATTCATCAGTAAAAACAGCCATGAGATGGGCAAACTTGCTTGAAGCTAATGATCATGAGACTACACAAAGAAAAGGTTATATGTGTTTAATCTATAATATCTCCATCTTTTTTTTTTTTCACAAGATGAACGTATGTATGTATGCATGTATGTATGTACTATTCTTGCTCATACGTCTCATAGAGTCTTACGTCCTTTTACCCAATAATATTGTTTGTCCACCTTTTTTTTTTTTAAATCAGAAGCATAATGTGTATTGAAACAATTTCGGGATTCAAATAAGTTTCATACATTTTACTCCTTTAGTTTTGAGGCTTCCAAGCATTTGTATCCCAAATTATAGTTATATCATCTGTTCTTCTAATAAAGTGGTGTGATGTGTATATTTTATCTATATTTTGTTACCCCTAAAGTAAATTGTGTTTTCCCTGATCAAAATGTTGTAAATTCAAATCTTGTAGCGCTGCTGTAGTGATTTTGTAGTGGAGTATAAGAGTAAAGTTGTGTATTTCGTGGTAAAAATAAATAAAACACTGTATTTCTATAAATGTCTAAATGTTGTCGCATCAAGTGGTCTAGTAGTATCTTCTTACCAGTTCGCCAAAACTAGTTCAAAACCTTATTCAAAATGAACATGGGTTTCTATGTGAATTCAGTTTCATGGGAAACAAAAGATGTATATTTAGAAGTAGAGGGTGTATAAGCAGTTAAAAATTTCTATGTGGTTGAATTTGCCACCTTTGATGATCCTAATGAATTCACTAAATGGTATGACGAGCCTATGATAACGCAATTAAGTTACTTCTTATCTTAATAGTGTCTATCTTGATGCGTATAGTCATATAGCTCTTCAGCAATGTTTGATCCCTATTTTAGGAAAACATGCCTAAAGTTAGGCATGCAGCTCTTGTAATTTGCTAGAAGAGTATGGTGTAATGAGTGGAACACCATACTTCTATCAAACCTACTCCACCATGTTTATATGATTCATTCGTAACTATCACGTAACTCTTAACACAAAAATTATTTGTAAAATCACCCTAGTTACCACTAGCATGAACAGCGGATACGGTTAGTATTAACCAAAGGGGTGGTTGATTTTGTGACTAGGAACACCCTAGTACTATTCCAATTACATCAACACATGGGTTACCATTATCACACAACTCCGCAACCATTCTTGAAAAGACAAAAATCCACATATCTACGACAAGATATAATTTTACAAAATATACAACCTTTGATACTCTTACAATGAGTTTACCTTAGAATATCATCAAAGAATGTTCAAGTGATACGAATACTCGATTTACCTAGACACATGAAATTTCTTAGAGGTTGGGAAACGTATTCTTGAGGTTACATCTTGTACTTTTCTCACTATGAGATTTTGCCAATAATTTCACTAGCAACTCTTAATAAAGTTATAATAAAACACCCTCAACTTTAAGTAAACTAGTCCCTTATAGTATAAGCTGATTAAAGTTATAATATATTTATTTATAAAGTTATAATAATTCACCCTTAACTTTAAGTAGATTTATCGTTTAAACTTTATAATCTTTCATACTTTTTTTATTTGTTTGGCTAACCAAATTTTAAATAGTGGCTCACTTATTTTTTTTTCTTTTCTCAACCTTTAAAATATTATAATATCCTGACTAAAAAGCGACAATGTGCTTATTTTTATCTATGTTTTAAAATAAATTTTATCTGAAATCAAGACATGTATGATAATGTACAAGATGTCAAAGACCAACATACAAGTCGTTAAGCTCCTCAAATGTTTCTTTTTCTTTTCAAAATTTTGTTATTTCTCTGACAACCTTTAAAAATATGATTTTAATAAAATCTCAAATTCATGACATGCTTGGTATTATCAAAGTTTTGATGTAAAATTTTTCTCATTAGATTAACATTAATACACAAGTCATAGAGGTTAAGGCTTATAAATATTAACACCCTATGTTAACGCATGAGTTTCATCCACGAAGCTTTCTAGCTTTAGTTTTAGCTTTTAGGAGATGAACCAATCATGAAAACCAAACTGGTGTCGAAGTTTATACAAAACTAAAGTACAAGGACTAACATGATATTTTTGTCTTTACTTTTTCTTTTTTAAGTACAGATTAAAAATTAGAAGTTAGTAACATAAAGTTAGTAATATTGGTCAATGCTAAGGTTTAAATCCTGAACCTCTAATAGAGGTAAAGCCTCCCAACCCCCCCCCCCCCCCCCTCGAACCACTAGGCCAAGAGAACATTGGCATCAGGGTTGTGCATCTCACGGGTCGACCCGATTAAAACCCATGAACCGCCCCGTGAAAACCAAGGCCGACCCGTATATGGGGTGGTGGTTCTGGTCCACAGTTCTGGTGTGAGTGTTTAAACGGTTATGGGTCGGGTTTGGTCTAAACCCGTAGGTAGTACACTTGATTCGGTTCGACCCTTTTAATATAATTAGGTTTAAAAAATAAGGTTGTTGGCTTGTGGATGCTGCTGCGTACTAAACTACCAACGTGGATATTAGCATCAGGGGCTTAGGGCTGCTGACTATTACTTGGTTACTCCATCAAAGACATCATCTTGTTATTCTTTCAACAACTCAATCTCCAATCATCATTATCATTCGGTTCATCATCATCTCCGATCATCATCATTGTTTAGGTTGGTTCTAACTTCTATCATTGATCTTCGTATTGTACTGCATATATCAAGATTTATAATGAGATACTTAATATTAACTATTTTATTATACATAGAAAACTAATTGATTTCATCCTCGTGAAATTGACAATGGTTTAATCCAAGCATGTGGGTTTTTTAGTTCTAACTTCTATTGATTTTGTTACCAATTTAGTATGTGGGTTTGTATCGATTATATGCTTTGATAATGATCTATTGATATCCACGTATGATTTATATCTGGTTCGGCCTGATTATATCCTGCTGAACCAACCCATTAAATCCGGTTTGGTCCAGACTTGCCCGTCATCTAATGGTCCGGTTCACGGTTTTAATATTATACCGCTATTCAGTTTCGGGTCTAGATCGGGTCGGTCCGGTTCCGACCCACTGCACAGCTGGCATATTTTTTCATTTATTACATACAGAATTACAGATTATATACACACAAAAAAAATCCTGTGTTTCTTTTCGACAAGTTCTAGAGAGAGAAATCTGGAAGTCAATGGCGATGAATCTGTAATCCGCCGGAAAATGATATTGAAATCCGACGATAACGTTCTTGTTATTTTAAATCGGATCGATTTTTAACACTTGCTTTACCAAATCATCAATTTTTAGGGATTTGAATCCCTTTTGTTCTTCTTCCTCGTGATCCGATCGTCGATCTGTAGATAATTGATCGGAAAAGGGAAAGGGGAAGATGACGTCGCACGCGGATATAGATCGGCAGATAGAGCAATTGATGGATTGCAAGCCGTTGACGGAATCAGAGGTGAAAACGCTTTGCGATCAAGCTAGGGCTATACTTGTGGAGGAATGGAATGTGCAGCCGGTGAAATGTCCGGTTACCGTTTGCGGTGATATTCATGGTCAGTTTTACGATCTGGTTGAGCTGTTCCGGATAGGTGGCAATCCTCCGGATACCAATTATCTCTTCATGGGCGATTACGTTGGTGAGAATTTGTTGTTTTTGGTGGTTTGTGCTTTGTTTATTTGTGTTCTTGTTATATGTTTGCGAGATTTAGGGCTGAATGGGCTTTTCTGTGGGGCGGGTGATTATCTTTAGGATAACTTGTTGTTTGTACCTGTGGAGATCTGTAAAAGTATTGCTGGAAGTTTTCATTCGAAAAGCTCAATGGAGCTGCATAAGGAGGTTGATATTTTTTGAGATTGCTAAATCATCTGTTTGTGACTGTATTTCATGGAGGGTGAGATGAGGGCAAAGCTTACCTCTATCCCAAGAGAAAGAGAGGCCGCTTCCAATGAAACCACTCCCCCCCCCCCCCCCCCCCCCCCTCTAACTTTTTTATTATTTTACAATCCATTGCAAAGAAAATACCCGATCACCTTCAACGATGTCAGTTTAGGATTTCAATCAGTTCATTAGTGTTTGTCATTAGGTGTGTATTTGAAAACTTATCGCTGTATAGACATTGGGTAGATCATCATTAGCATAAATAGTAATGCATATATCTGTACACGCATGTACTACTATCTTTGTGGATGTTAAATTAACTGGAAATGATTCATCAGATTGGTTGTTAGGAAGATATTGGTGCAGAATCTGAGAAGAGGGTTGTCTGCAATCTTGATGTCTTAAGATGGATTTATTGTAAAACTATGATGCATACAGTCTAGAGAACATTCAACATATAGTTGGATATATAAGTCAAAGAAGGTGATGTACTATCATGTAGGCAAATAGGCCAAAACTAGATCAAATAAAGATGGCGAATTAAAAATATATTGAGATTATGCAACATCGCTTCTACTTGTGAATAGTGCTAGGATTATGTCGTACATGGTTCTGTGAATGGCAGCTGTCTTAAGTCCATGTTCTTAGCAGTTATAACTTATAAGTGGTTTACAAAGTGGCAAGAGTGAGTTTTGACTCCATTCATCTTTCATAATTATAGTCAGTTTGGTGCGAGTCTGTGAGCAGTGTGTTTTATCTTTTGTTTATTTTCAAATTTTCTTATTTATCTGCGAAATCTTTCTCAATTTTTATTGTTAGGTGCTGCTGATTTTGCAATGGTAAATTGGTAGTTACATATATATGTTTGCAAGTTTCATTTTCAGATAGTTTCTTAAATTTTTCATGCTGCACGACGTAATAAACTGGTTTTTTTCTTACTGTCCTGGATGTTTAATTGAAGTGTACTACTTCAAGCATTATAATATTTTGATTACGACTATTCTAATCGCATAATTATCACAGATCGTGGGTACTATTCCGTGGAGACTGTCACACTCTTAGTGGCTCTTAAAGTTCGTTATAGGGATAGAATTACAATTCTTCGAGGAAATCATGAGAGCAGGCAGATCACTCAAGTGTAAGACCTTTACTTTCTTATTTTGAAAATGGAGACATGCACACACGCACACAATTATCAAGGTTTGCAACATAAATTAACATAAACAAAGGTCAAAATTTTTTCTGAAGACTTTTGAAAGACCCCTTTTATATTGACCCTCCCTGATTTTTGGTCACTAATATACCTTTTTGGTCAACTCAGATATGGATTCTATGATGAATGTTTGAGAAAGTATGGAAATGCTAATGTATGGAAGCATTTTACCGATCTTTTTGATTACCTACCTCTTACAGCACTTATTGAGAGCCAGGTTAGAAATTTACAAATTTCATGTTTATTACCATCATTTATCTTCTGATAAAGTTTGTTGGTTCTCTTATGTCGTAGATCTTTTGCTTGCATGGAGGGCTTTCACCGTCACTGGATACACTAGACAATATCCGATCATTGGACCGCATACAGGAGGTACTTTGTATTTGCTTTAGCCTGTAGGAGTTGATGATTTTAAATTTGCTGATGCATTTTCGGTGACTTTGTTGCAGGTCCCACATGAAGGTCCAATGTGTGATCTGTTGTGGTCTGATCCAGATGACAGATGTGGTTGGGGAATATCTCCACGTGGAGCTGGCTACACGTTTGGACAAGATATAGCATCTCAGTTTAACCATACAAATGGGCTCACTCTCATCTCAAGAGCTCATCAGCTTGTCATGGAGGGTTTTAACTGGTGCCAGGTTAGTCACCCTCATAATTGAAAAGACAAAAGAAAACCATAATCGGTCGTTCTAAATTGTGTTTGCGTATGGTGATGTCAGGACAAGAACGTGGTGACGGTATTTAGCGCCCCAAATTACTGTTATCGGTGTGGAAACATGGCCGCAATACTTGAAATAGGGGAAAACATGGAGCAAAATTTTCTTCAATTCGATCCAGCACCAAGACAGATCGAACCAGATACTACGCGCAAGACACCAGATTATTTTTTGTGATTTGCATGGATGTGACACTAACACCCTAATACAAATGGGGTTGTTTGTTTGTAATCCTGTAGATTTCCCCCTTGAAAAACAAAGAAAAGAGAAGTTTTGTTATTAACATAATTCTTTTGTTTGGTGGATTGCTGTTGTTATTAACAAACTGAAATGTACCAGTTGATTATAGGCGGCAATGATTTCTTCAGTTTTCATTTCCCAAGTTAGGATGCCGCAAGCACATAGTGCAAGCAAAACCTTCAAAGTGATGGCGCAATGGTAATTGGTAAATGCCTGATTTCTTCTGGCATAGGTCTGTCTTTTAACTAGTGGCCAGGCTAGTTTTGTTTATCTTTGTTTATCTGGTATACTAATTAGCAGAATATCAGTGAAGCTGAGAATGCGGATATATAAAGTAAAAAATATGGCATGATTATGATGAACTTCTAGTTTTTGTAGTAATTTCTTCTTTTAGTCTTGTGGTCTTGCAGCGTTTTCCTTGTGGGAACTCGTTAAAAGACAACCCAAATTTAGTTGTTCTTTAAATTAACCAACTTGGAGACGCATCTATCCTAATGTGACCTGCTTGTTGAAACTTGTACCGAGTAACCAGGGTTGATAAGAAGCATAATGATTAATGGTATCAAAGCTTAAAGTTTAAACCGAACAGGCTGGGATGAACACCCGCCTCACTAATTCCACTTACAAAGAGAAAAACAAGCTCGATTAACTTTAACCACCTAACTAACTGGGAGCATTAGTTAACTAAGCATGCATCCATTACTAACATCTTTACATTCACTCATGTGAAACTTCTTTCTAATAAGTAATAAACATTTTGCACCCTTGGACTTGATCAGTTTGACTTTGATATTGACTTTCCCCTTGAACACTCCCCTCTCCAGTTGAAAGGGAAAAGAATCGGAAACTGCTACCTTGTTAACAATCTTTGATGTTAATCAGCAACTAGAACCTTTGTAAATACATCGGCTAACTGTTGGTCGATTGGAAGCATATATAACGGTTTACTGATTCAACAGAGCGCTCATGGACCATTATCACATAAAGTAGTTTAACAGGCATCGACAAAACAAAACATTCCCTATTTCCTTCCATCAAACATGGGCCATTTACAATAGCCGTATACAATGATGCAAACATTCATCAACATATTGTTTGGTGTCACAAGAAAAGAATCATATATCATACATCTATAACCAAAACCATTCATTTCATACTTACAAAAACAATGTATCACTTGATATGAAAACCTGAGTACAACCAATCAAAAAGATCCCCCCCCCCCCTCCTTCCCGTAAACGATAGTTAGCTTCCTTCAAAGAATCAATCAATCGATCAAATATCAGTATATCTCATAGTATGTCACAAAGATCTATCCCATGGTAAAACTCCGGTCGAAACATCACCCAGGTTAGCCAAAACAAAGTCCCTTAAACCCGTGTCCCATACCTCACAGAACTGCAGTCTCCAGTCAGGTGGTTCAATGGCTTCAGTCCCCAAACCAGGTGCTCGGTCTCTAGACCCTTCATTGTGGTTATCTTTCCAATCAGCGACATAAGTAGCCACCCTTCTATAAAACTTTGCGCGAAAAACCTCCCATACTTGATACTTATAGTGGTTAATCGCCGCAGTACTTTGAGGCAGATCGATGTATGTGAACCCTTTCCGTAAATGGAAATGGTGCACGACATTCATTAGAGTAGTGTCAAGTGCATCCGGCCTGATGATGGACTTGTGCCTTTCCGGGCTCTGTAGTCTGCAAGTGTACCCAACTGTGACTCCCTGTTTGGGTCTGGAAGTTAAACCCGAAGGCCCAAAACTATGGCAAGATGTTCTGATCTCCCCGATGGATGACGATGTGGTGAAATTCGAAACCAGGGTTCGGAGTGCACCCTGACCCGGGTACCCGGATATGGGGTTGTATGGGAAGTAATAGAACTCATCTACATCCATGAAAGAAACCCAATTGCATTCGGTTTGAGCCCGCATAGCACAATGTGAGAACCCGGCTTCTTGAGTCTTGATCCACGGCCAAACATGTCTACTAACATTGTAACCCTCGCGATCAAGATCATTGATCACGGCTTTGATCTCATCGTCACTGTTGTTATCGTAAATGAACCATTTCTCGACACCAAGCCACGAATGGTAGGTTATCCACTCCCGAACCGAATGAGCTTGGTTCCACAACATTGTGCAAACACAAAGCTCGTGTTTTTCCACTTTTGCACCAAGTTTCGAACCTTGTATCTTGGCTACGGACGGAACAAGAACATGTTCCGCCCGGCCATGAGCCCGTGGCATTCGAAAGCTAACTGTAGCCCGAATGCCACGGGCTTTCTCCGGAAGTACAAAAATACTTCTAGGCAACACGCAGCGCACCACTTCTTGCGCTGCGGTTACAGCTCTAGAAGTGAGCATGTGCTTCCCATTCGGCCCGTTATCACGATCGGGTAACCCGAAATGGCAGCGGAAATGGGTCGGGTCGGATTCTTTACCCTGTCTGTGACTAATCCCCTTCACGAAGACAATAACAGTGTCTCCATCCAACACCGCTTCATACGCTAAATTCTCCCATGAATTCAAGGGTTTATCTTCTACTGTAGCGATCGTTAAACCCCGTCGCCGGAGGGCGATCGGAGCTGAGAAGTTCGCCGGAGGGAGGGGACAACGAACGACAAAACGGTTATCGCTGAATTCATCCACCGACAACACAGTTGCTCCGGTGATAACACCATCACCGAGATCGGAATCGGAATCAGAATTCGAGTAATTGCTTCTGTAAACACATTCCAATCTACTTCCAATCGGAATATTAACTGCAGTTCCGGTGTGGGAGCTTTGTGATACTAACAACAGCACATGATCAGGAAACGAAACCCTATCTTCTATCCGAAACTGAGTGAAATCGTTAAGCTTGGAGAAAACCCTAAGCGAATCAATTTGGGGCAATCTGGAGAACTGTTGAAACGCCGTGGTGTGTCGCCGGAAAAGGAGGTAGAAGAAGATGAAGAAACATAAGCAATAAAAAAGAGATCTTAGGGGAGGAGAGTGGCGGAGGGGTGGGAGTTTGGTGGTTTTCAGGAACCGCTTCCTCTTCCGCCGGTGCTCCGGCGAGTCCATAACCAACTGGTTAGGTGTGTTGTTGGAGTTTGTTAAGGGTGTGAGTAGGTTGTTCAGGTGAGTTGGATCTGCCGGAGGCGATGGGGCGGTGGTGGTGATGACGGAGGCGTGGTTGTGCTCCGCCGGTTGTTTGTCGGAGGAGGTGGCCTGAGGCGGCGATGTGGGGTTTAGAGGAATTTTAAAAGAAAGGGGTAATAAAGGGATGATTTAGAAATAGGTATGACCATACTTTGAATGAATACTTTTGATTTATATAATAAAGGTAAATGAAAATGATGTATTATTATTAAAAATTAAAAATATGAATAAAAAGTTGAAAATGTGGCACAGTTATGAGTTTTCGTTAACGTAAAAGGGTATACATATGAAAAATTAAAAATAAGATGATATAAATTAAAAGTGAAGAATGCTTCCTTCAATGATAACCTACCTAAAAAAGGAACAAAATAATGGAAGGTATCGTGCACTTTCGCAAACATGCTCCTCTTGTTTCGTGTCAATTGTATGTACACTAAAACGAATTTCTTTATCCATTTTAACATGTACTTAATTATTTTTTTTTAGTAAACTTCACTTTTATTTCCTGTGGTTTAGTCTAAATAACGATTTGTCTCCAAAGGTTTCAAATCATGATTTTACTTCTTGTGGTTTTTAATTTGTCTCGGTTAATTTCAAGCCACTAATTCTGTTAAATATTCCTGATAAAAGTAAGGACATTTAGGTCATTTTACATGTAAGAATTAATTATGTCATTACTTAAATTAATAAAGGACTAACTGTGTAATTTATTTAAATTAATAAAATAAAACAGTAATTATTAAAAGCCTTTATTTCCTTCTCGTAAACAACAACAAATTCACCAAACCACCACCCCTCCTCTTCCGGCGACCCCCCATACCACCGCCACCTATTCCGGCCACCCCCACACCACCAACGTCACCACCCCCGCTTCCGACCACCTCCACCATCTTCCGTCGGAAAAAAACAACAATACCCCTTTCATCTTCATCATCAACTGACCACCAACAGTTGAAACCCTAGCACAATCGCAACACAGACATCATCACCATAGACCACCACCACTGAAGCCCTACAAACCTCACCGAACTCACTAGCTGGTTCGTAATTGTTTAATACATTGAACCGCACAACTTCCCCTCACCATACCACCACCACCACCACCACCATCATCACCGGCACCAACACCACCTTTCATCTTCATCATCAACTACCACCAGTAGCAGGTCACCACCAGCAATACAATTTCCCTCCACAAACAGCAAAGCCACTTATCGCCACCACTAACACCCTACCTTCATCTTCTTTCTCTCCAAATCGAAGCTTGTAACCTAACCTGATCGTCTGCAACTTACGAGATTCTCAGATCTGGTGATTAGGTGATGGTGATTCCCAAGTCAACTGCCTTCAGATCTGGTGTGGTGGTTCAAGGCGGCAGTGGAGACAATGTTGTTGTTTAATGGGGAGACCGTGGTTCAAGGGGCAATGGTGGTGTGGTGGGTCAATTGTGTTCAATGGGTGGCGGTGGTGTGATGGAACGAAGGAGGAGGCGGAGTCGTAATGGTGGTTGCGGCTGTATGGTGGTGGTGGTGGTGGTGGTGGTTGCGGCTGTGTGGTGGTTGGTGGGCAGTGGCTATGTCATGGTTGATCTAGGGTTTTTGATAAAGAGAGAGGGAGATAGTAGAGAGGGAATGGAGATACTTGTGTTAGAAGTTTTTAAATTTTTTAATTCTGTAAACAAGTTTGATTAAATTACATCATTGACCCCTATCAGTAAAAATAACTAAAATGCCCATCCTTTTAACAGAAATATTTTAACGCTGTTAGTGAGTTGGAGTTAATTGAAACGAATTGCAAACTATAAGGAGTAAAATCAAGATTTTGAAACCTTTGAAGGTAAACCGTTATTTTGACCAAACCACAGGGAGTAAAAGCGAAGTTTACTTTTTTTTTTTATCTTAAACATACTATTACATAATACATTTGTGTATAATGATTCAGAGATATGACTGGAGCTAGAGAAAGATAGGGTGACCTCATAAAAAGTTACATAAGACATCACGTATCACCTTTATAGAAAAAACAATTATGTATATGATTTTAACGGCCTTCTATATGAATTAAATGGAATTCGCATAAAATATTGCTAAAACTTATATATACATTATTAGTTTAATAGTTTTGACTCTTGATGATCATGTTAGAGAAAATGTAGTTGTTTTCAACACAATACTATATTAATAATGACATTGTAGATATTGAATGATTTACTAATAATTGTGTTTTATTATAAAAAGTTGCACAATAATAATACCAAATGTCATGTCACATCAATATTTTTGTTAAATTATCATTAATTTATGACAAATTAGATTTTAATAATCTAAACTATTATTCATTGGTCGATAATAAACCATATTGTTAATTTGACCGGTAATAATATCAATTTTACTTTTTTTACCAATAGTAATCGCAGTAGTATAATTATCATGCATTCATACTCAATTTGTATTTATTTTAGGCTCATTTTGATTTATGTGTTTTTTCATTTCATTAATAATCATTATTGTAAACAAAATCAAATGCTAATCAAAAGTAAATATTTAATAATTGTATTAGTGAGACTGTTATTGGTAACAAAAATGAAAGTTTGAGTTACTATCGGTGAAATTAAAAGTATGAATTATTATCGGCCAATATGTAATAGTTTAGATTATTAAAATTTAATTTATTTTATTGATCGATTGATTTATCGTGATTTTAATAATCAATAAGAGGGTGGCAATGCTTGCTCCCAACCCTGTTGTTTTTTCGTCATCTAATAAAAAGACGCCTGTTTGGACCTTATTTAATATTCACAAGTAATTAAATAACCGATTATACCCGTGTTTATATTATGTGATTGTGAATTATCTAACATAATATTTCTAGGTTTAAATTTTAATCTACACGATTAGTGTCAGTGTGAGGCCTTTGGCGTAAGCATGTTTATGTTTACTCGTTTAATCAAATAGGTCATGTGGGAATCAACACGAGGTTTATAGGATGGCTTACTTAACATGTCTATACTTTTTAAAAAATAAATGATTTTCATGGCATGACTTAAACCGGCACATTTTATGTCAAAACTAAAAATTGAAATTAGATTAATTAAAGTGTAATTGTTTTGAAAACATTCACATATTTGGTTGTAAATTTGTAATTGTAGAGTATTAATATGAGACAAGATCGAGTTAAACATGTCATGTTTGTGTCAACTCATGATACCAATACTTGTGATCCTTTAGTCGTTAAAAAAACATGCGCTCATGAACAAGGGTAGTTTGACAGTTTCTAATAATATGAGACTGTAGATGTAATTTTCAAAAAATATTTAAGGCTAATATTAATATGATCTTACTACAAATGTTATTTATATAATTAATTCTATAAATACTAAAAGTTACTATCGCAGCTGGCAAAGTTGGTCTTTAATGTTCATTAAACATTGTTTCATAGAATATGTGTTATGTTGATCCAGTTCATGTATCCGTTTTTCAGTCAGAACCGCACCTCTAACCACGTAAGAAGAAACCTACAACTGAAAAAACATATTGGTTCAACACTGAGCATTTATGTTCATAGTAATTTTAATAGAACATTTTAAAAACTTAATTACTATAGCGTGAAAGTCTCTCTTCTAAAATAATTATAGAATTATTATTTGAACAATTATATATATATTAGAAAAGTAAAAGAATAAAAAAGGACTAATTTCTAACGTTGGGCGGCTGGCAGAGTTGGTCTTTAATGACTTGCGACCCATTAACGTGGAACAAACTCACTTGTACAAACGTGTTGCCATTTTCTAACTTTTGAATATTCTTTGCTTTCATTGGTCAACTATTTTCTGCAATATACTATTTTTTTTATTTTTACTAAAAACGAAACATGGCATTTATTTTTATAGTCATATGGTTGTTCACGAATGAATTCGAGTTAAGTAAATATTAATTGTCTCCACCTGATGTCCAGATTCTTTAACAATATGTTTCCTGATTAAAAGTTACAGGTTTTAATGATAGATTTGAAAGTTTATTAGCAAATGAGCTAATCTTTAGGTTATACGTATAAACTTATATGATTCAACCGCATTGAAAGCTCAAGCTAAATCAATTCAAATTGGATTTTATTGAGCTTTTAAGGGTTAATACATAAGTAAGTTACACATCACAAATCGATCAGGATAAACTAGTTTATCCGGTTGCGATATAAAATGATAAGGTTATACTTTAGTGAATGATTTTCTAATTAAAAGGTAATATATATTGATGATAAAGTGATTGGCTTTCTTGTTGCCAACTTTCTATGACGATAAAAAAGAAGTATTATTAAGATACTAACTGATAATTGTTTTTTATAATGAGGACAATGTATTTTATGCCTTTATATCAATGCTACGGTGTCACAACTCTTTGGCATGTGCCTTTATGTGGAAGAATATCACATCTTTAGAAGGAAAAAAGAACTATTTTAAAAAGAATTTTAAGCATATTAAATTTATTTAGGAGCTCATCATGTATAATTGTACATCGAGATTAAACCTCATGAAGTTATTTTGTCTGTAAACACATGCTATTAGAAAAACAGCTAAAAGGATGTCATCATCTTTTGACCGTTCGAAATTTTTACTCGTGATCATTCATATTTTTACTTACCATTCAAGGTGTGTACAAAAGTTAACACATAAAAATAGAAGTCGATACAGAAAAAGAAAAAGTTTATGAAGAGTTATGTAATAACCCTAAATTAAAACAAAAGGTAAAAACTTTAACCTAAATACAAAGAAGCTTAAAGGAAGGGGGCAATAATATATATAAAACCTTGGTGACCTAAGTTGACACACCCCAATTTCCTAACACAAGAAACAAGCTGAGTTTATTTAAAACGTATCATTTATTAAACACAACGGAAGTCAATACATGGTCATACAAATAAATGTAAAGATACTTATAGACAACTAAATAAAATCAAAGTTATGTCAGTTGCGGCTATGCTATCGCTACAATGAACACTTTTACTTATGACAAAGTTTCCACTGTCACTACTAGTCGGCTCTTTTACTCGTGATAGGATTCCCCACTGTCATCGAATATGAGGACTTACTAAACACTTTGGTAGCCAATATGATATTTGTGGTTTTTAATAAGCCCTTCTAATATCTATTCAAGCAACATGCTTTATTCTTGTTTCATATGATAAGTATAATATTATTTTATCGGTTGCAAAGATTTTTCAAATTAAGACATTTTATTTGACATAAGAACTTGTGTTTTAGCCTTAAATCAATATAAAATAAGGAATGAGACATAGCACACACAAAGACATTTCATGAATACATTGCACCTAAAATAACAAAAAGGACAAAAATCAATAGAACTAATGTGAAGTTCTTATTCTGACAATTGTTACATTTCACTCTATCAACTGATAACTCTTGGACTTCTATAATCGTACATGATTACTTTTTATCGACAATATAATTGCCATATGTGCGGAAACCCTGTGCGATTGGTTGAGATCCTCGTGATAATTAGCAACTTTTATTGGGTCGCCCATTCTTAAGCATTCGCAACTAGAGTTGCACAAAACGGGTTTGGGCCGGACCCGGGCCCGGGTACAAACCGGGTTTGGGCCCAACCGGGTTTTTTGTACCCGGGTACCCCGGTCGGGTTCAGCGAGATACAAACCCTACCCGGTATACCCGGGTAGGGTCGGGTCGGGTTCGGTTCGGGTATGAAACCCGGGTTCAACCGGGTTTTTGCCTTTTTTTTTTTTCTTTTTTTCTTTTCTTGTGTGTGTGTCGAACACCGGGTCGTATGTTTTTTTTTCTTATATTTTCTTTTCTTTTTTTTCTTTTTATTTTTCTTTTCTAACCGGGTTCACTTGAATGACAAAAATTTAAACAACTTAATATATAAATATATACAAATCTTGAGCAGAAAATGTTACACTTATAATATACAAATATTAAATACTTTTTATATAAAACATTTGAATGACAAAAAATTTAAAAAGAACATGAAAGACATATAATATTAAAACAACTTAAAAATAACAATATCGTCTAATTTTATCTACTACGAGATGCTTGATCAAATGCTAATTCTTCATCGGATATGCCAGAAGATACTCCGTCTTCTACCTCTTCATCATGTACTTTAGCTTCGAGTGTAATCTCGTCTTCGAGGCTTGTTTGGTCTTGTATACGATCCGTTGCGTCTAAGTGATCCTTTAAACAAATGCACATCTCCACTGCTTCCGGAGTTAGTTTTGTTCTTCGTAATGATATTACCCTGCCACTAAGAGAAAAAGCAGATTCCGAAGCTACCGTAGAAGCTTGGACGCTTATAAATCACGGGCCATAGAAGAAAGAATCGGAAATTGAGATTCTTTTCCTTTCCACCAAGCCAAAATATCGAATGCACGATAATCTTCGGTAGTCATAGTGGAAATAAAATCCGTTCCACTATATCTACCGAGCTCACTTTTTGGGGTGTTACCCCTTTGACGTTTAGCCGTCACATCCCGAACAACATTCAACATAGTCAAAACAGGGTCTTTAAGCGAGGTACTAGCACTTGAGGTTGATCCGCTTGGCATGGTTATGTTTACGTTAGGCCCATATCTATTTAAATAAAAATTATAAATTGTTTTCAAACTATGATTAAAATTTTCTTTTGCCTCGTTTGAAAAATCAGGGTTTTCGTCATGCATATCCAAATTGTCATTTATCTCATCTATCAAACATTCAACCCCCGCAACATTTAGAAACGGATTTAAAGCGGCGGCACACGTAAAAACGGGTGGTAAGTCCTTAAAATATTTTTTAAACTTTTCTTTCATTGGTTCTATCATTTGATTAAACATATTATTTTTATTTTGAAAATTTTTAAAATTCAAAGACATAAAATATAGTTCTTGAAGCACCGAATAACTAGTGGAATAATAAACTCCCGATAATTTTGTTGTTGAGTTTTTAAAAACCTCAAGAAACTCGGATAGACGTTGAAGATTCTCCCAACCCGCATCCTGAAATGGGTCGGCTTCACCATTATCCGAAAGACTATTATGAAAAGCTTTCAAAGTGCCCTTTTGTTTTAAAGCACATTCAAACATGTGACAAGTCGAATTCCACCGAGTAGGTACATCCCAATTAGGACCTAAAAATCTAGAGTGCGTATCCTTACAAAGTTGTTTATAATCTTGATATCTTCTTCTATTTTTTTTAAAAACGTCATGTAACATAAATCGAAAAGATGTAATAAAGTTATTAACATATTGCCCGGATAGTCCGTCTTGCACTACTAAATTAATAATATGTGCAACACAACGAGTATGGAAAAAATCACCGTTTGCAATCGGAAGATATTTTAATTTTTCAACCACGGTTGTGTTGTTAGAGGCGTTATCAAATGCATTTGAAAAAAGTTTATTTTGTAATTTAAAAGTACTTATTACATTATCTAAAAAGTAAAACAAAAATTCTCCGGTGTGTGGATGTGGAAAAAGATCAAATGCAATCGTACGTTTCATCAATTGCCATGAATTGGGATCCACCCAATGAGCGGTGACGCAAAGGTACGATTCGGGTAAACCGTGTGGAGCCGACCAAACGTCACTAGTTAAGTTTACACCGGTATTTAAATTTTCAAATAATACAATTAAATCATTTTTTGCTTGTTTCCATAATTTTAAACAATAACGTCTAAGTGTAGTACGACTTACGTGAGTGTAACGAGATTGAAGCGTCTCTCGAATTAAGTTGGTCAACCGAGGATTGTCGAAGTGACTAAAAGGCAAAGCTTCTTGAATCACGAACTTCGCCATTCGATCTCGAACCGTATTAACATCGTAATTAAAGATTCCACCGTCTCCACCCAATTGTGTTTGTTGCGAATCCGGATTACTTTTCAACGACTTACAAAACTTCTTGCTAATGTGTTTGTTTAAAGTCGTGTTAGAATCTTTAGCAAGCAAAGCTCCTCAAAACTTGCAACGAGCCTTTACAGACCCGTCACTCAACTCAACCATATCCCAATTGCACCAAACATCCATGTTACGATTGTGTGCAAGAACACGAACGACGGTTGGAGCGTTGGAAGAACCTTGACCAACGGAAGATTGTGAGTGAGCCATATCAAGATTGAAGAGAGTGAAAGTGTAAAACGAGAGAGTGAACGTGTAAAACGAGAGTAAACGAGAGTATTTTTTGCTTTTTTTGCGTATGTTTTTGCGTTTGAGACTTGGGTACTAAACCATATCAACCCACACCTATTTATACTAACTTATAGGGCAAAAGTGACCAAAAAAGGGTCACAAATCGAAGGTAACGGCTATATAGCCGTTAAAAAACGGCCACTTTTAAAAAAAAAAAAAAAAAACGGTCGAAACCGGGTCCAACCCGGGTTCAACCGGTTCCGGGTCGGGTTCGGGTCGGGTTCTAAGAAATTCTAGAAAATAATACCCGGTTCCAACCCTACGGGTTTTTTTCGGGTCCAACCCGGGTATGCATATACCGGGTCGTACCCGTACCCGGTTCCGGGTCGGGTCCACCGGGTCGGGTCCGAACCCGGTTTTTATGCCCAAGTCTATTCGCAACTAGTTAGTATGGAAAATCAAGCTCAAATCGATACACGTTGAATAGGTGTTGCTTTGAGTATACTTCTATCAAATTTCTGTACCATCTTGATTGTACTCATCTTGACGGTTGATGTGTTATGCACATTTGATTTTGGATTCTGATGAAACAGAATCGGTGTTCAAAAAAACTTTGAGGATTTGGTACATACATCAATGCTTTCACTATCATCAAACCGAAGCGTGCACTCGCATCGAAATCCGACAAAATTCCTAAACGAGTGAACTGATTTGTGGTTGATCAAGATATCAGTCATATCACATACCCAAACTCCAAACAGTTTTTGTTAATAACCATGTACTTGAAAGAAAGCCCGAACCGGTTTAAAGCCCATTGTGATACAATATTGGATGAAAAAGTTAGGCCCATGTTGTGAAGAAACTTAAGCCCGTTTGTTTTATAATCCAGTGAAATCAATACATAGGCGATGAAATATTGAAATGATGACATAAGTATTGATTAATGATTTAATCTTTTCGTTATATTATTTTAAGCATTTGTATATTAGTAATTATTTTTTTTAGTTGATATAAAAAGTAGAATAAGATCAAAACATTTAAACATGAGGTCAACTTATTGACACCTTTAAAATTACGATGTGCATTAGTGCATTCTTTAACGTAACAATTTATGCTTTTAATTACTTTGAGTTAATTACATGAATAGCTCACGTGGAACTATTAAATTACAGTATTAATCTTAAGCTTTTGAAAAAATGACATATATGGTCTCAATTTTTGCTCATTTAATTACTATAAGTTATCTTGTTTAGGATTTCTTGGTGTTCATCATACTTTAGGGTTTGTTTGTTTGCTTGCAACCATATATTTGGTGGAGAAAGGGATTGTAGCAAAGTGATGGTGCTCATCGAAGGGAGATGTTTGTGGCAATTTTGGAGATGGTATGGTAACTTTAACGAGTAACGGATATAGTTGTTCTTTGTTTTATAGTATAACAAGATATCATATTATTTTATTAGAATACGATAAAAAAAATTTATGAACCACCCAATTCAAAAACTAAAAGTGTTAAATTCTAGCAAACACTCAGGACCGTAAGTGTAATTTCCTTATCCCGCACCAAAACCATAAACCATATGGACTATTTGTGTAATAAGTAATTAGTTTTTTACCGTATAATGTTATTTTTTGCGTATTATTTTTGACATACGATATATCATACAAACTAAGCATGTTGCTATGCGATTTTAAAAAATTGAGTCATGATATTATTTATACGTCTCACCTTTTTATAAAATTTCCAAAGAAGTGTTAATCAAAAACAACCACATCATATATTAATTACATAAAATATCATGTAATAAAATTACAAAAGAAAACAAAACTTAACTTTAACTAAAAATCCAACAAAAATAGTTTAAACTTAAATAATCACATTAAATTAGAGTGCAAATGATAATTTTGAAGTTACCACCTAAAAAACCTAATTACTACCCCAAAAAAAAAAAGATAAATACACGTGTAATATTTGATCCCTCAAATTTCATCAGTTACAAACAAACCTTTCGAAAACTCATCAACGCGAAACTCATAGACTAACGGCGTTACCGAAGCACGGTTGACCGGTCGGACCGGTTTCCGGTCACCGGTGTATTGTAAATAAAGACGTCAAATTACCGTCACTATCCCTGTGGTCTCTTCTCTTTCTTCTTTGTTACACATACTGTGTGTTTTTACACACACACACACACCCAGTATTTTATACACATATAATATTACACCCTATACATACACACAACTGTATCTATACGACTATACCTCGTCTCCAAATTGTATACGGTGTGTACATTGAAGCACATATTATATGGTTTTGCTGTACGAATTATAGACAGACCGATGGTGAATTTGTGAAGTTGAAGCGAGTTTGAAGCACGAGGAGATCTTCTGGTCTTACGAGAGTAAAATTCTCCATCTTCGATTTTCTGTTGTTGCATTGTTAGATGCTTCGATAGTTCGATTAGCGTGGAGCTCAATTTGAAAATTGATTCATAGAAAAGGAGGAATGGTTGACGGTGATCTGTTTACAGGTTTGAACTAGGTGTTGTTAATTGTTGATTTTCGATGTGTTGTGTTTTAATTGATGTTTTTTGGTTGTTAATTGGAGGTTTTAGTGGTGTGATAATATTATATTGTTCTAATGGTGAAGGGATGAAGCGGTGTAGAGATGATGATGATGATGCTGATGCTGATGCTGATGCTTACAGCAGTCCTCAAATCAAGCGGACATTTGTTTCTGAACAGTAAGTATATGTAGATGTATTGTTTTGAAGACTATGTGGTGGATTTTGTTGTTGATGATTTGGTACAAATGGAAGTTGGTATTTTTCTTTTTGAATGTTTAATGTAAGTTGTTTAGGGTGATTTTGGTGTTTGTTGGACATAGATGCATTATTGCTCAATTAGGGTTATAAGGGAAGTATTGGATCCTTGTAATAATCATCAAATTTAACTATCATATACATCTAGGTAAAGTTTGATTTTTTAGCGGTAAGTCTTTAAATTCATCATTCTTTTGTTAAGTTGTATGATGATCTAATCGCCGCTACAGATTGGGGGAGGGTAAAGGGGGAGCTGCCCCTTGCGGGGTTCTCTAGGGTTGCTCAGGGACTGTTCAGTACGGGTTTTAGCATAATCTGGCTTCAATAAATACAGCTCCTATGTTATTATAAACCCTAATTGTAGCTGCAAATCGTGAGAGATAATAAGATTGATTTGCTAGTACGGCAATGGATTAGGTCTTTTCCCTTGGGCTAGACCCTGGAAACCTGTGTTTGTTAGTGTTTCCTTTGTTTAATTATGCTTCTAGTCGTGTTCTTGTGTGATTTGTGATCACACATTTGTTGTCCAATTTTACCTCCAACATCTTTGTGTAATCAAGTCCCCAATGACCTAGGCTGGACAACATTGATGACCATTAATGTTACTGGTTTGAGATATCTTCAAGACTTGTGTTTCGCTTTGCTCTAGTGAACGGTATTTAGCAAGAGGCTTGTAGGATTCTATTGATATTCTAGTAGCTTGTGATACTTGTGTTAAATGTTTTCAATTGTTCATTTTATCTTCTGCAATGAAGCTCTAAGCATAGGCAATCCCTGATGATCACAAAAGGCAGCTCGCAGAAGTTGACAACAAACGATGCCCTTACATATCTCCAGAAAGTTCAAGATATATTTCAAGACAAAAAGGAAAAATATGATGAGTTTCTTAAAGTTATGAACGATTTCAAGGCACAAAGGTTTGGCTAAGGTGTTGCTTCTTTCAGTTTTCATGCTCTCCTTATGTGAAAGTGTTCTTGATTATAATTATTATATTTTCTTAGACTTGACACCACAGGTGTCATAGCAAGGGTGAAAAAGTTATTTGATGGGCATCAAGAACTACTTCTGGCATTCAATCCCTTTCTGCCAAAGGGATTTAATATCACCCTCCCGAAAGAGCATGGACAACATCATGTAAAGAAACCTTTGGATTTTGAAGAGGCGGTTGTATTTGTAAACAAAATAAAGGTAATAACAACATTATTCGAAATGGTGCCATCAAGCCACATGTGTAAACCCCCTTCCCTTGACCTATATATAGAAAAATGTGGTTCGGACCAGTAATCCTCATTTTCCATTTTAAACCTTTCCTCTAACAAGAGTTTTGTTTGCAGACAAGATTTCATGGTCAAGACCATGTATACAAATATTTTCTTGATACTTTGATCAAGTACAGAAAAGAAAATAAACCCATCAAGGAAATCCACCAAGAGGTTTGTCATTAAGACTGCTAAAATTATTTAGTTGTTAACAACTCTTGTGGTGGTTCTTGTTTGGTACAATCTACTTTTATCCTTTTCAGGTTGCTGCTCTTCTTAATGATCAACAAGATCTGCTCAAGGAGTTCACCAATTTTTTTCCTGATTCTTCAGCAGCAGTATCTAATCATTCTGGTCACTCCAGTAGCAACAATAACTCTGTACATGATGATAGGAGCTTGCCAGCTGTCACATTGAGATCTCTTCAGCCTGAAAAGGTAGTAAACCCACCTACTTAGTTAAATCAGATGCAAACTTCCATGTTCAGTCTAATAATGGTCTTATTTGCACTAGTGGTAGTACTAAATCTGATCATCATACTCCTAGATGACAATCTTCCTGATTTCAGCTGTGTTATTTGAGTGAAACGTTCATTTGAGGATTAGTTTCGTTCATCATAGTGAAACTATATTTCTGGTTTTCAAACTAGTTTATATTCATTGCCAGATTGCTATTGCTTCTCATGTTGAAAGCAAAGTCGACATTCACCGGATCGATCCAGTTCATGAAAAAGGATGTGTTGTGGCTGATAAAGAAACAGACACATCAGAAGACACAGAACTCAGAGAACATAATCCGGATGACAAAGACTATGATGAGATGCGCCATCTTAGCAAACATAAACCTGCTCCTACTCTTGAGGACTCTGTAGCTGAATTGTTTCACCAAGGTATCTCCTAACTTCGAGAAAATAGTGAAACTACTTCACGAAAAACTGCATTGTGTTATGTGGTTTCTTGTCCTTAATTAAGTTTTTTCTGTTGGGAAGATTTGCATGGCCAAATGCTTTGTCTTCGTGAGAAAGTAAAGGAAAGATTGAGTAACTCAGAAGATTATCAGGCATTTCTGAAGTGCATTGAACAGTACTGCACACAAGCTATTACTCGACCACAACTGCAGGAACTGGTAAATTTATGTACATGATATGCATTAACTAAAGTTTTTTTACTTTTGTTATTTATATATCTTCAGTTATTCTTTGTTCACTGTAGGTGTCTGTAGTTTTAGCAGATTTTTAGACAACTAAGCATTTTACACGTGTTTCTTTGTTATCTTTATTCATTCAGAGTAATATGCAGTGTTTTCATTAGATGTTGATTGACTGTTTAGCAATAATCTCATTTGCATGACTTCTTTGTGTAGCATGCTTATATTTGATGGAATTCTGAACAAGTTTGGTGAATTTAAAGAATTTTCTTTAATTTTGTTAGGTGAATAAGTTGCTTGGAGCATATGAAGATCTTGTGGAAGAAGTCAATGAATTCATAGATCGCAGTGAAATGACAAGTAATTGTTAATAGAAAATTTTATTTGCCTGCTTGGGAATAATGGCTTTTCTCTGTGGGTTAATAAGATCTTTATCAAATACTGAATTTATGCATATAGTTTTTCTTCCATGCATTTTTGCATAATCAATGCTGATTTTACATGAACGGCTCTCAGTGGTTAATTCATTATCCTATGAGACCAGCATGACTTTGACTTTGCAACATTCATGCTATCTTCACAGATGTTATCGTCTTGTATTGGTGATTTTAACTAATTTTGGTAGGATCTGGATCTAGATCGTCTTCAATTTCCAGCAAGGAGAAGTATTTGTCAAAATCGATTCAAGAACTTGACCTTTCTGATTGTGAATCCTGCACTCCAAGTTACCGGCTTCTGCCAAAAAATGTAGGAAATTTTATATCACAGGCTCTTGGTTTTCCAGTTTTGCACTTGAATTGCTTTTTTATTTGAAAGTTGGTGTTGCTTGATACAGTACCCAATTCCTTCAGCTAGTCAACGAACAAAGATCGGTTTTGAGGTGTTGAATGATCATTGGGTTTCTGTTACCTCTGGAAGTGAGGATTATTCTTTCAAGCACATGCGCAAGAATCAGTATGAAGAAAGCTTATTTCGATGTGAAGACGACAGGTTGGGAATTTCATTGAAATATAATATCACTATGTGTGTATTTTACTAAGGAGCAACTCTTTTACTTATCAAGGGTTTTTGTACTTTACTTTGTTTTGGTATAGAACTTTCATTGGAGATATATTTCTCAGAAGGTTGATTGGTTTTTGGTTTGTATATTTCAGATTTGAACTGGACATGTTAGTAGAATCTGTGAATGTAACAGCCAAACGTGTGGAAGAATTGTTGGACAGGATTAATGATAATTCCGGCAAGACTGACAATGCAGTTCATATTGAAGACTTCACAGGTGAAAAGCTGATTGATGATCTGTATATGTGGAAATAATGGGTTATTCAAGAGGCAGAATGGGTACTTTTGTTACTTTTGTCCGAAAATCTCAAAATTGTTCTAAATTGTTAATATGCCAAACACGATTACAGAATTTATATAATTTGCATAATAATCAAAATTCTTGGATCTCAAAATTTATCACAATTGTTCTAAATTATCAGATTTTACACATTAAAAATACACTTTGAGCCACTTCCAACCTGTTTGACCAGTTTCCTTGAATCCATTTCGCATTTTCACACCTGTTTGACCTGTTAAGAGACGAAACATAACCTGAATAGATCCATATGTAAATAAATGGGTGGAAATTGTTGGCTGATTTTCTCTGTGTGTGCGGCTCAGCTATAAATTTGAGATGCATTGGACGCTTGTATGGTGATCATGGTCATGATGTGATGGATGTATTAAGAAAAAATGCATCTCTTGCTCTTCCAGTAATATTAACTCGTCTGAAGCAGAAACAAGAAGAGTGGCTGAGGTGCCGTTCTGATAATAAAAAAGTTTGGGCAGAAATTTATGCTAAAAACTACCACAAGTCACTTGACCATCGCAGCTTTTATTTCAAGCAACAAGATTCAAAGAGCTTGAGTGCTAAAGGTAACTGTTCTCCACTTAATGTTCTTATTTTGTAGATATTTATATTATTAATGGTTTTTTCTTCATATTGCAGCATTGTTGGCTGAAATCAAGGAAATGAGTGAAGAAAAGTCTACAGAAGATAACATTCGTCAGTGCGTTGCTCCTGGAAAAAAACAAAACGCTACTCCACATCAAGAGTTTAAATACTCTGATTTGGACATCCATGAAGACTTGTATCAGGTTATGAAATATGCTGTTGTACAGACTGGTTCTCCTGAACAAATTAATAAGGCTGTGAAGATCTGGACTACTTTTGTGGAACCTATGCTTGGTGTTCCTCCTCGGTCTTCACGCATAACTGACCAAAATGCTGCAAAAACAGCCGATCGTGCTGTTATAAGTGGCATTACAGCTGTGCAGTCAGCTTCTAGAGCTAGCATGTTAGCTGATAATGGTAGTGTTAAAGAGAATGGTTTTCCCAACACTAATCGTTTTGAGCACAAGGGTGGATCATATAAAAAGGATAATTTTGCACCAAGTGAGAATGCTTTTGAAAATGGTGATGATTCAGGAAGTGAATCTGGTGATGAAGAGGACCTCTCTCCTGATGGGGACCATGATAACAATGGAGAGAGTGATGATGTGGCTTATGGGATGGATGACGAGATCTATCCAACAGAAAATTTATTAGAGAGGGTGAAACCGGTAATGCTGCATGTTCCTGCAGCATTTCATAATAAAGAGAATAAATCTCGGGTCTTTTATGGAAATGATGACTTCTATGTTTTCTTCAGACTTCATCAAGTAAAGCTTACTGTTTTATGTTGCATATTGCTACAATTATTTCCATTGTTTATTGAACTTTCAATCTTTCATTGATCTCTGTCCTTAATTAACAGATACTATATTCAAGACTTGAGGAAGCAAAGGAAAAGTCTTTGGTTGAGAGATGGAGGGGCTCAAATGATACAACACCTAATGATTCATATGCTAGGTGTTTTAGCTGTTGTAATTGAAGTCTATTTTCTGTTTTACCCAGATTTCTCAGTGGTTGTTCTTAATCATAGTTTTTTTTTTGTTTTCTTTTTATTTTTTTTATTTCCTTTGTAATACAGATTCTTAGATCTACTCTATAGTTTTCTTGATGGTGCTATTGATAGTGCAAAGTATGAGGATGAATGCCGGGCTGTTCTTGGCACTTGGTCGTTTCCTGTCTTCACGTTGGACAAGCTAATTGACAAGCTTACCAAATTGGTGACATCATCATTTCTCGTTCATAGTCATTATTTTTTTCAATTACATGTTAGTGTTCTCCAGTTTGACCTTCGATCAATTTCCACAGCTACTAGCCATCACCATGGATGAGGTTAATAACAAGCTTCTTGACCTGTATGCATATGAAAGTTTGAGGAAGGAGAGATTCATAGACGAACTTTATAATGCAAATGCTAGCGTAATTGTTAATGACTCCAAGATCTTCCGGTTCGACTGTGTGAGTAGTCTACTGTTTTCTATTAACATAATTCTGGAGGTTTTATTCATTAACATACACTTTGGGTCACTTTTGACCTGTTTGACTCATTTTAAAGCTTTTCTTTGGTTTACACATTTGACCCTTTAATTATATAAATAACTCAAAGCGATCCATTTGTAAGTATATGGATTGGAATTGCTACCTCTACCTTACAGTCTGGTTTAACAAGTATTGTTTTGCTGCAGTCATCTATCCCAGAAACAAATAGACAAACCCGATTAACCATACAGATAATAAACTTTGGATATGACAAGTTTGAACCACCGGCTTCGTTAATGGACCCAGGTTTTGCAACATATCTAACCCAACTCCTTTCAGTTACTCCTAGGAAAAAGAGGCACAGAATCTTCTTGAAGAGGTATGTGGCAATCATTTATAGTTTAATGCCATTAAATTTGTTTTGGACCCACTAATAAACCATCCTTGGAATTCTAGCTTTTGTTCTTTACACTTGTTGAATTTTTTGTCCATCTTGTTATAATATGATATCCTGTGATGTAAATCCATTTAAATTAATAAGCTCTACCTACTCATTGATCAAATGGTTCAATTTATGATTTGGGTTGGGCTAATATCTGGATGATTTTGATTTTAGATTTCTGTAATATAAGATGGGTCTTGATATAAGACAACCTAATCAGCCATACCAAATCACCCATAAAACCCAAAATTAGAACGACCAGCAATGAAAACCTATCAATCATCATGCATCATCGAATTCTAATTTTTTGAATTCACATCTTAAACACGCCCCCAACGATAAACCATGGTGTCAAAAAACTTTAAACTCCATTACAAAAAGATAGTGCAAATAAAAATGTCAATTTATATATTTTTGGTTTATGCATTTACAGGAATAAGAGGAAATACGCCTGTGAAGACATGGACTTGGCAATGGCAAAGGCCATGGATAGATTTCATATTGTAAATGGGCTCGAGTTCAAAATAGCTGCCTTTACACATAAGGTGATTCTCATTCCCTTTGTGCAATAAGATTTGCAAAACTTCCCTTTTTTCAACGTCCCATGAAAGTCATGAACTTCCATTTCCAGAAGATCCATAGTAAGATTTACCTATTTACCCATTTCATCATTATAAATAAATTGATAATGTATAGATATGGTCCTAAGATTCTGTAATTGATCTCTGTGGGAAAATATTTCAAATAATTTAAAAAATGACAGATACTCAAAATTTGTTACTTAAACTATGTACCATGTCACATGTCTCTTTTTTCATGTGACTTCTAGATTTCATGGTAAAATGCAGAGCTGACAATTTTGATTGATTTACTCATGAGTGGGTCAATTTAGATAACAAATCTATAATGGGTCAGACTAGGGCTCTTAACGAGATGAGACTTTCGACTCGTTTAAGTTAAGAGAGCTCGAATTCGTTTCAAACTCTACTTCTAGAGCTCGAGGTCGGCTCGTGTATTATCTATTAATTATTGTATTATTTTATTTAATATATGTACAATTTTTTTTTATATATTTATAATAAAAGTTTTACATATAACATAACATATATTATTTAGTTTTAGTTATGTCTATCACCATTATATATAAAATAATTATAATTATTTAAATATAAGTTTAATATGTTAAATAAAAATTATTTTAATAATAAACTTGTGATTCTAGTCAAGCTTGATATGTGAAACTCGGCCCTGAGCTCGTTTATTAGATGAGTTCCAATATAGGCTTGAGCTTAAGTTTAAGCCTAGCTCGATTCGAGCTTTTAGATAGCCAATCTAGAATAGCTTACAAGCGGCTTGACTCGCTACCCCCCTAGGTCAAACAGGTTAAAGAATTTTTGCTAGTCATAGTCCTGAGAGCTATTTTTAAGAGCTAAGGACATGCATAACTTATTGTACTTTTAAAGTTAATATAAATGTGGTAAATTTGACAAACTAGTCATGTATAAACAGTTAATATAATTGTGGTACAGATCTGGAAAAAAAAGGTGTTGGTCAAACCCAAACCTTACCAGAAGTTACCACTTAACCGACTTGCACATTTTGCCGCCTCTAGTTAATGGAAAAGTAGTAGTGGATTTCCTGACCTTTGGGTACGCAGGTGTATTATGTTATGGGTACATCAGATTCGATGGTGCAAAAGCGCAGAACAAGGATCAATAATCGTATGCGGTCTCTTGAACATGTTACTACTTCAAATGGTCATTCTCTCAAAGCATTGAAGTTCCAGAAGCTTCTGCTGTCTAGGCTTCGGTCCATGCAACCATGAGAAGCAATTGTATGAGGTACTTTCATAGCAACAAACATCTCCCTTGCTCGGTTTGACTTTGACAAAGTCAAACTGAATAATTGTTTGTGTTTTCATCATGCCCCTTATAGTTTTATTAAACTAATGGTTAAACCATGAAGGGTAATTGTATATTGATTGTGTTGTAATAGGGTTACATATTAATATTACACAAAAGTACCTTATAAAATGGGTCAAACACAGGGCTACAAAGCTCCCACATGCAGGATCCGGGAGGGTGTTGGGCCAACTTAGGCATGATGTAAGCAGCCTTACCCTGTATGTCTGCAATAGGCTGTTTCTATGACTCGAACCTGGTGACCTCCGAGTCACACGCAACAACTTTACCATTGCTACCTAGATACCTTATAGAATATGATAATTACAGCTAAATGCATATCTAGTCTGATGCGTTATACATTATGCATTTGGAGAAATCTTATATCCTTTTTTCCTGAATTTGCAGAGGTGTGATCGACGTGTTGCAGAGGAAGCATGCGACGAGAACAAAGTTTGAATCAAAATGCTTCCTGGTTCTATTGATGGTTCTACTTTTCAGCCCCTGAAAAGGACTTTGAGCCTAGTTTATGAATGGATCACAGTTATAGTTAGTTTCTTCATAATCCAGTTTCAGAAATAATCATAACTTATTAAAATTAGATTTAAATTAGAAAGATGACAGTATCAAACCATGTTTTGATGTTTATTTGTCACTAATTTCTTTTGTTTATGTTACATTTTGATACATGTCAGGTTGTATGATCTAAATAGGTTTAACTTGCTGTTACAAAACTAAGGACCTAAGAGGTAACTATTAAACTTTGAAATTTCATATACACCTAAAATATAATTGTTTAGTATATAAAGTATATTATGATCATAAAACCTAAAATATAATTGTTTAGTATATAAAGTATTATGACCATAAAAGATTGATCTTGTAACACTAATGTTTAATTATCTATCCTAGTTAATAGATTAAAAACAAAAATGTAAATCAAACGGAAGGAATGCTAAAAAAGTTAATATAAAACATGAACAACCTCATTCTGGTTGAAGTTACAAGACCAAAATATATGAATGAAAACGTCTCAACATGAGACACTTGAGCAAAGGCATTCTGTTTGACTTTTGGATCCAAATTCCTTTCATGCCTTCGATTTTAATTTTGAAAACTTTAAAGGGGTGTTTAGTATTATCGGCTTAAAAAACGTGAAACTCAAATTGAATCAAATTTAGAATTTCACTTTTGAGTTTTCAAATCGAATTTACATTTTTGATGTTTTATTAACTTCAAGACTAGTATCTTGTATTCAAGCTTGTATTAGTTTTCAAAATGATATTAAATTAAATTACTTTTTAAGAATTGAATTAAATCAAAATGAACTAATTTAATTTTAACTTCGATTTTGAGTCCAGTTTAAAAATTTTAAAATTTAAATAACTCAAATCAGAAAGTATATATGTTTAGAGCATTCACACTAGCTTTTTCATCTCTATCTTCATATTTACTTTAAAAACACTACTTTTTTATTCCATCTTTTAATTATATAATACTTTTTAATATTTTTATTATTATTTTTTTTCTATCCTCCACTCACAACTATTTTTAAAAATATTAAAACATTTATAAGAATTATTTATGTTTCCCTAAATATAAAAAATCACGGTACAATCTCCACAAATTTTCTCTCTACTCCCCCTTAAAACCACTAACAACCATCTCTGAATAGACGCACTTCATTCATCTGTAAAAATAATAATCCAGCGACGTCGTATGGATGACCACCATACTGGTTATTGCGGTACACAAACCGTACACCACAGCCTAATCCATCCCGCCATGAACACACTCTCTCCATCATCTTCTTCCTTTATCATCTCCCCTCAAAACCCTACGCTTCAAATCGTTCAATATGCCATCCATCGTTACTTCAGATTCCAAACTCACTCTTACTCTCACTCTCACATCACCCCACCCTTCTCTTTCCTCAGATCCTTTCAAACCCAAAAAACTCATCATTTTCGATGCAATTACAAGTCTCCGGGATCCAATTTTGCCGTAGGGGAGTCTCAGGTTTCGGATACGGAAGAAGAAGATGATGAAGACGATGAGGAGGCGGCGGAGGAGTACGAAGTGGATGGGGAGTTTAGTCAGGGAGTTGAAGCCTACAGCGAAGATGAGGTTGAGGTTGAGATCGAGAGCGGTGAGAATGTTGATTCGGAGGCTGGTGATAGTAATTCTCGGTTTGAAGAGTTTAAGTGGCAGAGGATTGAGAGAATTCGTAATGACGTCAGAGAGTATGGTCATGAGATTATAGATGTCGATGAGCTTTCTTCTGTTTACAACTTCAGAATTGACAAATTTCAGGTGGTGTTTGGTGCTTACGCTTGCACACTTTGGTATTTTGCATTCGATTTATGGTAATTGATGGTTTTACCTTTGATACTGACTTTGACTTCGTGCAGCGGTTAGCAATTGAAGCTTTTCTGAGAGGTTCTTCGGTTGTAGTTTCTGCACCGACTAGTGCAGGTAAAACTTTGATCGCTGAAGCTGCAGCTGTTGCTACGGTAGCTAGAGGGAAAAGATTATTCTATACTACTCCTCTCAAGGCGCTATCTAATCAGAAATTCCGCGAGTTTTGGTATCAAGCACTTGTATATTTAAACAAATAATAGATTAGAGATAAGGGTAGCTTATATTTAATGTAAATTTGATTGGTATTCTTGTTTTAACAGTGATGCATTTGGTGAAGACAATGTTGGTCTTCTCACTGGAGATTCTGCCATCAACAGGGATGCACCGGTTCTAATTATGACAACTGAGATCCTCCGAAACATGTTATATCAGAGGTGTGTTCTGTGTAAGTTGTTCGTTTCTATTTCTTTGAAATGTGTATGCAAATTGCGAACGTTACACATCCTTATGAATGCAGTGTTGGAATTATGTCATCAGAAAGCGGGCTTTTCAATGTTGATGTGATTGTTTTGGATGAAGTACACTATCTTAGTGACATATCTCGGGGTACAGTCTGGGAAGAGATAGTGCGTTTTTCCCCTACCCAAACTTTGTAGAATCTTTAAATTGTGGAGTGTAGTCTGGCTCTAACTGTGTGTATGTACATAGGTTATTTATTGTCCAAAAGAAGTTCAACTTATATGCTTGTCAGCAACGGTAGCAAATCCAGATGAATTATGTGGTTGGATTAATCAGGTATATTTCTTTATTAACAAGAACATCCTACGTTGAAGTTATGTTGAATCATTGATTTTGTGTGTTCTAGATTCATGGAAAAACTGAGCTGGTAACATCAACAAAACGTCCGGTTCCTTTAAATTGGCACTTTTCTACCAAAACAGCTTTGCTTCCCCTTCTAAATGAAACAGGAACCGGCATGAATAGGAAGCTATCAACCAATTATCTGCAACTTAATTCGTCATATGAGGAAGAGAATCCAAGAAGGAGGAACTCAAGAAATTTTGAAACTGATGTATCACCTTCTTCAAAGAATGACAAAAGCAACATTCGCCGTTCACAGGTACAAATTTGCTGAAATTGTAATATTTGACCAACATAATCTTCAATCGCTTTATAATTTTTTAGGTTCCTCAAGTTATAGATACATTATGGCACCTTAAAACAAGGGATATGCTGCCTGCAGTTTGGTTCATTTTTAGCAGAAAAGGGTGTGATGTGGCGGTTCAGTATCTCGAAGACTGCAAACTTTTAGATGAATGCGAAATGAGTGAAGTTGATCTGGCCTTAAAACGGTTCAGAATCAAGTATCCTGATGCTGTTAGGGAATCAGCTGTAAAAGGGATACTTAGAGGGGTTGCAGCTCATCATGCTGGCTGTTTACCTCTGTGGAAGTCTTTTATAGAAGAATTGTTCCAAAAAGGGCTTGTTAAAGTTGTTTTTGCTACTGAAACACTTGCTGCTGGAATCAACATGCCTGCACGGACTGCTGTGATTTCGTCACTCAGCAAGAGGAGTGAAAGCGGACGGATCCAGTTAACCACCAATGAGTTGCTTCAAATGGCAGGCCGAGCTGGACGAAGAGGCATAGATAAAAGGGGTCATGCAATAGTTGTTCAAACTCCCTATGAAGGGGCTGAAGAATGTTGTAAACTTTTTTTAGCTGGGCTACAGCCCCTTGTTTCACAGTTTACTGCTTCGTATGGAATGGTTCTCAATCTTCTTGCGGTAATATACCAAACTATTGTGTCTTTTTTACAGCAATTGCAATCTGTTTACTATTGAATGCGATTGACTTGGGTTGTGTTCTATTTCAAATATCTCAAAGAAAGAAGTTAACTAATAGGGGAACTGGTCAAACAGATTGAAAGTAGCCCAAAGTCCATCTTCAGTTCATATAACCTAATAAATTGTTTTATTTAAAGATCTATATTTTTTAATAGTTTTTTTTATTATAGTTTAACACATTGATTGGAAAAGCCTACCAATCTCATCCCGTTTCAACCCATACTAAAGAAGTGACTTGTTTCAACCCAAACTTGTTTGACCTATTACCCAGTCCTCCCTGCCGCCTGTAGCGACAGGGCATTACTGATCAATAGTTCCGGTAGGCAGGGTGCGAAAGTTACTCAGATTCAAAATGAAGGAGATGGTTCAGAAGTTTCGAGAACAGGGCGGACCCTAGAAGAAGCAAGAAAGTTGGTTGAACAGAGTTTCGGAAATTATGTTGGGAGTAATGTTATGCTTGCTGCACAAGATGAACTTAATAAAATACAAAAGGAGATTCAGATTTTGACTTCTGAAATCAGTGATGAAGCTATCGACAGGAAAAGCAAGACTATTTTATCAAAATCAGCATACAAAGAAATGGCAGATTTGCAGGAGGAGCTCAGAGTAAGTATTATTTTATTATCATCATCAAAACGATATTGACAAAAAATGTTCTTTTATGAGTTATTATAAACAATTATATACTGCTTTTGTAGGCAGAAAAGCGTGTTCGAACAGAGCTGCGTAGAAAAATGGAAATGGAAAGAATGTCTTCATTGAGACCGTTGCTGCAAACATTGGAAAACGGACACTTACCTTTTTTGTGTTTGCAGTATCATGATAATGCTGGAACTAAACATTTGGTACCTGCTGTATATTTAGGTGATATTGACTCCATGCATGGTTCAAAACTTAAAAATATGGTACATGTTATTGCTTGCGTTTTTTAATGCTTTTAAACTTACTACTAGAAGTACATTATAAATATCATATTGCTTTGCTACATACAGGTTGTTGAGAATGATTCTTTTGCTTTAAAAGCATTATCTGGAGGTGGTGTTGACCTTGAAAGTCAACTTACTACAAGACCATCTTATTATGTGGCTCTTGGTTCAGATAACACATGGTATCTTTTCACAGAGAGGTGTATTAAGTCAGTGTATAGAGCGGGTTTCCCCAATGTTGCTTTGAATAATGGTGACGCTTTACCTCGAGAAATCATGACCGCTCATCTTGAAAAGATGGAGATTCAGTGGCAGAAGCTTAGTCAATCTGAACTTGGAGGTATTTGGTGTATGGAAGGGTCGTTAGAGACATGGTCATGGAGTTTAAATGTGCCAAATTTAAGTACTCTTTCTGTGGATAACGAGGTATTAGTTACTGGTTTTTGTTTGTGTTTATAGTTTAAAGACCATGATACTTACAAAACTACTTCTAGCTGATATATCATGATAGAAAATTTCATCAAGCATCAAAAGATGTATTTGGATTTGTGATTTGAAAACAATTATGTGATATCGAACGACAAGAACTGTATAAGCAGTTGTAGTAAAAAAGGGCTATAGAAGACACTATCTGCTTCTGCTGATGAAAATGTTGTTATCAGATATTTAGGTGTTTAACAAATGCTGATTATGTTAAGAAATTAATAGATAAAGTAACCAAAAAAGGAAAGTAAAGAATATTTATGAAATGGGAGTAAAAGTCTCTTAATTTACGTTAAAAAAGAACTGGCAAATAGATAATTTTAGTTTACTCTGGATGAAAATTTTTATCGTAGCTGACCAGCTGGTATGAAATTGATTTCCAAACAGATTATTTGATCTCTAGAGAGTGAGAAGCAGAACCTGATACGTGCAAACCCATGATTCCATGCACGTCTTCAACTTTACGTTCTATGTTCCTACATTTCTTTAGTTGTGTATGTTGATTAATATTAATTAATTACCTTAGTGCGTAGTTTAATTCAGTTAGTAGTTTAGGGGTTAATGTTAGTGGGTCAATGTAAGGCTATATGCCTATATATAGCCATTAGTATTTCAATTTGGGAGTCAAGTTGTATTCCAGAAAGTTATTTATTCGATCACTTATTCTTTTTTCCCTTACTTCTTCTTCTTGGACTTGTAATACATATATGAGATTTTATAAAGCTTTTTGTCCGCATATGGATACTCATATTTTCTTGTTGGTTAGGTTGTGCAATATTCGCAAGCATACTACGATGCCGTAGAATCTTACAAGAATCAGCGAAATAAAGTTTCTCATTTGAAGAAAAAAATAGCTAAAACAGAAGGCTTTAAAGAATATAAAAAAATAGTGGATGTGGCTAGGTTCACTGAGGAAAAGATCCAACGGCTGAAAGCTAGATCAAATCGTTTAGTGACTCGTTTAGAGCAGATCGAACCATCTGGCTGGAAAGAGTTTCTGCAGGTAATCTGAAAATAATAATTAATTATTGTAACTTTTGAAATGATGGTAAGTACTTTTGACAGGTGAGCAGTGTGATACATGAAATAAGGGCTTTAGATATTAATACCCATGTGTTATTTCCTCTTGGCGAAACTGCTGCCGCTCTTCGAGGGGAAAACGAGCTCTGGATTGCGATGGTTCTTAGAAATAAAATTTTATATGATCTTAAACCCCCACAATTAGCTGCTGTCTGCGGAAGTATTGTTTCTGAAGGAATTAAGGTCAGACCTTCCAAAAATAACAGGTATATTATATTGATTTATATGTGTAATTAATATAGTGATCAACTGATTTTAAGTGTCCACAACGTCTCTAAGTTGCAATGAGTTAATATAGTTTCTTCTTGCAGTTATATCTATGAACCTTCTAACACCGTTTTAGAAGTCATCAACTTTCTAGATGACCAAAGAATATCACTCTTACAAATTCAAGAAAAGCATGGCGTAAAGGTAAGTCCATCGGGTTGAGTACTTGAGTAAGTATTGGTCGAGTCAGGTCAGTTAGGGCCCAGCTGACAAACTCTTCTTTATCCTGTTTCTAAACTTCATAAGTATTTTATGTGCTACATATGATTATATAAACTTACATTATTACAAAAACAAACAAAATATTCAAAAACCATTGAGGTGGTTTATTTGAATACAGATACCTTGCTGTTTGGATAGCCAGTTTTCTGGGATGGTAGAAGCATGGGCATCTGGTTTGACTTGGAAAGAAATAATGATGGACTGTGCAATGGATGAAGGAGATTTAGCGCGCTTGCTACGTAGAACGATTGATGTGTTGGCACAGGTACATGTCTAAGGTTAAGTATTTCTTCCATAGAGTAACATGATGCATCGGCTTATCTTTCACCGCTTTAACATTCTTTTTTTGGATTTAGATTCCTAAATTGCCGGATATCGACCCCCAATTACAAAGAAATGCCGTAGCCGCTTCTAGCGTGATGGATCGTCCACCAATAAGCGAACTTGCAGGATGATATTTGTAGGTCCGCCAATTGATACATGCATGCGCTTACATGCATGCGCTTTCTGATATATTGTTGAACATCAGTAGTAGTATTAAAGAAACGAATATTTGTTTATTTAGGCCTACTCTTTGGTTTTTGCCCCCAGGCCACCGGAAATTTTAGCAGTTAGGCCACCAACTTCTATTTTTTTTGTAACCTTGAGAACCTGTTAAAGTAAACTCAAGGGACCTGTTAATATCTTGCTAACTAGTGGGATCAGGTAAAAATAAAACGCCGCTTGCACCGGGTAGGTAGCCGTTAAAGACTTAAAGGGGAAGGTAGAAAACCAATGGAACCTAGATTCGAATCTAAGACCTTCACTGGGGGCGCTAATGTTTACCACGTTTTAACTTTTTTCGGTTCATTTAGTCACAATGTCTGTGTAAATGACCCTTTTACCCTTAGAATATTGTTGATGCGATTATTATGATTATTATTATTAAATTGTATTAGTTAGAATATATCATGTATATCTCTCGGTTGTATATATCTCCTCTTATTTAGGAGATTTAGGTTGGTTAGGTGGTTACTAAGAGTTATCAAGTTATCTCTTATATCATGTATATATTAAGGTTAATGTTTAATGAGAAATCAACTTTGATCATAGAGATTATCATGGTATTAGAGCCGCATCCGGTGCCGCCAACCGTGTGGGTTTCGACCCTGTTGACTGCTTGCTTCAGGATCTCGATCTTGTTCACCTTGATCACTTGCCAACTCCGATCCGCCTACAGCTGCAACAATGGAAGAATATATATATATATATATATATATATATATATATATATATATATATATATATATATATATATATATATATATATATATATATATCTGAATCCACTCCCTCGCCAGCACCCCCTACACCCAAACCAACCACCCTTCACCAGGTATACATGGTCACTGGCATTAAAAAAATAGCCCGTATCCTTGATGGGTCGAAAGTCTCATACTCATCATAGGTGAAGTTGTTTAAACTTCATGCACGTGGGTACGAGGTGCTTGACCACATTGACGGTACACCACCACCTGCCAAAGATCACGAGTCATATGACCAATGGCTCAATATCGATGCCATTGTCCTTCAATGGATTTATGGCATGTTATTTGATGACCTTCTCACCCGCGTTCTTGAGACCCCCTTAACCGCCCAACAAGCGTGGAACCGAGTCAAACAGATCTTTTTGAATAATAAAGGATCTAGAGCTGCAGCCCTAGAACAATAGTTCATCAACATGAAACTTAGCTCCATGCCATCCTTTGAAGATAATTGTCAAAACTCAAGGATCTGGCAGATCAATTGAATGCGGTTGATAGTATGGTTTCCGAACAACGCTTGGTACTCCAACTGGTTCATGGCTTGCCCATGGAGTTTGATGCTCTTGGAACAATAATTAACCAAAGCATGCCTACATGGGAGGAGGCATGTAGCATGCTCCAATTGGAACAGTAGCGACGTCGCGCACGTGGCTCGTTTACCCTTTCCGAAGCTTTGGTCGCTGTTAACCCCCCTGCTTCATCTCAGTAGCAGCCATCTAACCCTCGTCGAGATTCTGCCTCTCGACCCCGAGGCGACACTCGCCGCCCCAACACGAGCCGCGGTCAAAACCACCCTAACAGCGGTGCTCCTCGGCCCCCTGCCCGCTCCCCTGGAAGTCCATCTCCTCGCCCCGGGCCATCTCGCAACACCTGGAGCCCACAACAGTATCCTCCCATGCCACCATACTGGGCCAACCCATATTGGGCTATACCACCCTGCCTGTTTCCCACCCAAGCTGGGTGGGCCGCCCCTTGGTCGGCTACTGCCCCACGGCATGCTTCGCAAACTTCTTCGGCCCATGTTTCGGAAGCCCATATCTCGGTTGTCAATCCATTAGAGCCCAGCGAACTAGGCGCAGCTTTCCAAGCTATGTCCATAGACCCGGGTGATCAGCAATGGTTTATGGATACTGGAGCCTCCAACCACCTCACCTTCGACTCAGGTATGATATCTCATCCAAGTGTTACTTCTGTTAAGTCTATTTTGGTGGGCAATGGCAATCGAGTTCTAGTTGTCGGGTCGGGTCGGGTCGGGTCATACCACCCTTCCCCACACCAACTCAAAACCCCTACAACTCAAAAACATCCTTCACACACCCAATATCATTAAAAATTTAATACCGGATCGTCAATTTACGGTTGATAATTCTGTTTCTGTTGACTTTGACCCATTTGGTTTCTCTGTGAAAGATTACCTGAGTGGGAGGATTCTGACCCGGCACAATAGCTCCAGCACCCTTTGCCTGCTCACCACCGCCCCTGCTTCAGCTTCCGCCTTCCTGTCTCAACATGATTCTTCATCTTGGCACAACCGTTTAGGCCATCCTGGCTCACATGTCCTTGATTTCTTATGTATTAATAAGTTTATTTCATGTAATAAACAAGTTTCTTCATTTATTTGTAATTCGTGTCAAGTTGCGAAAAAAAACGTTTACCTTTTACTTTATCTACTTCCACTACGTTATGTCCTTTTGATTTATTACACTACGATTTGTGGACCTCACCCATCACAAGTCAACATGGGTACAAATATTATCTTGTGTTACTTGATGACTTTACACATTTTACATGGGTCTACCCATTACGTTTTAAATCAGAAACCTTTTCCAAATTTACGCAATTCCACAAACTCATATACACCCAATTCAATCTAAAAATCAAAACTTTTCAGTGTGATATGGGCGGAGAATTTGATAACATTAACTTCAAAAACTTTGCCACCGAACACGGGTTACAATTCCGATTTTCCTGTCCTTACACATCCCAACAAAATAGGAAAGCCGAGCGCATGATACGCTGTATCAATGAACTTCTGCTTTCCTTTCTCACTCATGCATCATTACCCCCCTCGTATTAGGTCAAGGTCTTACACACATCCGTTTTCTTTCATAACATCCTCCCCTCTAAACTCCTCAACAACTATATCCCAACCGCCGCCCTCTACCGGAAACACCCGACTTATAACCACCTGCGCGTCTTCAGATGCGCATGTTACCCTAACCTATCTGACACCCGCCCCCACAAATTGGCCCCCCGTTCATCCTTATGCGTCTTCCTTGGCTACCCTGCGGATCACCGCGGGTACCACTGTCTAGACCTCTCCAAGTGTAAGATCATTTTTTTCCCGTCATGTCACCTTTGATGAAACAACATTCCCGTTTGCCAAATCCTTCACCCCCCAACCCAACTCTTACTCCTTCCTAGACTCAGACCCGTCCCCTCTAATTTTCCAACAACCAACCTCCTCCTCCTCTTTGGCCTCTCCGTCCATACACCTCCCCAACCCATCTCCCTCCTTCGCGTACTCACCCACAGTCCCCTCGGGTCCTAGTCTTAACCCACAACCTTCCTCGCCTCAACCAAACCCACATCCATCACCTACCTCCCCCCCACTCCCCCACTGCGCTCACCACCAATCACCATCACATACTCGCGTCGACCTAACAAACCACCTACCGCACCACCCACCACAAACAACCCCCACCCCACCCGATGGTCACAAGGTCCAAATCAAGGAAAACAGTCCCCAAAATCCCACTTAACCTCCATACAACGACCCTCTCGCCTCTTCCCAAATCCCATACCCAGGCCTTGTCAAACCCCAACTGGACCGATGCCATGCACACTGAATTTAAGGCTTTAACAGATAATAACACTTGGGATCTCGTACCTCGTCCGAGGGATGCCCATGTTATTCGATGCATGTGGCTTTTCCGCCATAAATTCCATGCAAACGGTGCCCTAGAGAGATATAAATCTCGCCTGGTCGTTAATGGAAAATCTCAACATGTTGGTATAGATAGTGATGAGACTTTCAGCCCCCTATCTCCATCCGCACGGTTCTCACACTTGTTGTATCTAAATTTTGGCCCATCCATCAGTTGGACGTCAAGAACACGTTCTTGCATGGAGACTTAAAAGAAATGGTATATATGTTTTAACCATCGGGATTTGTTGATCCACATCACCCCACACGTGTGTGCAAACTAAACAAATCACTATACCGTCTCAAACAGGCACCACGAACATAGTACCAACGGTTTGCCACTTATCTCATCTGATGCGGTTTTCGTAGCACCACATCAGATAGCTCACTATTTGTCCACAAACGTGGCACTGATTGGCTTATTTACTTTTTTATATTGATGATATTATCCTCACTGCATCTAATGGTCGATTACTACAGCATTTTATCTCATCTCTTTCCAGAGAATTTTCTATGACAGATCTTGGGCGGTTACACCATTTTTTGGGCATAGAGGATCAACATGACAAAGGGGGCTTGTTTCTCGATGAACAAAAGTATGCGACTCAAATATTAATCGAGCCAACATGCAAAATTGTAAACCGGCTACTACTCCCACGGATACAAATTCAAAATTAAGTGCATTTGCCGGCGACCTATTACCTGACAGCACACTATACCGTAGTCTTGCGGGTGCCCTACAATACCTTACAATCACCCGACCCGACATCACCTACGCGGTCCAACAAGTTTGCTTATTCATGCACGCGCCACGTGAGCCCACTTTGCATTTCTCAAGCGCATTTTATGCAACTAAAGGGCACACTGGACTACAGATTACATTTCTCACCCTCCAAGTCTGTTAGGCTCACCGTATACTCTGATGCCGATTGGGGGGGCTGCCTCGATTCCCGTCAATCCACATCCGGATATTGTGTTTTTCGGGGCGATAACTTAATCTCCTGGTCATCGAAACTCTAATCTACTATCTCGAGATCAAGTGTTGAGGCTGAATATCGAGGAGTTGCAAATGTGGCTGCTGAACTTACATGGCTATGAAACTACTCCTCGAATTACATGTACCAATACGAGAGGCATCTATTATTTATTGTGATAATGTTTTCGCTACCTACCTGTCTCACAACCCAGTTCAACACCAACATACAAAACACGTTGAGATCGACATCCATTTTGTACGGGAAAAAGTTTGTCTAGGTTCCACTCGTGTGTTGCATGTACCGGTAGATTATCAATATGCTGATATCTTCACCAAAAGCCTGCCTCGCTTACTATTCAGTCGGTTCAAATCCAGTCTTTGCATTCGCCCGGCTACCGCTACGACTGCAGGGGACTATTAGTGATTATTATTATTAAATTGTATTAGTTTGAATATATCATGTATATCTCTCGGTTGTATATATCTCCTCTTATTTAGGAGATTTTGGTTGGTTAGGTAGTTACTAAGAGTTATCATGTTATCTCTTGTATCATGTATATATAGAGGTTAATGTTTAATGAGAAATCAACTTTGAACACAAAGATTATCAGTATGAAGCCCCATTTAGTTAACTTTTACTATGAAACTAGTATTAACACCCCGCTTATGTCGGGGGCGTAAAACCAAGAAAAAATAACTACGAAACATTGTCGCAAAGCTGCACGTTGAGGGGGTTGATAACATACGTAATTTAATATAAGAAAAATGCAACAGTTTTGTCATTGATGACATTTAAAACTTTAACCCGTGAGCTATGGTGGGCACGTTCATAATACTCGATAGTTTATATAGAAAAAATGGAACTGCTAAAATATTTCATGTCCGAAGGTCAATAAAAATAAGTGTGTCACAACTACAAAAACTTCACGGTTAAGGATATTAACTTTGATAAAATTTGCACTAATAAATTTGGATTTTATTAAACATCAGATTTTAAAAGTTATAAAGGAAGAGATAAGTAGACTGTAGAAAAATCAAAACCTTAGATAAGCTTTTATTAGACTTGTACGTTTGTGCTTCGATAATTTGATAATCTGACGCACAAAGCTGCTTTGAATAAAATTACATCAAATGAAGATAAAAATAAGCATGTCATGATGCTATAATTGTAGGTTTATAAAAAAGTTAAATATAAAAACTTATAAGGAGGAATAAAAAAACTAAAAGTTTATGAATATATAAAAAATAAATTTATAAGTATAAGACATAATTGACATATATGAACACGAAAACACAATTTTTTTATTTTTCTTTTATTTATTTTTATTAAAAAAAACTTTAAAACACAACTGTTTTTTTCTTCTACTTCATTTTTTTTTTTCTTTAAATAAAGTCGGAAACACAACGTAATATATATCTACATATACATATATATATATACACACACTATATATACATATATAAACGTATATACATATATATATATATACTATATATATACGTATATAATATATACGTTATATATTATACGTATATATATATACTGATATATATATATATACATATTACGTATAATATATACGTATATATAATATATATATACATATATACGTATATAATTATATATATCGTTATATATGTCTATCATATATATATCTATATTTATTACATTATATATATATAATATTATATATATATATAGGGTCATTTTTTTTTCAAGACTTGATTTATTTTAAACACGTAGAACCAATAAAACCATTGATTAACTTGATCAATGGTTGTGATTAAAGAATAAAAACTATAATATCTATTTAATTTAATGAGTCAAAATTAGTAGAAGGGTATAGCTGTAAAATACATTTCTCTCTCCAATTAGTTATTAATTATTTAATTCACTCTCCTTTCATCTCTCTCCTCTTTAATCTCCTATCTCTACAAAATTAAATATATGTAAATCTCAATTACCGCTCGGTATCTCACCCGTTTTTCTAAAATTATTCATCTACAAAATAAAGAACAACCAAGTGATTTGCATATATGTAACCAATGTAGTTTGCAAGATGTATGTTAACAGTTTACATATTACTTATACATAAGGTAGTACATTTGCAATTTACACTACCAATTTAAAAAAGAAAAGGCAACATATATAGAAAACCTATAGCCATATTTATATCAGATCAACTTGCCGTATGCAAAAAATAAACAACATATCATATAAGATATAAGGCAACAAATAAAAGGTTACATATATGTTAGTTTTATGGATACTGTATGAACTCAAGCAATTACATATATGTATGTTAGTGTATTTTAAAAGATATTTGATAACAGTATGTTGTTTACATGCATTTAAGTTAGTATATCAAAATTACATATGTAATCGAAGTTATTTATATGTAATCAAACTTACCACACCAAACTAAAAACAATAACCAAAATTCATGATATAACTATGATTTACTATACATAATCAAAAAAATTAAGCTTAACCTTTACGTACACGTACGTACACATAAACATGTTCAACACGTGTATGTATACGTAACAAGCTTAAAGATATGTTTACGTATGTGTAAACAAGCTTACACACATGTTTAGGTATAGCTAATTCTCTATACATATATGTAAGCTGCACAAATTCATAATTTTCAAACTATCTGTATAAACAAAACTTTAATTGTACATCAAGAAAAAAAACCTTTCAAGAAAACAAATTCATCGTCATTATCGTCTTCTGAGGATCAAAAACTGAACCATTTACGCCACCATCGTCATCTTCATAAACGCCATCATCTTCATCGTCGTCATCATCTAATCTTCAATTCATCTTCATCGTAAACAAAAGAGAAACATATACTAACCAGATACCATAACGGTATATGTGAAGTAATTGATTTCAAACGACTTCGAGATGATTGTTTCTCGATGATATAATCTTCATTCAAAAGGTTTGCGATTTAATTTAAATATGATAATACGCAACTGATTTTCACTAGATCTTGTTTATATATATATATATTATATATATATATATTATATATATATATATATATCATGCATGTGATGCTTAGGTATCTTGTTTTTTGTTTTTTTTTTTTTTTGTTATTAAGGATATAGTAATTGATGTTAAATTTTAGATATTTTTTGTGAGAGAGTTTAACAGTTAATCTTTTTACTTTTTTATTTTTCATTCACTTTGTAGAATTCAGTCACCGTAATATATATATATATATATATATATATATATATATATATATATATATCATGCATGTGATGCTTAGGTGATCTTGTTTTTTGTTTTTTTTTTTTTTTGTTTTTAAGGATATAGTAATTGATGTTAAATTTTAGAATATTTTGTGAGAGAGTTTAACAGTTACTCTTTTTACTTTTTTATTTTTTAATCTCACTTTGTAAATTCATTCACCGTAATTCTGCACCCTTCCCCAAACCTAACTTCCGATCCCTTCTTCGGCCAAAAACCACCGACGACAATGGCTTTGGCTCGCCGGAGCTCCGGCCTCCTCACCCCCCTTTCCACCGCCTCCTTCCTCCACCGTCGCCCCTCTCCACGACGGCACTACCACCACCATCACCGTCGAAACCAGCGTCCCCTTCACCGGCCACAACTGCGAACCTCCGTCGCGATCAATCGACACCACTCTAAAGAGCTCATGACCTTCTTCACCGATATGGCACTTATGCGCCGTATGGAGATCGCCGCTGACTCTCTCTACAAATCGAAGCTCATCCGAGGGTTTTGCCACTGTACGACGGACAAGAGGCCGTGAGCATAGGGATGGAGGCTGCGATCACAAAAAGGATTGCATAATCACCGCATATCGTGATCATTGTCTGTTCCTAGGGCGCGGTGGGACGCTATTGGAGAGTTTTGCTGAACTTATGGTCGAATAGCGGGTTGCTCCAAGGGGAAAGGAGGGTCGATGCATTTTTATAAGAAGGATGCGTGTTTCTTGGGGGGCATGGGATTGTGGGAGCTCAGGTGCCGTAGGGTGTGGATTGGCGTTTGCTCAGAAGTATAGGAAGGAGGAGCATGTGACTTTTGGCTATGTATGGTGATGGTGCTGCTAACCAAGGCCAGCTTTTTGAAGCGCTCAATATGGTGCTCTTTGGGACTTGCCTGCCATTTTCATATGCGAAAACAATCACTGTAAGTAAATCATGATCGACTGTGATTTGTGTTTGATGAAATGAAATTATGAATATCTTTGTTTTGACTTCATTGTGTAGTGTATTCATAACATCATCTAGACTTCTAGAGACTTTGATATGTATTAAACATGTGGATATCAGGACATGTGCTTCATGTGATTATATTTTATTGGATTAATTGGTTGGACTTGGACAAGAGTATACTATATAGAAGTATTCATTTGTCTGTGTTGGAATTGAATTTGGTCGTGATAAGCCACCATCTAATTGGAAAATCTAACAAAATATAGAACTATGAAATGTGTGTTGAACTTTTTAAGACATAATTGCATGAGTTCGGAAGACCTTTTCTATTCTTATATTATTTTATCTTTCAAAAAGTTACTGGGTCGAAAATTTACATATCAAGTTAGCTAACTCTATATAAAGTTTATGGCTTTAATATTTGAGCGAGGAGTTGGAATTGAAGCTCCTAGATTTCAAATACAAGGAGTTTTCTGAAAGTATAGTTCTAGAACGTAATCTCTCGTAACTCGTCTAATTAAGAAGGAAGCCTGTTGCAAGATTACTGGTAGTTGTTATTATAAATAAATCATGTGAGTGTGTATGTATTTATTCATAACTTAGTGGAAAAGTAAACAGTGTACACATTTGGTTGATTATTGAGCTCATGGACATTGCCTGAACAACCATTGTGTTTAATTGTGGTTTCTTGAATTGATGTGCAGATGGTATGGGTACAGCCGAATGGAGAGCTGCAAAGAGTCCTGCTTATTACAAGCGTGGGGATTATGTTCCAGGATTGAAGGTGAGTTTGGTTCTTGTATATTTTAATGGGAGTTAAGTTTACTACTTGTTGCTGGTATATCATTATTACTAACACCACTCCCTCCTCTCCCAGAAAAAGTTATGCGTCATAACCTGTTTGTTCTAATATTGTCCTATACAAATCTGGCACTTAAGATAAGTTAGAGAGTCACATAGTTATCCTTCGTATTAGCACTTGTAAATAGTTATTTTGTTAATTTGTATGTGGACAATTTTAGAATCGTCCAAAAAGGTGGCCTTTTACATTCTTTCTAGACTTTAAGATGAACTCCGTTTTTTTATTTACCAAGGACTATTATTCTCATTTTTTTTTTCATTTTCCGAAGGACAATTTTAGAATCGTCCAAAAAGGTGGCCTTTACATTCTTTCTAGACTTTAAGATGAACTCCGTTTTTTTATTTTGTAGTATAATTGATACCAGATTTGAAAAACAAACAAAACACAGCAATAGTTTGGAACTCCTTCTCCAATAATGATAGGAAAAACTTACATCCATCAAAGAAAA